>OX344841.2:13602500-14202500 GCA_947037095.2 Nycteola revayana | reverse complement strand
AGGTATTTTAAAGAATTTACAAACAAAACTACACGTGAGCATTGGGTTTAATGTTAAAGACTTCCTTAAACTTTACTATAATAAACTAAATTAACTAAGTATCTACGATAAACCAATTAGCAAACAAATTTAATTTTGCATTGGCAAAGGACACAGTTTAACAACTGGCCTCTTGAATTCCCCAGAATCTGTTTTAACAGTTACCACGCGACAAATCCCATCAGTCCCACAATGAAGTTTAAGCACTCGACCAATTTTCCATTTCATCGGACTGCATTGCTCATTTACAATGAGAACAAGAGTCCCGACAGAGATATGTCCTTCCTTGTCATCGAACCACTTATGACGCTGTTGCAACGTATGCAAATATTCCAAATGCCACTTACGCCAGAAATTCTGATGAATTTGTTGTAATAATTTCCATCTCTGTAGAACACTAACTTGCGTCTCTGCTAAATCACTCTCAGGTAATATAGTGAGCGGCTCTAAAGTAAGAAAATGGCCTGGAGTTAATACCGAAAAATCGTTGGGGTCCGAGCTGATCGGCGACAAAGGTCTTGAATTCAACATGGCTTCTATTTGGGTTAAGACAGTGTAAAATTCTTCAAAAGTAAGGCGTTGCTGCCCTATCACGCGATATAAATGTGTTTTTACAGACTTTATGCCAGCTTCTGCCAAACCAGACATATGAGGGCTCCCTGGGGGATTCAGAACGAATTCAATCTGCTCGGCGCGCGAAGCTTTCGCCATCAAATCATGTAAAATATTAGAAGCTCCTACGAAATTCCGCTCTTGGTCAGAAACTAACCTAGAGCAACGACCGCGTCGCGCTATGAAACGCCGCAAAGCTGCCAAATAGGCTTCCGAAGACAACTCGGAAACGAGCTCTAAATGTACTGCCTTAGTCGCAGTACACACAAAAACACAAATATATGATTTGAATGTGCGCAAACCTCGACCTCGACCAAGACTAATATCAAATGGACCACCATAATCAACAGCAACAGACGAAAAAGGTTTGATTTGAGCAATACGAAAGGCCGGTAAATTGCCCATCATAGGTGGTAACGAAAGTTTAGGATGAACACGAAAACATTTCATGCACGACGAAATAACTCGATGTATGGCCCTCTTCGAAGACAATATCCAAAACTCTTGAGCTAACATATTTTGCAAAGTTTGCAATCCAGGATGCATAAAGCGTCGATGATAATCCTCAATAATCAATGTAGTTAATCTATGATCACGAGGCAATAAAAGTGGATGTTTAACATCAAACGAGAGATCTCCTTTGGAGAGTCGACCGCCCACCCTCATTAGTCCATGGTCATCCAAAAAAGGGGATAATTTCCGCATTGGTTTCAAAACTAGGCGAGATGATTTCTCCTTCGACAAACAACGGAGCTCTGATGCGAAAGAACACTCCTGTACATGCTTCACGAGGAAACGAAGTACGTCATTAATTTCCTGACAAGATAGTTCAGAGTTTGTAACCTTCGAAGATGGATATTTCAAATTACGAATATAACGAAAACAATACGCTAAAATACGCAAAATGCGTTGTAAAGATGAAAATTTATTCAAAATTTGATCAACAAACGATACATTGGAAACTGTGAAGAAACTATAAATCTTCTGTTCATCAGAAGCCACTTGATCAAAAGAGATGACAGATTGTGGCCAAGTTTCCTGAGGACTCGAAAGCCAGTGAGGTCCCGCCCACCATGAGGCATGCTGGACTAAATCAGCTGGTAGCAGACCACGCGAGCCGCAGTCCGCTGGATTTTCAGAGCCAGCGATGTGATGCCAGTTTTGAGGGGGAACTTTTTCCTGTATATGAGCGACCCTATTAGCCACAAAGGTCTTCCACTTTGATGGACACGAACGAATCCAAGTTAACGCAACGCTCGAGTCTGACCAAGCGAAAATATCATCAAATACTTGAAAATCTTTTAGCGATTCCATAAACGAAGTTATTAAATCAGATAGTAGTACGGCTGATAATAATTCTAAGCGCGGAATAGAACACCGACGAATTGGGGCCACTTTAGACTTTGCACAACAAAGGCGTACGATAATAGTCCCGTCACTTTTAACCATACGACAGTAAATAACACTACAGTATCCCTTCTCCGACGCGTCGCAATAGCCGTGGAGTTGAATTGATACGAAAGATTCTATCATTCTGCGAGGAATAGACAACGAGCTTAATAACGAAAGTTGTGATTTGAACTTACGCCATTCTCGAACGATATTTTCTGGAGCTTCACAATCCCAGTCGACTCCAGATATCCATAAAAGTTGGATTATATATTTAGCGAAAAATACAACAGGCGATAATAATCCTAAAGGATCAAAAATCCTAGCTATGTCTGAGAGGATGGATCGCTTTGTACACGGACATTCATTCCACGAGGTTTTGAAGGTGAATGTATCATCCTTAGGCAGCCACGATAATCCCAAGATTTTCAACAACAAGTCACACTCACCCTCAAAGCCCCGAAGGCGGTCAGAGTACAAATCGTCCTCCGGACATGCATTCAAAAAATTTAAATTATTAGAAGCCCACTTGCGCAAATGAAGATGAGCTGTTGACAGAATTTGCACTAACTCCTTTTGGGCATGCAAAGCACTCTCAACTGAGTCCGAACCAGACACTACATCATCAACATACACATCCCTTGCTAATATAGCAGCACCTCTAGGAAAACGAGAAGAAAATTCCCTAGCCAACTTGGAGATACACCAAAGAGCTTGATAAGGAGCGCAACTAACACCGTACGCTACTGTTATTAACCGAAAATCTTTAATTGGCTCTTCTGGAGAGAAACGCCATAAAATGCGTTGATAATCAGAATCTGATTTATGAACAAGAAACTGACGATACATTTGTTTGATATCTCCCGTAAACGCGACTGCATGCCAGCGAAACCTAACTAATAAGTCGAAAATGTTGTTTTGTAATTTAGGACCAGGCAGCAATGAGTCATTCAGGGACATTCCTGCAGCATCTTTGGCGCTTGCATCGAAAACGGTACGCAAGGGTGTAGTAACAGAGTCAGGACGTAAAATTCCATGATGTGGTATATAATAAAAATGCCCACTCGACGATAATGGAGGGTCAACTTCTTCCATATGACAACACTTCAAATAGTCATCCATAAAATCGATGTAAGCTGAACGAAAAAGTGAGTTTAATTTAAACTTCTTTTCTAAATTTAAGAAACGTTTTAAAGCAATCTCACGAGAACTCGAAAACTGGGGCTTCTCCAGAGGGTCAACGAAAGTTAATGGTACAATCATCCGACCATCAGGATTACGACAAAATGAAGCCTCCATATAATTTTTACACGACAATTCAGGTTGCGAAAGAACGACAGGTTTAGGAGTATCTAGATTTTCCAATTCCCAGAACCGCTTAATATTGTTGTCTAACGACAAATTCGACACGAGAAGGCAGCTCTTATTTACAACACATGACCTATTGCGAAAACGAGAACGACAAGAGTCAACGTCAATAGCACATTCACCCATTACTATCCAGCCGAAAACAGTGCGGATAGCAACAGGCTGACCTGACTCACCTTTAACAAGACCAGGTTGAAGTGCTGAAGCGAGAAGGTTGACGTTGACCAACATATCAATAGGCCCAGGTTTGTAAAAGAATGGATCAGCTAGATCTAATTCCTTCAAATCAAACATCAATTTGATCCGAGGGCATATCGGAACAAATCTGTGACAAAACAAAAGCTTCTAACGAAAATTTACATGCTAAGCCTCTATTTGATGGGACCAACTCACAAATTTTCAGTGCTACTTTTACCTGCAGATTTCTAAATTTCTAAATAAGCTATTGCAATGCTTTTCCTTCTTCTTAGACTAAACTGATTAACTAAATCATAATTTTCTTTATTCTGAGACTAAACTTGTTAATTAAATCATAATAGAATGATTTTTTTTCGTTTTAGTCAATGAAAATAATAGCAATAAACATAAGCTGAGAATTTACTAACAGCCTCTACAAGATAGTCAGGAGACTATCTCGTGGAAGCTAGGAAGCCTGGAGAACTACAAAAAATTCTAAATCCTGGTAGGGGTATACTGACAGAAAATGATCAAAATATAATATCAGCAGCTTGGTCTAAACGGTCGTGGAGGGGCATAGTTAACTATTGTTTTTTCACATTTCTTTAGTGACACTTCTTGAGTTCCATTTAATTCTGCGTTATTTCTGAAGTGAACCCAAATTAAGAAGAACGGTATATTTCATTATATTATTACTTTATTGGATTAACGTTAGATTATTTGGATTACCTGATGATTAAGCTTAATTAGGGTTTAATTTTATGTTTTGTATTCTTTGAGTGTATATGGCACAGTGCTCTTTATTCGCAGCTTATCTTATGATGATACACAATTGAATGATGTAAGTATTCAAGCTGAACTAAAGGATGACGTACTTGCCTAAGCACAGTTTCGCCCAACGTACCAATTGTACAAAACCAACGAATGTGTAAATTTTCCACAAAGGTAATTGGAACCGCAACAACTTGGGACTTGAAAACTGCTAGTTGCTAATACTAGAACTGCTAACTAGTCTACAAAGATGTTGAGTCATCTTATTCATCAAGATTCAAGCAGTACACATTGTATTATGTGTTATGCTTGCTATCAGCTATAAAGTACAGATATCCATGAGTATTAAAGGTTTCGGAAATAACTTTTCACAGGAACTTATATGGTTGTACATAAATAAACAAACAAAATTTTATGAGTAATTTTATTTAATCTAGTTATTTAAAATTAAATTTTCATTGTTCCTTCTTATTATCCCCTGACTTAATCAACTGGTAATCATAGATGAAGGGACGGGATTCGCGGGATTCAGCAAGTGAAACAATCGGCTCCATGTATGGGTAGGTTGGGTAGGTGGGGTAAAGTGGGTAAGTGCGGTACGGAAAGGCGGACGGGATAGCCACGGTGCTGTAGTCCCCGATACCCTGCAGTTCAGGTGATGCGATATTTAAGGATTTGGAGTCCTCAATGATCCTGTAGGCGCCACTGGGGTCCCAGTGAGCCGCACCTGTGGCGGTAGTGACAGCCACGGTTTTGTAACCCTCAATGCTTTGCAATTCAGGTGCTACTATGCTCAAAGGCTGTAGGCTCAGCTGTAGAATGGGTTCGGAGTCCTCAACTATCTGGTAGGCGCCGCTGGGGTCCCAGTGAGCCGCGCCGGTGGCGGCAGGAACAGCCACGGTTTTGTAGTCGTCAATGCCTGGTAGTTCAGGAGCTGAGAATGTTTTGGGCTGTAAGCTTAGCTGCTGGACAAATTTCGAGTCATCAATGATTCTGTAGGCACGACTGGGGTCCCAGTGAGCCTTACTGGAGGCGGCAAGAACAGCCACAGTTTTTTCGGTCTCATCGCTTTGCAGTTCAGGAGCTGCGCTACTCAGCTGTTGGGCAGATTCGGCATCGTCGATGAGCCTGTAAGCGCCACTAGGGTCCCAGTGAGCCGCGTCAGTTGCCTCAGGAATAGCCACGGTTTTTTCCCTCTCGTCGCTTTGCAGCTCAGGTGCTGTGACACTCAGCTGTTGGGCAGTTTCGGCGTCATCGACGAGCCTGTAGGCACCGTTGGGGTCCCAGTGAGCCGCGCCAGTTGCCTCAGGAATAGCCACGGTTTTGTAGCCCTCAATGCTTTTCAGTTCAGGTGCTGCGATACTCAGCTGTTGGGCAGCTTCAGCGTCGTTGATGAGCCTATAGGCTCCGTTGAGATCCCAGACAGCCGCACCAGATACCTCAGGAACAGCCACGGTTTTTTTACTCTCAACGCCTTTGAGTTCCGGTGCTGTGACACGCAGCTGTTGGGCAGGCTCGGCGTTGTCGATGATCTTGTAGGCACCGCTGGGGGCCCAGTGAGCCGCGCCAGTTGCCTCAGGAACAGCCACGGTTTTTTCACTCTCATCGCTTTGCAGTTCAGGTGCTGTGACACTCAGCTTTTGGGCAGGTTCGGCGTCATCGAAGAGCCTGTAGGCACCGTTGGGATCCCAGTGAGCCGCACCAGTTGCCTTAGGAATAGCCACGGTTTTGTAGCCCTCAACGTCATTTAGTTCAGGTGCTGCGACACTCAGCTGTTGGGCAGGTTCGGCGTCGTCAATGAGCCTGTAGGCACCGCTGAGATCCCAGTGAGCCGCGCCTGTGGCGACAGGAACAGCTACAATTTTTTCGCGCTGAACGCTTTGTAGTTCAGGTGCTACAATGCTCAGCTGTTGGGCAGGTTTGGCGTCATCGATAAGCCTATAGGCGCCACTAGGGTCCCAGTACGTCTCTCTGTGGCCACTAGGAACAGCCAGAGTTCGGAACCCCTCAGTTCCTTGTATTTCAGATTCTACGATGCTAATGGGCTGCAAGTCTAATTGCTGGAAAGGTTCAGCATCGTTAATAACCCTGTAGGCGCCGTTAGGATCCCAGTTAGCCTCGCGGTGAGCACCAGGGATAACCACCGTTCTGAACTCCTCAATTCCTTGTAGGCCGGGTGCTGCGATGCTCATGGGCTGTAACTCCAGTTGCTGGATAGGTTTGGCGTCGTAAATTATTCTGTAGGCGCCGCTAGGATCCCAGAGAGCCTCATCGTCGGCACCAGGAATAACCACCGTTCTGAACCCCTCAATCCTTTGCAGTTCAGGTCTAGTGATGCTCATGGGCTGTAACATCAGTTGCTGGATAGGTTTGGCGTCTTCAATGATCCTGTATGAGCCGCTAGGATCCCAGTGAGCCTCACCGTGGGCAGTAGGAATAACCACCGTTCTGAACTCCTCAATCTCTTGCAGTTCAGGTGCTGCAATGCTCAGCTTTTGAGCTGGTTCGGCGTCATCGATGAACCTGTAGGCACCGCTGGGGTCCCAATGAGCCGCGCCGTAGGTGGCAGCGATGCAGAGAGCGAGAATTATAAGTTTCATCTGTAAATAAATACGAAATAATAAAAATAAACAAATTTATCTTATCGCTTATATCTTGTAGTATTTCGCCAAGATTTTTTGAAGTAATAGATAAATTACGTAGACAGTCTTCAAAGATCCCTAGCGGTATAAGTGTCAAAGCGAACGAGTTGTAAGTTTGATCCCAAGAAATCTTTATCTAAAATCTAAGATTTCTTTCCGGGTCTGGTTGGTTAGGGTCCCTTTGTGCCTACTTAGGCACCAGCTTTACTAGGCACGAAGGGACCTTCAAGCCCTTAGCGACCTCAAATCTTATGTTCTAAATCGGGAGTATCGGGACCGCCCGATACTCCCAAATTAGTACATAAACTATAACAATTGTTTACTAAGGAACGGGCAGCAGCGTTTCTCTGTGTGTGTCAATACTTAATACTGCGCTCGTCATCCGCCTACCAAGAATGATGACTATGGCCTTCCTATGGGAGAACACCCACGTTCAGTAGTTGACTTTGTATAGGCTATTTGATGTTGATGGTGAAATCTATAAGCTCCCTTGAGCCACACATTTTCACCAATATACATGTATAGTCGGATGTTAAATTATATAGCTTACCCTGTCAGTTTTCTTCAAACGATGAACTGTGACAATTGTCGGAATTACTCAGTATATATATTGCTAAAATTCTAAACTAATCACTACAACAATTATTATACAGGAGTTGTCTGTGGTTGGTATTAATTATTTATTGCTAATAATTATTCTTTCAATTAATTGCGACCGGGACCTAATTTGCAAGTAGTGGAAATTTTTATGTTAGGCAGTTAAAAAGGTGTTAACTTGAATACCATTTACATAAATTTTAAAAACGTTATTAAATTGTGACAGAAAATGTATTGATCTAACAGAACATACCTACATAAGTTAACCTACATAAAATAGAAAACCTACGTTGCATAGCTGTATAAGTCTTGTCTTATGTCTCGAAGGAGGTGCATAAGACCTTCACGTCGGACAAAAAACTTGGTGTTCACCCTTTTTTCGTATTTGTCCACCTTTGATCGCCTCATACTAAAGATGAACAATCTATACATTATAATAAAAGTGTAGAGGGCGAATGTCTGTACATAGAAAAAAAACGCTATAAACCGAGTCAGATGGATGTTCGAAGTAATATAGAACCGACATCCAGATTTTTTTTATTTGTCTCTGTCTCTCTGACTGTTTGTCTGTTTGTACGGGCTAATCCCCGAAACGGTTGAACTGATTCAAATAAAATTTTGCATGGTGATACCGTTATAAACACACTGAATAATAGGACACGAATTAGATTTTGCTTTTTCCAACAACGAGGACCCCAATACTCTCGAAAATATGAATTGGTACCATGTAGGTACCGATAACCTCCGTGGCGTAGCGGAATTTGGCTCGCTTTAAATCCGGTAGGTCGTTGGTTCGATTCCCACAAGAAATCTCTGTGTAGATTCAAGATGTTTCCGGGTCTGGTTGGTTGAGGGACTATTCTCAACCAAACAAACCCGGAAACAAATTTTATCTTAGTGTACAAATCTCCCTTCAACAAATCCTGCGTGCCTCGGAAACCACGTTAGTTGTTGGTCCCGATTGTTATAACACCTATAACAATCTTATACCAGGGAACGGGTAGCAGCGTTTTCTTGTGTGTACAACATAATACTGTGGTCACTAATCCGCCTGCCAAGCGTGCTGACTATGGGAGTATCCTTAGGAGGCCCTTATAAAGCAGTGGACTTTAAACGGGTTAATGATGATGATGATTTGAAACTGATGAGTAATACCAAATGAGAGGAAGCGCTCCTTCGAGCTTCCTTAGGGATCATGAACACTAAACATACTATGGTCTATTTTTTTACTCTAAAATGATTACTAGTAGAGTATTTTGCATACTACTAGTATTCTTGTTTACGAGGGTTTACCCTCGTGCTTAGCTAAATATGCTTGTGTTACGAATGGGTTCACGTCGGTAGTGCAATGGGTGGAGATCGAACTATCGACCACATGATCGCAAGTCCGACGCTCTAGCCATTAGGCTACCGCCATTTTAATACCACGAAATGGAAATCATTCGTAAGCATACCATAGAAAACTTCCTACTCCCAAACCTGCTAATCTGAATTATAAAGTAAACGACTCGCCTTGCGTTAAACTCACGAATACGGTGCTAGATCAACCAGCTGTATTTACGGGCTATCTACGCGCTTACACTCATAAACCTTGTCTTTTTTAAACTAAATTCCGACATTGAGCGGTCAGAAAGCCACAAGTGCGACGTCTTCTAGGCATCAAATGGTGGTCGCCGAGTCATCATGCTGCAGCTGCTCATTACCTACGTGGTAGTACCAAATTTGATGAATATTTAAAAGTTTTTATTCAATCTATTATCTCGCAATCAACTTTTATTCAAAGTCTATTTCATATTTTTTATGATTTGCTTGTTATCATTTAATTATTTATGTACCTAATAAGTTTGAATTTAAATGTATAAATTACTTACGGTTACATGCATTGTATTATTTGTGTTTGAGATGTGGTAGTATTTAATAAATAAACGACAGTTGCACAAAACTACCCCAAAAAAACTTAAAGTCATAATCCTTAATCTTCCCGCCAACAGCCGCCGAGGTCCAAGTCCCAATGGGGACTCATGCACTGGTTGCTTTGTAGAAGCTTACTTGGTTGTAATAATTAAACAGCAAAAATATTTGTGTATAATTTAATTCCATCGAGATATAAAAATGTCATTTTTTATTTTTCTGTTTGTTATCGATCTCCTTATAATTGTAAATGAAAGGCCTGGATTATCGGGATGCAGCGAGCTACTCGAATGGTTTTTTTTTTTTTTTTTTTATTAGAAATAGCTTAGCGTTTGACTACACCCTGCCTGATGTTAAGCATCGGAATAGCCTAGGATGGAGCACGCTTACCTACCTAGAAGGAACCGGTTTACTCTTGATTTGAAGAGACCCATATCGGGAAATATAGACCCCGGCAAGGAGTTCCACATCTTCGCAGTACGTACAAAAAACGTGGACTCGAAGCGCTTCGTACGTATTTTGGGAATATCGACCATGTACTGATGGCGCCTCTCCGAGTGTCTTGTTGTCCGATAGAAGAAAGGGGAAGGCAGAACTAAGTTGTGCAGTTCCTCAGCACACTCTCCGAAATGTATCCGATAAAAAACCGACAAACTGGCAACCTTTCGTCGGTGCGCAAGGCTTTGCAGCTGAGACTCGGCTACGTTGCCTATTAACTTTTTGGCGCGCCTCTCAATCGACTCCAGTGCCTCTAGTTGATACTTGGCGGAACCATCCCAAAGATGAGAACAGTACACCATACATGCTCTAACTTGGGCTTTGTATAATGTGAGCAGCTGATTTGGTTTGAAGTACTTTCTCACCTTCGAGAGGATGCCAAGCTTTTTGGAGGTTATTTGGGCCTTCGACTCAATATATGAGCCAAAATTTAGAGTCGATGAAAGAGCAACGCCTAACAGCTCAAGCTTGTCAGTTAACTGCACGGATACATCTCGGAAAGAAGGAGACAGTCGAAACGGCCTCTTCTTTGCGGATAACAAACACGCCTGGGTTTTACTAGCGTTAAACTGAACCAGGTTGGCATCGCCCCAATCGGAGACTGCCTTAAGGGACAAGTTTAAGCGTTTAACCATGGCCTCTCTGAGCAACTCTATATCCGGCCCACTGGCCCGCGCATTGGAAGTGTAGCTTTCCACGACCGTACTGTCGTCTGCATACCCAAAGGTACCGGGCTTCAGCAGATCGTTGATATGCAGCAGGAAAAGCGTCGCAGAGAGTACAGACCCCTGGGGAACACCGGCATTGACAGCCATTTGCTCAGACGAGCAGCCGTCAACGACCACTCGTAATGACCGATCCCTCAGGAAATCCGAAATCCAAGCGCAAAATGCAGCAGGTAAACCGTATGCAGGAAGCTTGCCAATAAGGCTATCGTACCAAACCCTGTCAAAGGCCTTCGAAATGTCCAGAGAAACGGCAAGCGCTTCCCCGTGTCTCTCGATGGCCTCACTCCAGATGTAGGTAGCGTACGCTAGAAGATCCCCAGTGGACCGGTTTCGGCGGAAACCGTATTGTCGATCGCTGAGGAGGTTGTTAGCTTCTAGGTACGCTAAAAGCCTGGTGTTGATAACACGCTCCATGCTCTAGCAGAGTATGGAGGTGATAGAGATAGGCCTGTAGTTTGAAGGGTCAGCACGACTACCTTTTTTGGGCACGGGTTGCACATTTGCTAGCTTCCAAGACTTCGGCACCAGTCCAGTCTCTAGAGAGAGGCGAAAGAGGCGTGTTAAGACAGGAGTCAACTCGGGTGCACATGTCCTCAACATAATGGCAGATATACCATCAGGGCCACTGGCTTTATTCACGTCAAGATTACGAAGCGAATGTGAATGTCATTAATGACTATCTCGCTTCCTGGAACGTTAGGAGGAATCGCGCTTCCAGCATCTAGTCGTGAAGATTCCGCAAACAGAGAAGCAAACAAGTTGGCTTTCTCTTCAGCAGTGTAAGCCAGTGTTCCATCAGGCTTCTGCAGCGGAGGCAGTGAGGGGCGGCAGAAGTTTGCTTCGACTGATTAAGCTAGGGACCAAAACGCTTTACAACCCGCGGGGTACGAAGCCAGTTTGTTCCCTATTCGGCTAATATGGTCAAAGCGAGCCTTCTGTAGAGCCTTTTTGCAGGACTTGGCAGCCTTGTTAAAAATTATCTTCTTTGCGTGTATATCCTTTGCCTTGCGCCTACGAGCATCGACCCAAGCCAGGGATGCCTGATGTTTGCGCGCCTCAGCGCGTCCACATTCAGCCCCGAACCATGGGCGATCTCTGCCAGACGACGGTACGTCAGTGAACGGAATAAAATATTCCATCGCTAATCGTAGCACATCGGTCACAGCATTGGCGCAGGTGGTAGGATCACCAGAAGAGAAGCAGACAGGTTGCCAAGGATAAGATGCTAAGAAGGACCGCATCTCATCCCAATCTGCTGACTTGTATCGCCACATCCGCCGAGTGCCTTTTGGGCAGGGATCGGGCGGGGAGTAGACAGATACAGATTTCACCAGACAGTGGTCAGAACTACCTAGAGGTGAAGAGACCGACACTGAGTAGCGGTCTGGATCAGTTGTCAGCAGAAGGTCCAAGCAATAGGCTGTATGCGAGTCAACGTCTGGTATCCGTGTAGCTCCTTGGACCATCTGGATGAGATTTAACGCTAAAGAAAGCTTACGCGTCTCTCTCCCAGCGTGGTCGGTGTCCCGGTATGGGAACAGCCAATCCTGGTGATGGCCATTAAAATCCGCCAGTAACACCATTTGAGCGGATGGGTACTTTTGTTGAGCTGCGTCTGCCACCTCACAGAGGTATTCAGCGAGCCGAGTTGTCACGGATCCCCGGTGTGCGAGCGGTAAACACAGTGGTGATGGACAGGAACGAGATTTGAGTGCAAACCCCTTATGTTACAAAGGTGCACTTTCAGTGAGAGGGAGTGCAGCCGCTGTGAAACCTTTCTCTTTTTATTGTTTTTCTGCATGGTGTTGGGAGTAAAAAGGGTCGAAAGTCGACAGTAGAACGAGGCATCACGCATTGCTTTTCCAGAAAAACACACACAAAAACTAAACGCACAACGGGGGACTAGTCTGGAGACTGCGGGGACGCCCGAGCCCCCCCAAAGACTACCATCATGCCCTCTCGCCCGGTTGCCAACCGGCACGATGGCACATCCCTGGGATTTTCCGACAGTTGCCGGGGCAGCCTCTCATGAGTGGCTGGGTCACAATTGGGCCCCCTACTGATTGCGGTCGGCCAGCGGTGCACCGTGCGTCGGATCCCGCTACCCTCCGCGACTAGTCTCTCTATGCGGCAGTTCGTTGTGTTTAATGTTCGGTTTGCAATGGGACGCTGCTGTCCTGACTCGACTTTTAAATGGCATCACCAAACAACACGCCGGAACACGACAAAGTCGTTTGGCGGCGTGGCTTTGTTCGGTGGGTGGTCACTAGCCGCGGCCGAAGCCTACCACCAGTAAGTGCAACTCGTTTAGCACCACCCAGGAGTCACGTGTAGGATCTCGAGGGTAAACCTACGGACGCGAGCTGCTTCGACTCCCAGTCCCAGTCCCAGTCCCAGGATTTATGAAGGGGTAGCTTGGGTAGGTCGGGTTAAATGGGTAAGCGGGGTAAGGGTAGGTGGCAGGAACAGCTACAGTCTTGTACCCTTCAGTCCCTTTTAGTTCAGATGCTGCGGTGTTCATGGGCTGGAAGCTCAGTTGCTGGACGGGTTCGGAGTCTTTGATGATCCTGTAGGCACCGCTGGGGTCCCAGTGAGCTTCGCCGTCGGTGGCAGGAAAAACGACGGTCCTATACCCTTCAATTTCTTGCAGGTCAGGTGCTACGATACTTATGGGTTGAAAGTTTAATTGCGGTACCGGTTCGGAGTCTTCAATGATCCTGTAGGCGCTGCTAGGGTCCCAGTGAGCTTCACCGCGAGCACTAGGAATAACCATGGTTCTGAATCCTTCTACCTCTTGCAGTTCAGGAGCTGCAGTGCTAACCTTTTGGACAGGTTTAGCGTCATCGATGAACCTGTAGGCACCACTGGGGTCCCAGTGAGCCTCGCCGTAGGCGGCAGCGGCGCAAAGTGCGAGAATTATAAGTTTCATCTGTAAATATGCAAAATGTTTATAATCAGAAACTGCGGCTGTTGTTTTAAGTTTTCTTTTGTAAAGATATGTTCAATTTATAGGCATAAAACAAAATAAATGTTATAAATTGGAAACAACATGTACAAAGGCGAGCTTAATTCAATTATGAATTCTCTTCCAGCAAACCTTTAGGAAAGAGATACATGATAATGAGTGCTTTACAAGTGTACAACAGATTTAAAATAATTGTTACCAAATTGGTAAATACATATCTATAAACATACACACTAATAGTTACATATACAACTACATACATATACAACTACATACTAAGTAATAAATATGGCTGCTATTTTTAATAAACTACATATACCTACTAACTTATATGTCCATATTCCATAATAAATTACTGAGAGAAAAAGTACTCCCTTGTTCTTTTTTTGAAAGTATCAAGAGACTGGCAAGCGCGTATAGGATGTGGAAGTGAATTCCATAGACGCACTGCACGGATGGTGAAAGAGTTGTCATATTTGCTAAAGACACGGGGAGGGTTTTTTAAAAGGAGAGAAGTGGCTGTACGACAGGGTTTGTCTCTAGGTATTAAATACTCAAAGCGTCCGCGAAGATATTTAGGGGCATTGGGATTGTGAAGGATACAGAACAGAAGAGACAAGATATGACAGTCCCGACGACGTCGAATAGGCAGCCACTTCAACTACAACCGAAACTCTGACACATGGTCATACTTTTCGAGGCCGAAAATGAAGTGGATACACAGATTCTGAAGGCGTTCGAGTTTATCCAAAAGTTCTTCCGTTGCATCTAAGAAGCAAATGTCAGCGTAGTCTAAGAGAGGAAGTAGAAGCGATTGAGCGAGGGTGACTTTTGTCCAAAAGGGTAGAAATTTCTGGAGAAGTTTAAGGGACTGAAATTAACAGTACACTCTCCTGCTTACCTCTGCAACTTGATTGCTCCAAGAGAGATTGCAATCTATAAGGACACCTAAATTATTTGCACATTTGGTAAAAGCTATTATTTAATTATTAAAGATAACTGGTGATAATAAATTGAGGTCAATGGAGTTATACATGTATCTGCTACCAATAATGAGGGCTTGTGACTTAGAGGGGTTGACCAGAAGACCAAAAGCATTTGCCCACGCGCTAATGTTTCCAAGGTCAGTATTGATAGCAGCAATGGCTTCTCTAGCGTCTGTGGCCTTAAAATGCCGATAAAGTTGCAAATCGTCTGCGTAGAGATGGTAATAAGAAGATAATATTGGAGTGACTGCTTTAATAAAAACAGAAAATAGAGAAGGATATAAGGATTACAACCTGAACGCTTTAATATTTTACTTCTTTTCGAAGCACACCGGATAGTTGCTCAACTACCGTGACATGAAATATTTTTTTACGATAAGAATTGGACCCGCTACTTCCTCAGAACTGGTGTCCAATTGACTGCTCACTCCCTCCGTAGATATGTAAACTGATTCATTAATGTAAATTGAGTCTTGTTGTTTATCAGATTTTAGTCATTTTAATCACTGAGATTAATAATTTAAATGTTTGAACTCTTTATGGAAAAGATCACCTTATACTATATTTCAAAATTGAGATTAATAAAAAAATTCTCTACCCAAGATGCAGGTTCGAATCCTGCCGGTGGTCGAATTTTATTAATCTCAATTTTGAAATATAGAGATTAATAATGGTGGTAAAGTCCTTTTAACAGGAACTCACTTGAATTGTAATAATTAACCAGCAAACATATATGTCAATAACTTTATTTCATCAATATATTAAATATTTCTTTTATTTTTATTGCTTAGGTACTATCGCCCGACTTGATCTGCTTATAGCTATAGATGAAGGGACGAGATTCACGAGATGCAGCGAGGGATTCGATTGGCTTTACGTAGGGGTAGCTTGGGTAATTAGGGTAAAGTGGGTAAGTAGGGTAGGGATAGGCTGCAGGAACAGCTACGGTCCTGTACCCATCAATTCCTTGCAGTTCAGGTGCTGCGATGCTCATGGGCTGGAAGCTCCGTTGTTGGATAGGTTCAGCGTTGTTAATGATCCTGTAGGCGCCGCTAGGGTCCCAGTGAGCCTCGCCGTGGACACCAGAAACAACGACGGTTCTGAACCCCTCAATTCTTTGCAGTTCAGGTGCTGCGAGGTTCATGGGCTGTAAGCTTAGTTGCTGGATAGGTTCAGCGTGGTCAATGATCCTGTAAGCGCCGCTGGGGTCCCAGTGAGCTTCACCGTGGGCACCAGAAAGTACCACAGTGTGGTACCCTTCAACCCCTTGTAGTTCAGGTGCTGCGATACTCAGCTGTGGAGCAGGTTCAGCGTTGTCGATGAGCCTGTAGGCACCGCTGGGGTCCCAGTGAGCCTCGCCGTAAGCGGTAGCAACGCAGAGAGCAAAAATTATGAATTTCATCTGTAAATACGGAAAATGCTTAGGAAAGTTCTTCGACAAAGTGGTTTAGCTTTTCTTTATCATTAGGTTTTTGCTTAGCTTTTATATATAATAAAAAGATGACACAAACAAGGCAAGATCACAAGTTGGCCTTGCCTACAATTAATATTGTCTTTAAAAATACAGTCGGCAAATAAAATAAATTTAAATATTTAAGTATTCCTTACCCTGTCGGTTTTCTTCAAAGCGATGAACTGTGACATATGTAAAAATCTCTGAGTTTATATATTGTTAAAATTGTAAATTAATTACTATAACGATTATTGCATAGGTCCTAATGAATGATGTATTGCCAATAATTATGATTTCAATTAATTGCAAGCGGAACCTAATGTGTGAATATGTTGTGTTGTTAAATAGATGGTCTATTCATAAAGATAAAAACTGTATCTATAATTTGCAAGTTTTTATATATTGTTCAGTAACTGTTTATTGCATTAAGTAATTGTAAATGTTAGGCAACTAAAATAATCATATTAAAACCAAAAACGTACCTATATTATAAAATATTTTTAATAAATACATAAAAAATAATATTTAATAATCTTATTAAATACTTTTATTTATTAAACTATGTAGTTTAAATTTGAATTTACTTCATTTAGTTATATATATATGTTACGGCTAATAGCCGAAGTGCGGCTACACCTAGTTATAGCCGGCTACAACTAGGTGCAGTCGGCCACATGCGTTTATAAGTCCCTGTTCGACTCCATTGGTTTAGGTTTAGGTTATTTTTTTTTTAACCACCCCAACACCTTTTTGTCCCTTGCATATGTATTGTTTAATTTAGAGTTAACTTAGAGGAACTTATAGGAACTTATTAAGGTTGACCTAAGTTTAACCGCAAGTTGTCTGCTGCACCTAGTTGTAGCCGGCTAAAACTAGGTGTAGCCGCACTTCGGCTATTAGCCGTAACATATATATATTTTATTCATTAACGTCCAATGTTGTGAGTAGGTAATTAATAATATTATTCTCTAGAAAGATTTATGCTACTGGACAACGTTCCCAGAAAGCTGGCATCTTGCATTGTCCCGTTTAATGGTAATGTTTATCTGCTGTGCGAAGTAAATAGGGACCAACACTCGGGGACCTTTGCAATTCAAATATTTATTATATATAATCATTAAATTTTAGTCACATATCTGACCTTTAACTATTGTTATACAGCAACTTTTTAACTATGCTCTACAAATGTTCTTGTCAATTCTAAGATTTCTTTCCGGGTTTGGTTTTGTTGAAAAACTACCCTCCGTGCCGTGGAAAGTACGTTAAGCCCTTAATTCCGATAGTTACATCATCATCTATAACAATCAGGGAATGGGCTGCAGCATTTCCCTGTGTTATAAAATAATACTGCGATCACCCACCCGCCTACTAAGCGGGGATTATGGGAAGCCCTTCCGTCAGCAGGAGCCTCATATTCAACAGTGGACGTTATACGGGCTTATGGTGATGACGAATTTTAAACCTAAATATGAAAAAGTTAATCTAAATTGTAAGCAATAAGTAAGATCTTATGAAATCCTAAATTAAATTACCATTGTATGTACTAGCAAATGCCTGGTAGGTCAAAAATAAAGACAAATCCTTTAAAAGTTTTGTCTGTAGGTATGTATTGAATTTATTCAGGTACCAATCCTCTCAGAAACACGAAGAGATTAAGACCTTGGAGACCTTGGAACTATAACAATATACATATAAAAAAGGGTACTTCTTAGCAGTGAAAGCGCAATCTTGTCAGTGCATTCGCAAAAAAATCACAAAAGGGTTCAGTTCATTTGGTTTGCCATAGCCAGCTCTATTTTAACTCAACTTTCCTCAAGTCTTATTCAAAATTGAGAAGTTTTGCCCTGAATGGAATAGATTTAAAGACACGTTGCGAAATTTTAGAAGTCAAAGGCAAGGACAAAATGATGTTGGCCCGAGGCTTTTGATAATTCACCGGGCATAAAAGCGAGCAGTGCTTTAGCTCCAGCATTATTAAATGGTTTAAAAACTACAAGCAACCTATTCAAGAAGGCGCCCTGTGTGGCTTTTTTGGATGTTTGGGTCTCGACTCAAGGCGGTCGATGGCGGGGAATTTAGGAATTTTAACTTTTACATTTTTACGGAGGCTCTGTGTTACTGTCGCTCTACTTTACAGTTTGCAAACTAAGGGTCGGATTGGATAGAGCGGTCTATATATTTTATAGTGACGTTAGCTTCTTGCAGTCTCTGTACCGCTAGTTGATAAGTTGCAATCTCTTCGTCAGGGTCGTTAAAGATAGCTGATGGTTGTGGGCAAAGGCCTATAAACTATTACCGGTTTCAAGTGTGAAGCTCTTGATTTGAACAAATCTTCATTACATCCTGTTTCATCTGTTTCATCCACTGTTTGATGGAAGACAGTTGGAGATCGGGGTGTAATTTACTTTTAAAGTGCATTGTGCAAAAATTTACGCAATATTATGTATTTTTGAATGCCATTTTGTTTTTGCACTAATAATTGAACGTATGTATAATGTTACTAAACGGCAACAATACAAGTTAAGAAATTGAAAAGAGCGAATTTTAAAGATACTAACACAATGAACACTAGGGTTATTCATATGAGAAGCATTCGTGCATCCTTACGTGTATGGCAGAAAATACCAAATAAGATAATAAGAGAGAGCTCTTTTTAGTATAAAAGACACTAGGTAGTCTATTATAAATAAAAATTTGCATAAAATTCCTATTGCAAATCGCTATCGGAATCATGACGTAAATGATTCATTTCGGGATAAGCTCACGAATTGAAATGCGGTGCGAGGTCTAACAGCAGGCATACGTTTATCGCTCAGCGTCATCCACGCTTGCCGGTCTCAACCTGAATTTCGATAAAGCCGTGCCTAGGCATTAACCGGTAGTCGGCGAGTCACCATGCTGGAACTGCTGATTACCAACGTGTTTACGTTAGGTTGATATCTGGATGACGCCGCAACGAGGCAAAAAGTGTAACGCTGCCGATCCCACTGCGAGCTAATAAGTGTGCTACGATCTTAAACGACTTGTTCAATTATTAGACTTTGAGGGTTGCTGTGAAAGTACTAATTAAGTATCGATATCACACGATATATCATTATTCATTATCATATATATCATTTCGATTAAATAGCTATTTGTATCCCCGTTACTAAAGCAAAAGTAAATGAATACTGAACACATTTGAGTATCCTGGTGAAGTGTCTAGCTTAAAATATAGCCTAGCTCGATAAATGGGCTAAATAATTTCCTGTTCCTGAGATTTGCGAGTTGAAACAAAGATATAAACTGAACTTTATATATTAGTATAGATATAGAATATTTTCTACAACAGTCTAGTTTAATATTAGCTTAAGGTTTTGTGTAATGTTTTAAATTATTTATGTGTAAAATAAGGCAGTAGTTACTAGATACCTAACATAGTTCTGTTAAGGTAATAGAGTATATGTAAGTATAATCATCAAAACATAATGAACAGGTGTTCTCGTGAACCAGTAGTACCAATATTAATATTTCTCAATGTGCTTGTGCATCTGATGCATCTGCCTTTTATTTATTAACTGCTAGCTTTCCGCACGTGGTTTTATCCGCGTAGCTCCTGTTCCCTAAGGTAATTGATAATGTAAATTGAGTCTTGTTGTTTGTCAGGTTTTAGTCATTTCCATCACTTAAATTAATAATGATGGTAAAGTCCTATTAACAAGAACTCACTTGACTTGTAATAATTAAACAGCAAACATATATGTCAATAATTTTATTTCATCAATATATTAAATATGACACTTTTATTTTTATTGCTTTCTATCGCCCAACTTGATCTGCTTATAGCTATAGATGAAGGGACGAGATTCACGAGATGCAGCGAGGGATAAGATTGGCTTTACGTAGGGGTAGCTCGGGTAATTAGGGTAAAGTGGGTAAGTAGGGTAGGGATAGGCTGCAGGAACAGCTACGGTCCTGTACCCATCAATTCCTTGCAGTTCAGGTGCTGCGATGCTCATGGGCTGGAAGCTCAGTTGTTGGATAAGTTCGGCGTTGTTAATGATCCTGTAGGCGCCGCTAGGGTCCCAGTGAGCCTCGCCGTGGACACCAGGAACAACCACGGTTCTGAACCCCTCAATTCCTCGCAGTTCAGGTGCTGCGAGGTTCTTGGGCTGTAAGCTCAGTTGCTGGATAGGTTCAGCGTCGTCAATGATCCTGTAAGCGCCGCTGGGGTCCCAGTGAGCTTCACCGTGGGCACCAGAAAGTACCACAGTGTGGTACCCGTCAACCCCTTGTAGTTCAGGTGCTGCGATGCTCAGCTGTGGAGCAGGTTCAGCGTTGTCGATGAGCCTGTAGGCACCGCTGGGGTCCCAGTGAGCCTCGCCGTAAGCGGTAGCAACGCAGAGAGCAAGAATTATGAATTTCATCTGTAAATACGGAAAATGCTTAGGAAAGTTCTTCGACAAAGTGGTTTAGCTTTTCTTTATCATTAGGTTTTTGCTTAGCTTTTATATATAATAAAAAGATGACACAAACAAGGCAAGATCACAAGTTGGCCTTACCTAAAATTAATATTGTCTTTAAAAATACAGTCGGCAAATAAATTAAATTTAAATATTTAAGTATTCCTTACCCTGTCGGTTTTCTTCAAAGCGATGAACTGTGACAAATGTAAAAATCTCTGAGTTTATATATTGTTAAAATTGTAAACTAATTACTATAACGATTATTGCATAGGTCCTAATGAATGATGTATTGCCAATAATTATGATTTCAATTAATTGCAAGCGGAATCTAATGTGTGGATATGTTATGTATTGTTATATTGAGGGTCTTTTTAACTGTCCGACACATAACATATAACTTAAATATATTTATAAAGATGAAACTGTATCTATAATTTGCAAGTTTATTTTGTTCATTAACTGTTTATTGCATTAAGTAAATGTTAGGCACATGCAACTAAAATAAGCATATTAAAACGAAAAACCTACCTTTATTATAAAATATTTCTAATAAATATATAAATAATAGTATTTAATAATCTTATTAAATACTTTTATTTATTAAACTATATAGTTTAAATTTACTTCATTCAGTTATATATATGTATTTTATTCATAAATGTCCAATGTTGTGACTATTCTCTAGAAAGATCTATACTACTGGGCAACGTTCCCAGAAAGCAGGCATAATTTTCCCTTTGAATGGCAATGCTTATCTGCTGTGCGAAAAAAATAGGTACCAACACGCGGGGACCTTTGGAATTCAAATCTTTATTATATCTATATATATAAAAGAAAGTCGTGTTTGTTACAACACTTATAACTCGAGAACGGCTGGACCGATTGCCATGGTTTTTGATTTGTTGGATTTGTTTCCGTCCCGAATAGCAGAATACATTTTAAAAACAAAAGAAAGTCGTGTTAGTTACACTATTTATAACTCAAGAACGGCTGAACCGATTTGGCTGAAAATTGGTAGGGAGGTAGCTAAGAACTGGGAGAAGGACATAGGATACTTTTGGGTACCCCTACCCTACCCTACCCCTACCCTACCCCTACCCTACCCCTACCCCTACCCTACCCCTACCCCTACCCTACCCCTACTCTACCCCTACCCGACCCTACCCCTACCATACCCCTACCCTACCCCTACCCTACCCCTACCCTACCCCTACCCTACCCCTACCCTACCCCTACCCTACCCCTACCCTACTCTACCCCTACCCTACCCTACCCTACCCTACCCTACCCTACCCTACCCTACCCTACCCTAACCTACCCCTACCCAAAAGTCCTATGTCCTTCTCCCAGTTCTTAGCTACCTCCCTACCAATTTTCAGCCAAATCGGTTCAGCCGTTCTTGAGTTATAAATAGTGTAACAAACACGACTTTCTTTTGTTTTTAAATGTATTCTGCTATTCAGGGCGGAGACAAATCCAACGAAACAAAAACCATGAAGATTGATCCAGCCGATCTCGAGTTATAAGTGTTGTAACAAACCCGTCTTTGTTTTATATATATAGATATATAGATTATTAAATTTTAGTCACAATATCTGCCTTTAACTATTGTTATACAGCAACTTTCACACATCTGACAATTGGAATATCAGATGAACATTTTTTTTCAATTGTAATTGATAAAAGGTGAATAAATAAATTTTCAAATATTGAATCACTAATATTAATATTAAATAACTTAATAATGTTAGTTCCACTATAACTTGCCTTAAGTATTATTCAAACTTGAGTAGTTTCGCTTTGACTCGAATAGGTTTGGTTTGAAGACGCGTAGAGAAATTTAAGAGGTCGGTGACACTCACTTGTAAAGTGCATGCGCCAACAAACCAAAATAAATCTAGA
This sequence comes from Nycteola revayana, assembly GCA_947037095.2. Classification (NCBI taxonomy): domain Eukaryota; kingdom Metazoa; phylum Arthropoda; class Insecta; order Lepidoptera; family Nolidae; genus Nycteola; species Nycteola revayana. The sequence continues at coordinate 14,180,017 of OX344841.2, read as the reverse complement.
CCTCACAAGCATAAGGACTATACATACTTTAGAAGCATTTGGTCGTAAGTGCCGGTTTACGATTAAGGCATATATAAAACGAATGTTTCTGACGTATCCGACCTAATGCTTCTGAGCCCTAGAAATGTTTAGGTAGGCTCACCCCGCCTTTTCTTTTTTAATCCACATTTTACGATAAAGTAGATTTCTAATGGCTTAGGTGTAACGTAAGTTATTTATCGGACAGTTGGAGCGAAAACGGCATTTTCATAAGTTATATTATTCATTTTGCGACTTAATGGTCATAGGACCCTTATATATAGTTTCATTATAAATTCTGTAGTTGTCACTAAGGCGCAAGATTGCATGCATACAAACTTTGCCACTCCTGATCATCCTTTTAGACAATTAAAAATATATCTTATCGGATGCCTACATCATAAAGAAAACTATACCATGCATCCTATACGATCAGCGGTTTAGGCCGTGCGTTGGTCTGTCAGTCATTCAAACAATAATTTATTAGCTGTGGCGATACACTTCTTTCACCTAATGCACACTTACTTTCCGTGTGGTTTCCAGATCTGTCGGGTAATTTCCGTCTTCTTTCTTCCCATTTGTGTCGTAAGAGGCGACTATCGTACACCTGATATCTATTAGGTGTATGATAGTCGCCTCTTTGCCCATCTGGGCAGCAGCATCTATCAACTCACAGATATATCTTCCTGCCATCACAAATCCGCCTGCCAAGCGTGGTGATTACGGCAGTATCTCTACTATACCTCAACGACCATGGTTTGCACAGATCTGTCAAAGAGGAGGCCAATGTTCAGCATTGGACGTCAACGGCCTGATAAAGTACGTTTACTTAAAAATCTATCCTTTTTGTCTCGAGGTATTCCATTGTGTAATGTCCTCCACCTCTGCACCACTATGTAGGAGCTCCCTCTATAGTGATGGTAAGCTACACAGTTCTCACACCACTAGTAAATAATTTACCCAGGGTACTCCTCAAAGACCAGTGTTGGAGACACTGGTCATTAGTATCACATCCGGTATACACCAGAAACTGACGTGTCTACCGACTTTAAATAAATATTGAGATAACATTCAGGATATTAAATCTTAATGAGTTATCCAATTAGGTACAATACAATCAGACACGCTTTCGTTTTCATTTAATAACAAATTAATGTCAATGACATAGTAGGTATATCCTATAATATATCCTTTTGGAATCGTATATAAGATTGCATTGGTGTAGTTGAGTGTGTAGCATAATCAATTGACCATTGGAAGGGTAAGAAAATGTTTTATAAATATATTTTTGGTAGTAAAATTTATCTATGTACATACTTTTTCAATTGCATTAATTAATGTTAGAATGTACACATTAAAATGACTTCATTATTATATTAGGGCTGCCCGTTTGTACAAACTAAATTATCTTTCATTGGCACTGGAACGCATTTTACCACGTATGTTTGTCATTACCGTCTCCTTGAAAGCCATTTTCGTTTTAAAATAATACTATTTTAAAATGTTAATGTTACGTTTCGATATTGATACTGATGATGACAAATTGTCGTACCAATTGATAGCAACGACTAAAGTCATAGTGTAGGTATATAAATATTTCAAAAATATAATTTTATTGAATCATCTATTTTTCAAAAAATTCAAGATGGCTTGATTTCATTTGACTAATATAAGTTTTTTCTTATAAATCGTTCTTAATATAGAGACTTGACATATAAGTACTAACGGTAGCCTTTGTCCTTTCCTAAGTTCTAGTCTATCTCTGTACTAAATTTAATCAAAATCGGCTCAGTGGTTGAACGTGAAAGCCTAATTTCGTAATTATAATATTAGTAGGTGTTATAGGATAAATGAAAGGCATGAGTGCTTGACAACCACTGAAATATATTGACTATCACTTTGACATAACATCAACAAACCATAAACATACCATAACATCTCCCCCCAATAATTAAGTTAACATAACAAAAACACACTGTTCTTATATATCTACTAGATTTTTCTTCTCAACAGAAACTTAAGAAAGGTAAGAAATAAACATTAAAATATAACCAAAACACCACAAATTCCACATAAACAAATAACATGTAAAAACTAAACATAACAGTATACTGTACCCTTTCTTTGAAAATTAAAGTATACAAATGTATAGGTTAAATAATATCGAACACCTAAACATTAATACATAACCAAAACACCACAAATTCTACATAAACAAATAACATGTAAGAACTAAACATACTAAAAGCATAATCAATTAAACTTCATATTAACCAAACGTTCCAAAGCAACTTTTTTAGCTTTACGAACAAGTGGCGGAATTTTAGAAGGTTCGGCAGATGTTTTATCAGGTAATGCACTGCAATCAACTTTCTCACACGCATCACTAAACCGTTCATTTGCACATTCATCTTTACCATTTGGAAGTGAATTATTACCTGATTCACATTTAATTAAATGGCGCCGATTTCTTCTGTATCTAGCGCCCACCGAATTTTGTACAACGTAAGAACGAGGAGTCTCTGCAAAGCTTACTACTTTAGCCCTACTACGTTTCTTACCATCTAAAACAATTACAGAATCACCTTTCTCTAAATTTGGCAAAATTTTGCATTGCCTATCGTATAGCAACTTGGACCTATTTTGCCTGTTAATCATAGTTTGGTACTCTATTGGGTCGACAACTTGAGGATCTAATAACGTAGGATGGACTGGCAACTGACACCGAAGCCTTCGACCCATTAGTAATTGAGCAGGAGAACTCAAACCATCCCGAGGTGTATTACGAAAATTAAGAAGGGCTAAATTAAAATCTCCATTCCCTCTTATTGATTTGATCAACAACGATTTGATAGTTTGAACTGCCCGTTCACTTTTACCATTTGACTGTGGATAATTGGGCGAGGACGTCACGTGGTCAAAACCCCATTCTTTTGCAAATCGCTTAAATTCACGGCTGCTGTATTGTGTCCCATTATCACTAATTAAAACATTTGGAACACCGTGGCGAGAAAAAACTTCTTTCATACTATCTATTACCATGTTAGAAGAAATATTATTTAATTTGCATACCTCCACATAACTTGAATAATAATCTACGATAATTAAAAAATATTTCTTTTTAAATTCAAAAATATCTGACCCTACTTTATTCCATGGCAATTTAGGAATCTCAATTGGTATCAACGGTTCTTTAGCCGGCGCATTTAAAAACTCCTGACAAATCTTACAACGTTTTACATACGATTCTATATCACGTGACATGTGCGGCCAAAATATAACTTGTCGAGCGCGCCGTTTACACCGATCTATCCCTAAGTGACCGACGTGAACTATACCTAACATTTCATCGCGTAAAGATTTTGGTATAACAACCAAGTTATCCTTAAAAATTACACCATCAACCACAAACAACTCATCTTTAATGGACCAATAATCTTTCACTTCATTACTTACGTCATATTTACTTGTAGGCCAGCCTGAGTGAACATAACTTAAAAGTATATTTAACGCCGAATCGTGTTTAGTATGTTTTTTAACTAAAGTTAACTTATCATTTGACATAGGCACACTGTTAACAACCATCTGAACCTGATAAAGAACATAATTACTGATTTCTTCATTATATAAATCTGGCAATGCCGCACGACTCAACATGTCTGGTATTTTCAAATACTTGCCAGGGACATAATTTACTACTAAATCATAACCTTGAATCCTCAACATCATGCGCTGCAGACGAGCTGGGACGGACATCAATGGTTTTTTAAAAATACTCTCCAAAGGCTTATGATCAGAATCAACAACAACAGCCCGTTGGCCATAAATATATTGGTGAAACCGTTCACACCCGAAAACAATAGCTAGAAGCTCCTTTTCAATTTGAGCGTACCTTTTTTGTGTATCAGTGAGCGTACGTGAAGCAAATTCCACCGGCCGACCATCCTGTAGCAGGACAGCACCGAGGGCAACAGCCGACGCGTCCACCGCCAGGCGCACCGGTCGCGCTGGGTCGTACAGAGCTAACACACCAGCACCTGTCACGCATTCCTTTAACTTTTCAAACGCCGCGCGCTCACTCTCTTCCCAACGCCAATCATTATCTTTTTTAAGCAAACTCGTTAAAGGTATCGCTAACTCCGAATAATTCGGAATAAACTTTGAAACATAGTTTACAGCCCCCAGAAATCTTTCAAGATCCTTCCTATCTGAAGGAGTTGACATCTCCTTAATGGCTTTAATTTTATTATAATCCGGTCTCATACCATTTTTATCGAAAACATGACCCAAATACGTCACTTCCTCTACACAAAACTTACACTTATCTTTATTAAATTTTAAGTTGATCTCTCTAGACCTTTCAAGTAACCGCTTAAGTCTTTGATCATGAATTTCCTTGGAGGCCCCCCATACAATAATATCGTCAATATAGCTCTCTACACCTTCTAAATCCTCTAGAAGCTGCCGTACTTTGCCGTGAAACACCTCTGAAGCACAATTTATTCCAAACGGAAGCCTTAGAAATTGATATCTACCAAAAGGAGTGGCGAATGTGCACAAATCTGCACTCTCTTCATCCAACTGTATAGTCCAGAAGCCAGCCGTGGCATCAAGCACTGAGAAATACCGAGCACCGTGCAAACGAGCAGCTAGATCCGACACAGTAGGCAGTTGAAAATGTGCGCGCTGCACCGCGCGATTCAACTCTCGGGGATCTAAGCACACACGAATACCATTGTTTTTCTTAGCCACTAGTACCAATGGATGTACCCACCGAGTTGGATGATTGACCTTTCTAATGACACCCATTTGTTCCATATTCTCTAATTCCCCCTTTAAACGATCGCGTAAACCGTGTGGAACTTTCCTAGGCGCACTAATCACGGGTGGGAAAGATTTATCGACTACTATGTGATACTTTCCTGGTAGACAACCTAATCCCTTAAACAGATCGTTATAATCAGACAACTCAATCGACCTGAGACGTTTAATCAGCCCCATAGCTTCACATGATTTCCGTCCCAACACGCTAGCGCAGTGCATGTCAGCTATGACGAATTTTAATTCATAAATCTTATCTTTAAAAATCCACGGCAAAATACAAATTCCCTTAGTAGGTATTACGTTATGAGTGTATGATAATAAAGGAATATGTTTTTTAATTATCATATCCTCGCTAAATCCTAGTTCTAAGAATCTTTTAAACGCTAATACATTACAATCCGCACCAGAATCTAGTTTAAATTTTTCCTTACCATCTTTACATGTTAATATCTGAAACCAATCCTCCGAATTATTTTTCTTACAGTCAATAGAAGATACGTAAAACGAACGCTCTTCATCTGAATCACTACTATTATGACACTCACTAACATCATTACACTCAACCTCATACATACGTCGCATTCTCCCTCGAGCTCCGCTATTGACATGTCGCATCAACTTACACATACGGCCGTAATGCCCCTTGTTACCACAAACATAACAGCTGACGGACTGAGCTGGACATCGGTCTACGCACATCGTGCGCCCGCAACCGTCACACGGCTGCAGCGCACCAGATGGCTTGCTATGAGCGCTCCAAGCGCCTGCAACGCCTCGCGCCGCTTCTCCCCGTCCTCGGGCACCAAGCCTTTGGGCACCCGAGCCGCCTGCAACCCGACGTTTCACTCCGACACTGTTGATGCACTCGATACCATTAGTTGTACTCGTACGATCGTTATTCATTTGACGTTTACTCTCTTGAGAAACTTCCTCGGCTTGACAAATGTTAATAGTCTTGTCAAGTGTGAGCTTCTCGGTCCGCAGTAGCCGGTCCCTGACCGCAACTTCACGGATTCCACAAACGATTCGATCCCTGATCAAACTCTCTTCTAAAGATGCAAACTCACAATTCTTGCTCAACAAGCGTAATGCAATCATGTACTGTTGAATTGATTCACCCTCCTCTTGGTTTCGTGTAAAAAACTTATATCTAGTCATCGTTATATTTGGTTCCGTTCCGAAATACTCATCAAACTTTTGAATCAACAATGATATATCATCACGCTCTTCGTCATTCGTGAATGAAAAAGTTTGATAAATGTCAAAACAATCTGAGCCTATTAAGTTTATTAACAAACTAGCTTGGGCACTCGACGCCTCTTTATCCACTCCTGAAGCCTTCAAAAACAATTTGAATTGTTGGCTCCATCTCTTCCAAGCTTCGGCACGGCCCGCAGGTCCGCCAGCGCCGTCCAAGTTTAACTCTAATGGCGGCCGGGCGTGCTCCATATTGATGGTAGATTTACGTGTATTACTCGGATAAATAACTTTTACACTACATTACATCAATATCTTTATCATGTTATCTAACACAATACACTGTTTTTAGGCAAGATTTATTCAAATAATTAATTTACCGCTGTCACCATGTTATAAGATAAATGAAAGGCATGAGTGCTTGACAACCACTGAAATATATTGACTATCACTTTGACATAACATCAACAAACCATAAACATACCATAACAGTAGGGATCATAGTCGTTAAGCCTACGCAAACCTGAAGTCACTCTATATATAATGTACGTTTTTCTTCAGATGAAATTCCTAATCTTACTCCTAGCCGCAGCCAGCGTGATGGCGGCGCCTGCGCCATCTCAGCCACAAGTAATAGAATGGAGAGCTCAGTACGGCGGCTACCCAGTTCTGTCCGCGATTGCTCTGAAAGTGGAACATCCTGCAGTGTACGCAGTACCTGTAGCTCTGGCTCACCCAATGTCGTATATACTTTATCGCTATAAGCCGGCGGCGGTGAAAATTCATACTTCTTACAATCCAGAATCAGCTATTTCGAAATTACTCTGAGCAATAATTTCGATTCCATTAATATTATCATTATTGACATTATACTCATGTACAATGTACTGGATATGTGACGTATTCCTTAACACACTAATTTATAGTATATTTGTAAGATAAATTGCAATGAAAAATTGTGCTTTTTATTTCTGAACATTGAATACTAGTCTCTCCATGTGGTTTCATCACGTGCCTCCCGTAACTGAAACGGGAGCAATAACGTTTAAACCGCATTTTGTGTTATTGACCTAACAGAATATTCTTATGAACCAGAAATATTTTTCATCAAACATTTACAAGCAAAAAATGTTGCCTTCTTACCGCATATCAATGTGACTTTAAATCGAAATCTACGTAATCTGCGCTTCTACTAATCTACTGAACAGCAGAGGGTTGTATCCTCTGCTGATCAGTATATACAAATAGTTTGTTTGCTTACTGGTCCGATATAAAAATTCTTTCAGTTTTAGATAGCCCATTTGATTTGATTTGATGATAGCCGTGGTTTGCTTTATTCTATTGTGAAGTTCTTATATTTTTTTGAGATTGTGGAATCATGACTGACTCAGTCAGTCTCAGAAATAGCATATCAGTACAAGGTCATGCTGTTTGTAAAATAGAGACAGGTTTTTTTTCGGACACACATCATGTTTTTATCCAGAAGACTTTTGCTACTTCACCGGGCATAAGCAGTTTGTAAAATAGGCACACCATCTTCAAATGTATATTATATATTATGAGACATCAATTTCAGAAAAGTTGTTTATAGCAACTGTCTGAAATTGATTTTGACATTTTTGCAAGGGTTTGAAGTTCGACCACTAGACCGACCACTAGTAAAATTAATTAATTTATCTGCATATCCGCGCGGTATCACTTGTGTAGTTCCCATTCCCGTGGTAATTTCATAATAAAACATGGACTTCCTCAATAAAAGGGCTATTTAACATAGACAGAATTATTCAAATCGGACCTGCGATTAGCGCGTCCAAGCAAACCAACAAACTCTTCAGCTTTATTATATATCTAGGTACTAATAAATAAAGCTAAAGAGTTGGTTGGTTTTCTAATGTCCGATTTTGGAAAAAAAAACAGTGTTAGATACCTACCCCAGTTATCGAGGATGGCTATGGGCTATATGAAGCTATATTTATATATGAAGTTCTTACGGGAACGGGAGTGAAACAGCGCGCAGAACCTAGTTAGTATAGAAGTATAGATGTAATGTGAAATTAAATGATCGTCATAATATATTATTCCTAAGTATACCCTTTTAAACAAATCTATATCTTTACAAATATAGAAAAGTGAAGTGTCTGTTTGTAACGTAAAAATAACAGGTGTTTAGTATATGACTATCGGTTTTAAGGGTACTAATATCTCACAAAAACATGATTCTAAAATGTCTGTCAATCTGTGTAACAGTTTGTTTATTTATTTATTTACGGACAACCAGTAGCTGTTACTTAAATCATATAAAGAAACACTCAAATGTGAAGTCTAATACACAGCATTTTAAGGTGCACAGCACAACATGCAGTCTTATGACTCTCGTGACATTACAATAAATAAAAAGGAAAAAATATATGTAAATATTATATATTTACATATATTTTGTTGATAACTTAAAAAAAAAATACTTTGATTTTGATGCCACTTATCTCAGAAATGGCTGGAACGATTTTGACGGGACGTTCACTGGCTTTATAGTTTGTTTGTCTGACCAAAACGGTAGCCCCGATTTAGATAGGACCTAAGATAGTTTCGTTAAATAGCTTATAAAATTACTATTTAACCTCGACAAATTATTATTTATTTTTAATAGGTATGTTTTGTACAGAAAATTTCTGAGCTAGGGAAATTAATCCCTGTGTTGTACACATACTAAATTCACGGACACACCAGTACTCAGGTGCAGTCAAAATTCTAAACGAGTTATGAAAATAAAAAAAACGTGATTGTAATCGAAGTGTATTTCACAAGTAAATATAGTCAGTTACTGCACAATGCCAATCATTATTTTGAAATGAAAACTAATTTTCAGGATATTGTCCATACAGCTGAGCGAAGTATTCAGGATTGTATGAAGCCGCCATTGTTACAGCCGGATTATAACGAGGCAGCACAAGAGGAGCTTGATAATTCAGAGCTAAACGTGCTGGGTAACCGAGCTCTCCCAACTCCACAGGCAACATGGACAGGTACGGGTAGCCGCCGTAATCAGCCCTCAATTCAATCTCAGGCTTTGATGGCGCGGTCATCACGCAAGCTGCTGCTAGTATCAAGATTAGGAATTTCATCTGAAATAAAAATACCAGTAATTAAGTGAAGAGACCAAGAGAAGAATCCTTCAGTTAGTCGCGTTGTCTCTAAGTCTGGAATTGTTTCAACTGTGCTTTCTAGAGCACGTTAAGCCGACGGTTCCGGGTCTGATCTCTCACTGGTACCGGTAGCACCGTCTCCCTTGATTATGAGAGTAAAGGAATACAGTGTTCCTGCTTTTTGCACACACTTGTACCCTTGAATAAGTCCTGCGCAGATAGCAAATCACACTTCCAGACTTCGAGACATCTTTCATCATTGGTCATGATAAAAGATGTCTCGAAGTCTGGAAGTGTTTTAACCGTGCCTTGGAGAGCATTCTGACCGATATTGGTAGAACTGTCCCACCGACTTTTGAGAGTAAAATAATATTATAGTACACCTGCGTTTGCGAACACACTTGTGCACTATAATATATCCTGCGCAGATGGCTAATCTCCTTAATGATTGGCTGCCGTAACAGCAGTCAGCCGGGAGAATTGTGATTTTAAATCATTTCTTACCTTTGTAGTAATCTTGTTGTTTCCTCTCAAGAACACTATATAATGTTTAATGCTGTATCTTTATATATATTTAAAAAACTCTATGTACTTGGAAATGTCATATATTAAATCTCAATTAAATAATAATAAAAAATTATATTGACATACTTTTAATTACTTGTTGTCGCCTTACATTTAATTAGAATATTCATTAAGATATTAACCGTTTCAATCTTGGTGTTCATCGCATCTTGAATAATTGCTGAAACAAGATGAACGTCGGATTTCTTTTCAACTTAATTACAGATAGTTCAACTCGTCTGCGTGGTGCACGAGCAAGCAAACCTTGAAGAAAGGTGAGCTTAACCCATATAGCTCGTACAGATAAGTTGAACTATATGCACAACACAATATGGGTCTGTCTATAGAAATAAAGTCAAATTAATATATTGATAGTGTACCGTATTTACGTCTCATTGCGTCCTCCGTTAATCAGAAGATTAAAACAAAAACAAAATATTCTTTATTCATATGGACATATTTTAAATCATGTCCATTAGATACGTTCTTTTTTTACTACAAACAATTCTGGACGTGGCAACTCGGAGAATAACTGGCAAAAAACTAAGAGGTCCTTGTCCTTAATTATTTAAATAAATGTTTGTTTTTGTTACATAATGTATCTTTAAGATATCGTTGAAACATGTTTATAGAATAATCTCATATATTAATTAGGAAGTTTGTTGTAGGTGTATATACATTGCTGCATAAAAGAATTGCAAATTTTGTGCCCGTTTACGTCCACTGCTGAACATGTGCCTCCTCTTACCAAACCTTGGCAAGCCAGGGTCGTAGAGGGATATTGCCGTAATCACCACGCTTGGCAGACGGATTGGTGATCGCAGTAAGATGTAAACCTTGAGCTTATAGATGCTGCTGCCCATCCATCAGCCGTATGTCCCTTAGTCGCCTTATACGACACCCTTGGGAGGACATGGAGAGGTCTATTCTAAGCCGGAAACCACACGGCAGATTATAGTTCCTATAGTTTCGGAAAAAAGTGGCTGTGACATACGGACGGACAGACAGACATGATGAATCTATAAGGGTTCCGTTTTTTGCCATTTGCCTACGGACCCTAAAAAAAACAGACTTTAATTGGGATTAAATTTCTGTGGTTAGTCTCTAAAGAAAATACGAGTTACTTTGTTACAGAAAAAGTTTTTACCGTAAAAGTTTGTAAGAATGTATGGATGTATGTTTGCTACCTACTCTTTCACGCAAAAAGTACAGAACAGATTTGGCTGAAAGTTTGATAGCTTATAAGCTGGATATCACGTATAAGAACGCGGGTAATCGACACAGCCCAACGGATTTGTTTGTTGAAGTGGCAATGAGACGGAGAACTGATGGCCGTTGGGGCCGAGAAGTTCTCGAATGGAGACCGCGGATCGGCAAGCGTAGTGGCAGCTAGTTGTTGGACGTCCTACGTCTAGGTACCTCAAGTAAAATTATATGTAATGCACTGTTTTGGAAACATCATAAATGTAAGATCTTATTAAGTGCCCAGTTATTGCCTCTATTTTACTTGTGTCAATAAGAATGACTCAGTAAAGGTATTGCTATCTTTCTAGTATACAATTTTAAAACTAGTTGGGTTTTTATTGTAAAATGTAATAGAATATTGAGTATTGAATTGCAACTATTCATTAATATTATATTCAAGTAATCCTTTTCTGGTCATACAGGATTGACCTGACTGATAAACTACAAAAATAATAATTAGTCATAGGGTTGTAGTACACTACAAAAATTAAAGAATAGAAGTGTCTGTATATGACAGTAAAGTCGAGAAGCTAATATGAAATTATTTAAGAACTTTGTGAACCGATATTTTTGAATATTAATTAATTATTTAGATGTACTTGATTTGAAATGTTTGTAATAGAAAAATAACAGATTTTTACGAAATACTCACGAAAGTATGTCTGTCTGTTTGTTCCTGCTAATCTCAGTGACGACTGAACTGTTTTTGGCCGGACTTCACTGTTGTTATCCATTGCCTCCTTCATAGCAGGAAGCTATCATACTACATTAGTAATATAACTACAATTATAACAGTTGTTTAAAAATTTAACATCATTTACATGATCTACGAGATCGCTATCAGACACTGTAAAGCAAATGCAAAAGAACTTATCCTTTATTAAAATGTTGTTAATTGTAAAAAAGAAAATAGTAATAATATTTGCAAGACTCATTAAACATCGTTACAATTCATTAAATTATCATAAGGACGTAGCATATTACTCAAGTGTCAGCGATAAAATATGTGCATTCTCAATTTCTTTACTCTCAAAATCGACATATGGCTTAACGTGCTCTCCGAGTCACGGATGAAACACCACTAACTTCTAGACTACTAGCTGGTAGGTATTTAGATTTTGCTAAATAGAAAATGTCTTGTAAGACAATCATTTTGCCCCGCTCAGCGTCTTTCTTATCGTTAACACGCTCGAGGACCATATATGACTTGACTCTAGCGCAGTTAGCTTTATGACATTTGTAATTTAAATGAAAATATTATTTTTTACTCAAAGTATATTTCACAAATCAAAATTCATCAGTCAATAAAATGCGATTCATTTGAAAACTTCAAACTAATTTTCAGGATACTGTCCATACAGCTGAGTAAAGTATTCAGGATTGTATGAAGCTATTATTTTAACAGCTGGATTTAAACGAGGTAGCATAAGAAGAGCTTGGTAGTCCAGAGTTAAACGTGCTGGGTAATCAGGGTACTTCCACCCCAAAGGTGACACGGACAGGTATGGGTAGCTGCTGTACTCAGCTCTTAACTCCTCTGGCATAGATGGCTCGGCCATCACGTAGGCTGCGGCTAGCATCAAGATTAGGAATTTTATCTGTAGAAAAAATGTTTTCACAAATGAAAAGGAAATGAGGGAAGGGCTAAATTAAGAAATTGTAAAATTATTTGAACTCGCTAATCTCAGTAACTACTGGTCCGATTTAAAAAAGTATTTTAATCTTAGAAAGCCTATTTATCGAGGAAGGCTACATTTTTGCTTGCACCCGCGTACGTTTATCCCGTTCTTGTATTACAAAAAAATTGTTTTCGAAATTTGAAAAAAAAAATAGATGGAACCAGTAGTTTGTGAGATTATCGTAACGTTATAGCAAACATACAAACTCTTCATCTTTATAATATTAGTCTAGCTATAATTAATATTTTTTTACCTTTGTAGAGATCTAGTAGATTCTTCTCAACAATACAATGTTATGTTAAGTAGGTGGTAGTAGGTGTATAAAGACAGCCGATTGGTAAATTGTGTAAGCCAATTAACTAAATAAAGACAGTAACTGGACCTAAATAATGTTGACATGCCCATCTGAGTATGTTTCGCCGGATCGTCTCAATGAGGCCGCGATGAAACCGGCAGTAGAATACCCCACTGAGTTTGTTTCGCCGGATCTTCTCAGTTGGGGCGTATTGGATCCGGTGGTAGCATAAAATCGCGTCCGACGATATACTTATGGTCTATCTAAATAATAACATACTCAAATGACAGAACTTTAGACTATTAAATTATAGATAAAAAATAAAAGGCTTATGTTTAACTTACCACCAGATATAGTAACATATAACAGAAAAAAATTGAAAATGATCACCAAAATTAAACCCGCAATTTAATGTAAAATTGTAACCAAAGTTTTAACATTTCGCTATCGTATTTAAGCAAAATGACTCCAAATAAATCATTGTTAACCCAAAAGTAGTAAATGATCACCAAAAGTACCTAAATGTTTTACTAATTTACTATTCGGTTCTGGCCGTTGTATGGCCGCAGCTCTAACCTAACTTAACCGATTGTCATTTTTCATTGATTTTATTAAGGTAGAAATAGCGCAATAATTTGCTCGCTAAGATTTGGTGATCATTAACTACATTTGGTGTTCGAATACAATTTGAAGTGCAGTCGTGACTAAAATAGCTAGTACTATTATAATTTTAGACTTTATTTTTCTGGTGTCAAGTATATATTTTTGGTGGTCATTATATTTTATCCCAAAAGGAAATTCTATTTTCATACCTGACAGCTTTTACGCTAAAGCTATAAAAAATCTAATACAAACTATTTATTATTATTATAACTATAATAACTGAACTAAATTAATAAATTAAATATATTATATTAATGAGCCAAATATGTTTTGACTATTTGCAAATGCCTGTAATAGGTTTACGTAAATAAAAACTTTTTTTATTTTATTTTATTTTATTTATTTTAGGTACACGTGCTGCAACCTTTTATACATTTTATAAAACCTTTGAATATCGATACTTTGTATATTAAATTTGCAATTACATAACAATAAAAAATGATCTTGATACAGTTTTAATGTGTTATTGTCGCCTTACTTTAAATTATTTAAATCATTTGGTTACTTAACCCGCCATTGGTGTCGTATATGTCTGTGAGACCGGGTAGTTCAAAAACAAAGAATATTTTTTACACCCTTTATCGCATTGCGTTGCGATTTCGAGTAGCTGCCTGAATGCACGCCCCCTACAATTAGTCCACCCCGCGACCACGACGCGGGCGCACGTTTCTGAGTTTTGGCGCCAACCCGGTGTGTGAGACCGGGGTTACAGACTACGTAAGTCAAATAGTCATAGCTTAATTTTTTGAATTGTGACTTTTTGCTAAGTTTATGTATTAATTTGATAATATAATTATTGTGATTATTATTATTCTGTAATCAGTAAACTTTTTGCATAATTCTATCAATTTTTCACTAAAATACTTAATATTTTTGGAATTTATTTTCTAATTTATAACTTTGTTTTAGCATGTCTTACGAACGTGAAACTCGTCGTCTCGAAGCTCTTATACCTACTAGATGCAGAAAACATGCAGAAAAACCGAAAAACAAGGTATACTTACTAGGTACCATTGCAGGAAATATTTATGTTTAAAGCATGTAGTGTCAAAATGCACTAGCTGCTTGGCTCTTGAAACAGATACATTTTTGAGGGGACTTTTTTTGTATTTTTTTGTTGGAAGGAGTTCGTTTTTTGTTTTAATTTTATAGTTCCTATTGTTATAAGACTGCCAAAGGCTGATTTAGACATAAAAAATATTTTTTTGTTACAATTTCTATATTTTAACGTCTAGAAAAAAAAACGATTATTTTCAGTGTTATAAGTGTAATACAGTAAAGATTAATAAAAGTAATTTTTTTATGATACATCTTTGTTTTATTGATAAAAAAAACATGTCTTTTTAATATTTGGCCGAGTAAAAGTAGCATGGAGTATTGCTTATTAAGAAAATCTTAGGTTGAAAAACCCGGTGCGTGGGACCGGCGTCACCAAAGATGTAAGTCAAATTCACGTCACAAGTGGCGGGTTAACTGTTTCAATGTGATTATCTTGGTATTTATCAAATATGAAATAATCATTTCTATTAATAGTACAAAGTTTGTGAGTTAGAATGTTCGAGTAATCTCCTATCCCTGATCCGATTTATAAAATTCCTTCATTATTAGTTTCATTTGCTTTGTTATTCAAGACTAGTATAAAATATAATTAAAGATAAGGATCCCACGGGAACGGGATCTAAAAAAAAATTGCTATTCCATTTTTCAATAAAATTTTCACACATTGTGGAAATTTAAAAAAGAAGACAATAAATTTAAGAAAATCTTATGAAAGTTTCGTAACCCAAAGATAGAAACGGTAGGTGGGTACTCTTATACTAAGACTCTGCAATAACATGCAACTGTGATAGCTAGACAGTTCAAATTTTCATAGATCATGTATTTGTGTTGCCGCTTTAACCAAAAATACTAAAAACAGAATAAAATAAATATTTCAGTTAGGCTCCCATACAACAAATATGATATATTCCTCAATGCTAATAACGGCAACTGGTAGACGCTAGAAACGGATATTTATTTCGAATTCTAAAATAAAGTAATGTCACAGGACAGACGGACGGACTACGAGTATGTAGTCTGTAGATTTGTAACATTAGCTAATTGCCTACTACTGTTAGTTACCTAGTCGGATATTTCAGTGAGAATTATCTATTATATTATTATAATATTTAACTTATTACTTTGTAACACTGACAAGCGCAAGTGTATGTTAATACCTAAATGCTGAATAAAATTAATTAATTTATTTATTTTATTTAATATAGTATCAATTAATGTTGTTTAGATGATTGTATCTACAGAACCCTACTTGCGCATGTTTGACACGTATTTGGCCAGCTTTTATATTACTAACTTATATATTTTGCATTACACTGTAGGTATGATGCACGCTGCACCGTTCTTTAAAAGGTATTTTACCAGCCGGTACCACAATTTAACTTTTACTCTGAAACATGGCGTAACTTTAATTTAAATATTCATACTATTTATGAAAATGAAAATACTGCCTACAGTTCGTTGAAGAGGACACGTGCTTCAAGGCAACGAAGTAGAAACAACACACAAGCAACTTGCATACTTGTTCACAACTTTTGGCGAACACGTATAAATTCTGTTGCAACTAAAATTGTTAGTTTGAAGAACTTCTGAGTCCGGCTCGTGCTTACAATACGTTGGTTATAAATGTAATATAACTTTGAAATTCTGTCATGTGAAATGAAAATTTTGGTCCAATTGATATATGAACATAAATTATTAGTTTGTGAAAAATTTGATGCCAATAAATGTTTGTTTTGCCTCAGCAATCACGTTAAGCTGTTGTTCCCGATTGCTATAACATCGTTTATAACAATTGTATATGAGGGAAAAGGCAAAAGCGCTTTCTTATATGTTACAACATTATGATAACTGTGGTCACTATGGCTAATCCCTCCCTCCACTAAGACGTCCCTCATGGTATGATTACATTATTTTAATTACATTACATCATTGCTATGGAGAGGGGAGACCTAAATACCCCTGTGCTGTGGCAGTATTGATACCTAATACACTTCCCTCAGAGCCAAATAATATAAGATCAATTATGTTTATAATTAGTTTTTTGTTAAAAAAAAACTTGTGTTACGAGTGGGTTCTCGTCGGTAGTGCAATGGGTGGGGATCGAATCGGCGACCACACGATCGCAAGTCCTAGCCATTGGGCTACAGCCACTTTAATAAATTGAGATACGTTTTCATCTATGTCAACGTATGGATATATTTATCGAGTAATGTTAATCATCATCGATAGATGGCATCTACGTCCTCGTAAAAATCTTGTTAAAAAGAGATAAATTTCGACGACCGGAATTCGCCGTGGCTGAATGGCATTAATGGCAATATCAAAGATGCAGGTTCGAAGCCTAGGTGGTTGAAATTTATATAATATATATATTTCAATTTAAAAAAATAGCTTTTGCCATTTCTACCCTATTATAAAAAATCGACTAAGCAAACTTAAATTCCGCGTTTTCCGTTCCTCGGAGACATAGTTGACGCGCCAAGAGAAAAACACCATAAATCACAAATGATGTCTAGTGTCCACTCTTGCATTGTTGTGAATCAGCAAAACATATAGTAGGGGAGCCCACGTGGCTAAATGGGGATTTACTCGAGCGTCGTAGAGACCTATTGGGATGCAAAGCTTAGATGATAAGAAGAAAAAAAAGTTATATGATATATACCTTTACATCGGTGGGGGAAGCGGCTATAGATTTTTAAATATGTAAAAAAAAACTGTTGCATGGACATCCTCGAGCGCGTCAGATATTGATAGCATCAATGCCCTACGTATTTTTAATAATGTACGTATGTTAATCTGATCGTTTGCATGATGCGGGGGGTTGTATTTAAGGGTTGAAAATGAAAAAAAAAAATTTAATCAAGCGCGTCAGATTTTCTAAGGGAGTGTTAAGTGCACCAAAAAAAAGCTCTCATTCACTAATCTGACGATTTCGATGGGACGCAAACTCGCGGCCATTTTCATAATGTGCAAAAAAAAATCGCCATTTTGAAATACTCAAGCGCGTCAGATTAAGATATATATGGTTCATCTTTATGTTCTAAACGTATTGTCTCATAATCTGACGATTATCTAGAGGGATTCGCCTAATCTGACAAAAAAAATATAGAAAAACGGTTCACCTTAAAGGCCATCCCTGCAACTTCCCGCTAATTCCATTCCTGGGCGCTTAAAATTGTACTTATGACATTTTTGAGCTCAAAATATAATTTATGTGATATTTTGAGCTCGCTGAGTTCAAAGAAATAATATTTCTATCTAATCATTTAATGATGATTCCATCGACAATTCGAGGTTATCATATGTTCCTCGAGACTTTCGGATAACCGGCTTGCTCCGACGATATTCCAAAATATTTACACATTTTTTAAATGTTTCTACCGTAAATTTAATTGTTTTTTGTAAGGTACTTTCACCACAAAATACACATTTCAAATTAATGTCACTCATATTAAATATTTATAAACTTTAATTCACACAAATAATATTAAAATAGCAAAAAAAGCCAAAACGTTGGAAACACGTTGTAAACAGTATGCCACGAACGAGTCTTTATGATCAGCTGTGATGGCGTCATGGCAACAGAAACCAGAGTGGGGACGGAGTGAGAGAGTAATAGATAGAGAAAGAGTGAGAGAGGAATAGAAACGCGGAGAAGGAAATGTAGGCATCACGCAGCTGCACGCATTTAACTTTATCGACGAATTTTTGTTATTTCGGCTTGCGGAAATCGTCAGATTATATATTTTTCATTATTCTTGAATTATTTCATTCAAAATAAAAAAAAATTTAGCTACGCTCGAGAATGTCGAGATGACGTTTTTTTTACAACTTTGTTGCCCTCCCCTTTTTTTACGTCACTCTCAAATTGTCAGATTAGTGGAATATACACTTTTTAGGATGTAATTAACTCACCCTACCATAATCTGACGCGCTCGAGAATTTCTGATGGTCAAATTTTTTTTACTAATCTGATCCTGTATCCTTCACGGGCGGCCTTATATATGGGCCTCATGTTTTGTGGAGGTACTTAACCGGGTACAAGGTATCCCCCTGTATATTAATCTGCCGCGCTTTAGTAAATCCCGAAATCCCCGCTTGGGCTCCCCTACCAATACACACACCATGGCATTGTAGAATGGCTGGTGGCTATCTACCTTTGTATAGGTGAATTTAATAACCTATTTAAATAATTTACTAGGAATAAAGTTTTCCAATAAGGTTCAAAAGAGATAAGTAACAATTCAGATATTATACTTTTATTAAAAACTAGCTTTCCGCGTGCGGTTCCACTCACGCAACCCAGGGGAATTTCGGAATTTAATATAGCCTTTCTCGATAAATCGGCTATCTGATGAAATCAGAAATTTATCCTAAAATTCTATGATCTATTTTACTTTATTATTAATTACTCAAGTTTATGATACCACAAGTATCACAAAAATAAGATGTGGTATTTTTAATCATCTATTAAATTAAAAGGCAATTTAATTCCAATTAGATAAGCCATAATGAACTTACTTATCGTTTAGACAATAAGATGATAAATGTTAATTATACGTGAAAATTAGAATATAAAAAGAAAAATCTTCCGAGAGTAGACAGTAGTAGTAGTATTGGTTGTGTTTGTGTCCACAGTTTCAACAAGATAGAAGATCTTCTAAGAAAGGTAGTTACTTTACACAAAACTTTTAATATAATTTTAAAGTGCAAATGTGACTCCATATTTGTAGGTACATATTTTGTACATTTAATAAACATTAACTGTCGGCTAGACACTGCATTCGAAAAGGGGAGAGAGGGGGAGGGGGAGTGATAGAAGCTGCGGAGGAGCACCCGCTTGTGCACCCAAAAAAAATCCTGTGCCCTTTAAGCCGATGGTTCCGATTGTTGAACATCATCTATAACAATCGCATACCCAGTCAGACGGGCAGCAATGTTTCCTTGTATGTTACAACATAATAGTCTAGTCTTATGTCTCTGAACATCCTGGGGTCAATTTCACTTCCATACAAGATTTTGTTATTTAAGTTTGTGTTCCGAGTGTCTCAGAAATCTAGATTAGTCGTTGGTTCAGTTTATGTCATCACATCATCTATCATAATCGTTTACCAGGTAATGGACAGCAGCGTATATACTATACATAATACTGCAATCACGAACCCATCTACCTAGCGTAATAACTTTGGCATACCCTCTTCAAGTAATTAATGCAAAACGGAGTTTATATACAGAGCCTTATTGAGTGCAACTTTTGTCTTATACTCAAAATTTATTTTCAGATGTCGAAGGCAATTTTTTCGTTCTTCCTCCTCGTGGCCTTACTGGCTGTGACTTCCGCTTGCTGCGTGCTGCGTTTAAACTACAATTCTCCATATAATAATCCATATGTGGCATATGCATTATTATAAAGAGAATTTTAGATTTCTAGAAGATACGTCTACTGTAGAGTAGACGTATCTTCTTATATTGATTTGATACAAACGGCAGAGTGACTCCAACGATGACGACCAAATAAATGAAGCATGCAAAACTTGTGTTTTTCTTTTATTTTATAAGAATTTTGTAATGGAGTAACTGTTTACAGTTTCTCATTGTTACCTGAGGTGAAATTCTTTGAAATATATCAATATAAAATGTATTGATTACTACTTAATACCAGACTACTCAAGTAATCTTATAGCCATAGATTCGAAAGTGTTTTTGTTACTGTGGGTGTTAATTGCGAAATTATAAAGGAATTTCGCAAATCTTGAGAGAAAACTTAAAAATTCAACAAAATTTATGGAAGAAATATACCTATATATTTGTTTAAAAGATTACTAGCAGAGTTAGAGAGCAGTCTACTAGTGTTCTTGTTTATCCCTCGTGCTAAGCTAAAACGTTATGAGTGGGTTTACGTCGGTAGTGTAATGGGTGGGGTTCGATCGGGCTACCTCAAGATCACAAGTCCGACGCCCTAGCCAATGTGGGCTGCAGCTGCTTACAAAATATTCTTTTTTAGAAATAGAAATTCAGATTCTAAAATGTTCAAATGTTAATTACTTAATTCAATTACCTTTACAAGATAAACAGTAGGTCACATACATTTATATGCAACTGCATATAAAACGTATGCGAGCAAAAAGCACCTTTCAATATTCATAGAACATATAATCACTTCGAGTCACAAGCTTCCATTTGGCGTCGAAATTGAAGAAACAGGTGCGAGAATTCAATCGTTTGAAACTCAACGTGCTTCAAGCAGTTTCAAACTTCTCGGATGCAGACTTGCCGTCTGAGTTTAAGATGGGATTTCGATACTGCGATTATTCTTATTTTCCAAGCAAAATTTCAAAATAAATATAACATTTAAGGACACACACACAGATCTTAACTTTTAGAATACACATTCGTCATCACGTCCAGAAATTGCAGGCACAGGTGTATCAAATTCTCTAGCTTTCTTACTTAAAACTGTAAAAAGGCTTTTTTATGTGGATGCTTCTATTACTTTGAACTATTATATCGAAGTAGATATTCCTGGATATAATACTCAGTAGGTGTGACAGTTCAGTCTGGAAAATTTAATATCCGGTCAGTAAAAAGGACACTGATTGCATTGGATAGCTTATTTCTTGAAGAATGTAGATCAAAATAGTGGTTTTATACGTAATCACGGTAGTATTTAAAACCTGTACTACACTACCAGTTGTGCTTTCCGAATCGTACCTTAATTGATTGGAAAGCAAAGACAGTTTAATGTGAAGTTTTCTTACATACAATCTCGGCAGCCATTTGGTTCGGAAATAACATTGTAAGCAAAGCTAATACTAGTTGTGGTAGTAAAATGGCTTGAACAATTCAATTAAAGTTTTTTTTACATCATCATATACAAATTAGAGTAAAAACGCCGCATAAGATTGTATAAGTAATCTATGTTCTAAAGACTTCTCTTGGATCTGATTGGTTACCTTATAAATTATAATATAATTCGACTTTGGGTTCTTTTCAATGCATGAATTGAATCTGTAATTCCTACATATATGCCTGTTTCCATAGGGGTAGGCTGAGATCACTTCCTTCCACTTGCTACGGCCTTGATATACCACTTTCGCCTCTTCTACATTCAATAATGTTCTTGGGTTTAGGGTACTTTTAACCTGGCCATTTTTATTGGTTTGTTACGAATTACAGATAAGTCGTAACAAACCAATAAAAAATGGTCTGACTGAATCCAGAGCAGGCTTATATCGCTGCTTCAATTTGATAGTGACACAAAACCAAAAGTTTAATTTCACGATAATGAGCATTACAGATCAATTCACATTGAATCTTAACCTTATTTTGTGTCATTATTAGACTATTAAAGCAGTGATTTAACTAACCTACGGAGCACTGTGCGATAATGGAAAATGATAATTTTGCAATTTGGAGAATGCATAACATTAAAACACAATTTTACAATGTGCACAATGTTTACAAAGGAGACAGTATTTACTTGAATGTCTCTTACAATAATATTATCTTCGCATCCAAAATGTTTCTTAAAATAGTAAAATGTTTCAGCCCCTTGTTCCTCCCCGTTTTTTAACTCAAGAAATACTTTCAGCATTAATTAATGACGACTGTTTATATTCCATTTCACGTCTAAATGACAAGCTAACAGTAGAATTATTTATTGGACAATATTAATATTAAGATCCATTTGATATGACGTAAATGAAATGAATAATTAAGATACACTGTTATAACTCTAGTCGAATGAGTGAAATCTCGACTGAGGGTTTAGAGGTCAGGTTTTTGGGTACGTGTCATTTCCGCGTCAGGAAAAATCCTGGTGTTAAATGAAAAAAATGGATCGGAATTAGGTTGAGTTAGAGATTCTGAGATAGTTTTGATAGATTCAGTTGAAATTCTGCTGCATTCGTCTCTAGGGTAGTATTTTAATAATTATTGAAGATTTTGAACGTTCCTAGACTAATATATGACAGTTATTAAAGTCGAATATGTATTTTTACCTTCTCTTTTGTTACTTCACCGGTCAAGAATAGTTTATTGTAATTTAAAATTACCTTGTGTATATTTTTATTCCATACTAGTTTACCGCGCGCGGTTTCACCCTCGTAGTTTCCGTTCCCGTGGGATCTTCATAATTACATATAGCATATGTCATCCGAGGATAGTAGCTTTTTAACAGTGAAATAATTTTTCAAATTGGTCGAGTTGTTTCGGAGCTTATTTAATACAAACAAACAATCAAATCTTTCCTCTTTATAATCTTAGAATAGACTAATGATTACCAAAACTCAGAATTGTTTTACTAATTTTATTATTTTATGCATCACACATACATGTTTTTCTCTATTTACATTTAAAACACAGTGAGGAAACTCGCAAGAGAAAACAACGAAGTCAGTCGGAAGGTACAATACAAACAGTATTAGGGGTCCAACTTAGGCGAGTGGTCCCATTTGCCGTCCTTAGATAAACAAGGGCCTACATTTGTAACTAACTAAATTATTTAGTAAGTAAGTAGTTTGAGTTACATTGTGTGTTGAAAGTGATGCGTGTGTTGTATTACTTGTGATAATTGAGGAGAATATGTAAAGCCCATTTATCGAGGAAGGCTTCCTCGATAAATGGGCTATGTAACACTGAAAGAATTTTTCAAATCAGTCTTAAAGTCCCTTTTACATATTATAATAGTTTAGTTTGTTTATGGTGTCGCAGCTGTGTTATTATGTAAGTGTAATATCAAACAGAAATATGTTTTTTTTTAGTTCAGTAGTAATATTTTTTATGATGTTAGTTGCCTTTGATGTGTAGTGATAATTTAATAATTTGAATATTAACACAATACAATTGAATATTATTGTGCACTTAAAAATTGCGTTCGCATTTAATTAATAATTATAATTGAATGTAAAGATATCTAATGGGTGGCTAAAGGTAAGGATAATTACGTAAGACACGTTTTTGTTTAAAAAACAAACAGTGTGAGTTTAGATAAATAACGTATTTAAAACTATCTTTACGCACCAGGTTTCACCCGCGTTACCCCCGTTTCTTAAGGAACTGTAAAATTGAATTAAGACTACAGTCGTCCTTGATAAATGGGCCATCTAACCAATAGTTCCTGACGTTAGCGCGTTCAATCAAACAAACAAACTCTTCAGCTCGACGTATTAGTACATACATACAAAATACATGGTTATTCCCGTTGCCAATTTCTTATTTTATTTGACGATGACGAAATACATTTCATTGCATTTGTTTTCATTTGGCATGCAACATTGAGGTAATCTATATATATAAAACAAAGACGGGTTTGTTACAACACTTATAACTCGAGATCGGCTGGATCAATTTTCATGGTTTTTGTTTCGTTGGATTTGTCTACGCCCTGAATAGCAGAATACATTTTAATAACAAAAGAAAGTCGTGTTAGTTACACTATTTATAACTCAAGAACGGCTGAACCGATTTGGCTGAACTTTTGGGTAGGGGTAGGGTAGGGTAGGGTAGGGGTAGGGTAGGGGTAGGGTCGGGTAGGGTAGGGTAGGGTAGGATAGGGTAGGGTAGGGTAGGGTAGGGGTAGGGTAGGGGTAGGGTAGGGGTAGGGTATGGTAGGGTAGGCGTAGGGTAGGGGTAGGGTAGGGCAGGGGTAGGGTATAAAAGTCCACCCGTGCGAAGCCGGGGCGGGCCGCTAGTTATCTAATAAAAGTGTTTGTATCTAATGGTGCCTTAACTTGGACCGCATAAGAAAAAAGGCATCGACGTACGAGTATAACTAATTGTTAAGACAATCAGTGGTACTAATGATGTTAATTAGTTAATCTACAAAGTGGATAACATGAACTCAATCATAAAAATTAACAATACTTGTTTTGTTGTAGGTATTTGCGTTTGCTATCATATTAATTAATTATTATTTATACTCTTGTTAGGTTTTGCTTACTAGGTGTAAAAATAAGGTAACATGCATACTATTGAAAGAAAAAACAAATTAAATGATCAACTAAAACTAACTTATACTATAAAAACTAATGACTAAAAATATGCTATTGGGCAGCTCGACAGCGTTCCCAGACAATTGGAAGTATTGTAAATATATATGAACAATCGGTAAACGATGACAGCGGTTTCGCACTACGTCCGATCCGAATCCGATCTGGACCCGTGAAAATATGGTCCGTAGTAACTGTAGCCGTAGAACTATTTCTATGGTAATTTACGCACTACATCCGATCTCCGTCATCTGATTTCTAGACCGATATTTTCACGGGTTCGAATCGGGTTCGGATCGGATTCGGATCGGACATAGTGCGAAACCGCTCTCACGCATTAACTAGCTGCGAGTTTTCGCAATAGTTTTTGTTGTCAACTAATTCACCACTTTCTTTATTTTAGCGGCGGTTTTTAAGTGCTAATTTTCAAAACTTAATTAACAACATTTTGGCTTACCTTTATTTCTAAGTGGAAGTGTAGCCATGGATGTAAAAAAAAGACAAAGAACTATATGTATATAAATAAATAAACACGAATTTACATCTAAAATTAGAATTAAATAAAATTTATTGTTTAGTTGCCGCTGAAATTCTACATAGCTTCTCATAATCAAATAATAGAATTACTAGAAGAAAATAAAATAAGATATACGAAAGAAAGCAAAATATATTTATTTCAGCACACAAGATAATAATCATCACATATTATTATCTTGTATTATGATTTTTTTATATTTATCTTAATAAATATAAATATAAAAAAACAACAATAATAGCAATATCATCCTCAATATCCTCGCCAGCGACCGCCGAGGTCCAAGTCCCACAGGGGGCGCCCTCTTGCGCAGGTTGCTTAACTTGTAGTATTTAAACCATTTATTGAGGCTGGAGCTCTGCTCACCTTTATGTCCGGTGACGTAGCAAAAGCCTCCTGGCTAACAACATAATGTCCATCCGAAAAAAAAAACACATGTTGCTATGCTATACAAATAATTGAACTTTTTATTTAATCAGTAAATACCTAGTATGCGCCTTTTGGCTGCTTGTTAATAAACCGCAAAAACGCAATTTGACACCGAACAGCAATTTTGGTTGTGAATGTTTTTGTTAAGCCTCGTTTTCAACAGTTTCATTGATTATGTACTTCAAGTGGAAACTTAGTATTGCGCGATGACTACTTTATATAATAGGATATAAATTTTCCCTTGAAAACTTAGTGGATTTCATTGAGGTGTTAAGCAATATTACAGTTTTTAAAACTCGAAAATCGGAGTGTTACCTATTTTATATGTAGATGCTACATAATGTTGTATTCTTTGAGTTTGTATTTTATTAACCCCTAAAAGCTCGTTAATCCGATTGGTAATCTAGATTGGTACAATATTGTCTATAATCATTTATATCAGGGCACGGTCAGCAACGTTTCTTTGTGTGTGTTTTTATAAAGTAATACTGCGGTCCGAAAAACCTGCCAAGCGTGGCGACTATGGCAAAAACCCTTCCTCGTCTTAATGTTCGCTTGTGAACTTTATATAGGCTGAAAGATGATGTATTTTACTCCATTACGTTCATTCGCACAGCTTCACACATCTTTTTTGGAATTCCTTGAGTTGGCTGGGGTTCTGGAGATGCTGCCTCTCAAGAAGGAAGAGGAGCAGGGTTCCCATCTTCTAAACGATAGCCCGAGGCTGAGGGCCTGGGCAACTAGCGAGCACTTACCTGATTATCTGTTCAGGCTACGGTGAATTCGCGAGTAAATGGACTTTTGGTGGCTGACATATAACCTTTTTTTGTCCGGAGGAAATGCATTTACGCATTCCCGTCGCCGCTGCAGCGTATTCGCGCGCTGGCGATGGGATATGTGGGACTCGCCTTCTCCATAGCGTGATATGCTTAACTCATACCACGAGGAGAGGACCCTACACCACTAAAACTCCCCGGACACTCCTTCGATCCGCCGTTGGCGGGGGCCGGGTATGCATGAGCAATCCAGCAATCCATAGTGATGTGTATGTGTCATGATCTCTATGGTTCTGTCATCGTGTTGAATAAACGTCAGTTCATTACCGGCTACCGGCGGTTTTACTGTTATCCCTTTTTCCATATAAATCAGTGGCGACGAGATTTGGATTACCCTGGTATATTAATAATAAAACATGTCTTCATCAAGAAATTGGCCTGATTTTGACCACGCTGTTCAAGATTGGTCAACGTTTATCAGGAAATTACGGCAAGGTTTTGTGGCAAACGATGTTAACAATGAAACGGATAAAGCTGGTATTAAACGCCGGGCTATTTTATTGAGCTCACTCAGTGACAATACACACAAATTGGCAAGTAACTTGGCGCTTCCCTCAGATTTGGACACGTTGAATTTTGACGGAATCGTTTCGATTCTAACAAAACATCTCACTCCGAAACGTTGTCAGTTCGCCGAACGTTATCATTTCTACGCGGCGGTACAACGGAGTGACGAAAGTCCTTCGCAATGGGCGGCCAGGTTGCGGGATTTAGCCGCTCACTGCGAGTTCAAACATATGGAGGATTTGTTGCTCGATAAATTTGTTACGGGCATGGCATCGGGACGTGAGCGAGAGAAGGTTTTCGCTCAGGACACTACGAAGCTAACGCTCGCAGAAGCGGTGGAAATGGCGGAGGGCGTGCGCTGCGCTCGCACCGGGGCGGCTGCGGGGCCACAGCTCGGCGTTGCTGCGGGGGTGCTATGTGGCGCCGCCGGCGCCATCGACGCGGCCGTGTTCAAGTTAGGGAGCGGTGCGGAATCTAGTGGTGTTCGTCCTTGTAAATGTTCGGTGTGTGGTCGGGCAGGCCATTTGTCTAATAAGTGTCGGTATGCGCGTTTTAAGTGTTCTAAGTGCGGGGTGAAAGGTCACCTACGTAAGATGTGCAATGCTAACATTAAGTACATGAATACGAAAGAGTTGAGCGAAGAAGACGACGGTGAGTTGTTTAATATTCGTTGTAACAACGGGGCTCCTATGACCGAAATCATTTGTATTAACGGATTACGTTTGCCATTTGAAATTGATAGTGGTTCTGCGGTGACGGCTATTTCCGAAAGTACATACAAATTGCATTTCTTTGATGTTCCGTTGTTGCCTACGGAAAGAAAATTATTAAATTACTCAGGCGGTTCTATAACTTGTTTAGGTATAGCGCGTCTGTCTGTTACGTATTCGGGCCGCTCAAAGTATATCGATGAATATGTTGTTAGTGGCGTCGGTCCACCCCTTCTCGGTCGTGATTTTATATCTAAATTCGGATTAGAATTTTCTTCTATAAATTTTTTTGACCAGCGGGATGGTGACCACGACTTACGTAATTTGTTGGCAGAGTTTTCGGAAACTTTTAGTGACAGATTAGGCTGTTTTAATAAATATAAAATTAAGTTACCATTAAAGGATGACGCAAAGCCAGTTTTCATGAGAGCGCGTACGGTCGCGTTTTCTTTGCGCGATAAGGTTGATAAAGAGATCGATCGCTTGTTGACGTTAGGTATTTTAGTGCCGATCGAGCATTCCGAATAAGCATCGCCTATCGTACCAGTGTTAAAAAAAAATGGTACAGTTCGTTTGTGTGCAGACTACTCTAAGACGATAAACAAACAGTTGTTAGTGGAGACATACCCTTTACCTACTATAGACGAGTTATTTTCGAGATTACATGGAGGGGAAGAGTTCACAAAGTTGGATATGTCTATGGCGTACAATCAATTTCCTATTGAGGATCCGCAAAATATCACATAAAAATCGCGGCTTGATGACATATACACGTCTTATTTTTGGTCTTTCTTCGGCACCTGCAGCATTTCAACGTGCGCTTACGTGTGTACTCTCTGGTATAGAGGGTGTGCTGTGTTTTCTCGATGACATTCTAATAACAGCTTCAAATAGGTCAATGCATTTAGAACGTCTGAGATTAGTCTTACAACGTCTAAAAGACGCAGGTTTAACGTTACAAAAAGAAAAATGTTCATTTTTTCAAAAAGAAATAACTTACCTTGGCTACTTGATAAATAAAAACGGTATTAAAAAGTCTCCGGAGAAAGTAGAAGCCATAGTAAAAGCTCCAGTTCCTAATAATGTTCGCGAACTTCAATCGTTTTTAGGTCTTGCTAATTATTATAGGAGCTTTGTACCTAATGCTTCATCTATTCTCAGTCCGTTGTATGAGTTGTTAAGGAAGGAGGTGAAATGGAACTGGAAAAGTGAGCATGAACAGTCTTTCAAACAAATAAAAATGTTATTGGCATCGGACAAAACTTTGGCTCATTTTAACCCTTCGGCAAAGTTGATGCTTCGCCGGTAGGGCTAGCAGGAATTCTTTCCCAAATAGAAAGCGATGGGATTGAGAAACCCATCTCGTATGCTTCGCGAACGTTAACTGCGGCGGAGAAAAATTATTCTCAGATCCAGAAAGAGGCTACAGCCATTATCTTCGGTGTTAAGCGGTTTCATCAGTATTTATATGCACGTCCGGAGCCTTTTATATTGAGGTCTGATCACAAGCCTTTAATTTCGATTTTCGGGAAGAAAAACGGGATACCAGAAGTGTCAGCTAATAGACTTCAAAGGTACGCTTTATTTTTAGCGGCGCGCGGCGTACAACTTTGAAATCCAATATATTACAAGCGCAAACAATTGTGCGGATTACTTGTCCCGTGCCCCGATGGTACCGAGTGTTGCGGCTGTTTCACACGAGAAGGGCAGTTCCAATGGTTCTTGTGACGTTAGAGCGAGCGAGCGGCCGATACCGACGCCTTCGAGCGAGCATACTCATAAATGCCCAGGCGAGAGCGCGGATTATGTTAACTTCATTATAGAAGGAAGCTTACCCGTAACGTTTAAGCAGTTACAAACTGCTACGGAATACGATTTAAATCTAAGTAAAATTATTAATTTCGTCCGATGCGGTTGGCCTAAAAAACTTAATGATATTGCGTTAAAACCATTTTTTAGTTGCCGTTCGCAACTTAGTGTTGAAAAAGGTGTTTTGATGAGAGGACATAAGGTCGTAATTCCGGAGAGTTTAAGACAAACCGTTTTATCTTTTATTCATTCATCTCATCTAGGCATAGTTAAAAGTAAAGCAGAAGTTCGGTCGCGGTTTTGGTTCCCAGGTGTTGATGAGGCGCTTGAAAAGCTCATAAACAACTGTCCGATATGTATAACCTTGCGTCCTACTCCTCCTCGCAGTCACCTCGCTCCCTGGCCGTACCCACCGGAACCTTTCTTTAGGATTCATTGTGATTTCTTAGGCCCGATAAACAATCGCATGTACTTGGTAATAGTTGATGCATTTTCAAAGTGGGTGGAATGCTATGATATGAACAATAATATAACAACTACAGCATTACTTTCAAAGTTGTACGAGTTTATGTCGCGTTTTGGCACGCCTCACACAATCGTAAGCGACAACGGAACATCATTTACGTCAAATGAATTTAAGGGTTTTTGCGAAATGAATGGTATTTTTCATATAACTTCGGCAGTGTATAACCCTGTTTCTAATGGACAGGCGGAGATTTTTGTGAGAATCATTAAAAAATCAGCGCTTCTCACACATTCTAATCATATAAAAATTAATAAGTAACATGCTTTCTAAGTTTTTGTTTAATTATCGGAATTCCGTACATAGCACGACTAATCGTAGTCCTGCGGAATTAGTTTTTGGTCGGCGCCTCAGAACCACTTTAGATTTGTTGAGCCCTCGGTCGCCGTCTCCTTCGCTCCCACAGCTCACACACTCAGTCAGTGTGAAACAGTCCTTGCAGAGTGAAGCTGATGGCGGCGTTTCTCGTCAAGATTTCGCCCAAGGCGAGTCAGTAATGTTCAAGAAGTATTTTAAAAACAACAAATTTGTATGGGCGAGGGGCTTGATATCGAAAAAACTAGGAAAAGTTACGTTTCTCATTAAAGATATTCAAAATAACGAAGAGGTGAAGAGACATAAAAATCAAATTATCCACATTTCAGTTCATAAGAGTTCTGATACTCATGCTGAAAATGCCCAACCCAAAAAGGAGTGTCAAATTCACAATAGTTGCCCTTTTGTTCTATGGCCTGGTGGTAATTCAAACAATGTAGGGGAAGGAGAGTTGCCCCTGGAGTCAGTGGCTGTCAGAGACAACGCACAGCAGGGCGACTCGGTTCCGGCCGTGAGTGGGACTACAAGACTTTCACCTGCGTCTGTGCCCTCCGTCGGGACTTCTCAAGTGATTGAATCAGAACGATCTGATGCCGAGCAGGCTAGAACCAAACGTAATCGGCCCCGAATAGATTACTCTAAATTTTATTAATATTATGTGTTAGGTTAGGTTAAATAGTTAAGTACTTCTTTTATATTAAGTTTAGTTTTTGTATTAAGCTGTAATAAGGGTGGAGGGATGATGTGTATGTGTCATGATCTCTATGGTTCTGTCATCGTGTTGAATAAACGTCAGTTCATTACCGGCTACCGGCCAACACGCCGTCTGCGGAGCGGGTGGGCGGAGGGATCTTTTTTTTTTATTAGAAATAGGTTAGCGTTTGACTACACCCTGCCTGATGTTAAGCATCGGAATAGCCTAGGATGGAGCACGCTTACCTAGAAGGAACCGGTTTACTCTTGATTTGAAGAGACCCTTATCGTACTTATCGGGAAATATAGACCCCGGCAAGGAGTTCCACATCTTCGCAGTACGTACAAAAAACGTGGACTCGAAGCGCTTCGTACCTACGTATTTTGGGAATATTGACCATGTACTGATGGCGCCTCTCCGAGTGTCTTGTTGTCCGACAGAAGAAAGGGGAAGGCAGAACTTAGTTGTGCAGTTCCTCAGCACACTCTCCGAAATGTATCCGATAAAAAACCGACAAACTGGCAACCCTTCGTCGGTGCGCAAGGCTTTGCAGCTGAGACTCGGCTACGTTGCCTATTAACTATTATATTATCTTCTTCCCTCTCCCGCTCCGGGGCCTCCTTCTGTGACATTACTCGTCTACAGAAGGTGGCAACCGCCTCACACGACCTCTCGCTTTGGACCATCTACGAAATGATGGTCGGCAGCGAGAGGTCGTCTCCCACCACGCCAACGGGCTCCTCCCGCTTGGCCCACGCCAGACACTTTACCACCGTGGGCTGCGCCGTATCGTCGGCAAAGTCACAGTGGTGACAGCGAGTGTCCAGCTCTCTCTGACGTCGCCGTGACGGCGACCGGCCCACTTTTTTAAATGAGGCCGAATCGCCTCTACCGTACGCAATCCGCTCCGCGGCGCGGCCTGTAGCCGCTCCTGCCATTTCCGGAGGGTTTGGCGACGGA
Source organism: Nycteola revayana (assembly GCA_947037095.2). NCBI lineage: Eukaryota > Metazoa > Arthropoda > Insecta > Lepidoptera > Nolidae > Nycteola > Nycteola revayana. The sequence goes on along the minus strand of OX344841.2, from coordinate 14,148,023 downwards.
CCTCAGTCCGCCACCGTGCAACACCCTCTGAGAAGGGGTTGCGGCCTGAACGCACCCCCTCACACCTCCGTCGGTACGCGGCGGCCAAAACCTCCGCCTCCAGGTCCCACGGAGGGAACCCCGCAAGGAGGCAGGCCGCGTCAAACGAGACCGTGCGGTAGCCGCGGGACGCCCTGATGGCCATGACCCGCTGCGGACGTCGCAGCAGGGCCATGTTTTGCCTCTTCAGGGCGTCGACCCAAATGGGGGCGCCATAGAGCGCCATGGTACATATAGCCTAACAGACCTGTAAGCGCCCTGGTATCCGAAGGGATTTCACGTAAAAAGTGAGTTAGTTTTTTGGGTTTGTCTTCTTGCTATAGTAGTATTCTGCACCAGTGGTACCTACTCGGATATGGATATTATATAGGATACTAGGGACCATTAGCCCCGGCTTTGCATGGGTGCAATACTGATGTATTATACATATAAACCTTCTTCTTCAGTCACTCTATCGATTACGATATACGGGATTCGATATTACAATAATCATCAAAAACGTTGCGACTTTGTTTTATAATATGTATTGAAGCTCTGTCTTGCCAATGCGATACGCTGTTAGTTTTGAAAACCACCTATAACATACTTGATGATATATGTTTTATTAAGCGTTCATTTGATCGTAATACAAAACACTGTATTACGATCAAATGAACGCTTACATTACTGTGCAAAATACGAATTAAAATTAAAAAAATATTAATTAGGGTAACATTTTACTAAACACAAAAAAGAAACTGATCGGGCGTTGTTAATTTCAAACAGTAAGTCAAGTTATAGTCGGTTTCACCCGTAGATCCTGTTCCCGTGGAAACCATGACTTAAAATATACACACAAATAATCTGGCTTTCTATTGATAAATAAATTTGTAAAATCGGTTCAGTAAATCCAGAGATTAGCCCCTACAAACTTTACCTCTTTATAATATTAGTATAGATTGCATTGGCACAAAACAGCTAAAGAAATAATTCTCAGAGTAAACTATATTTGCCTAAACATATATTTACTTATCACTAGTACGAGTATCGTCAACCGCCCATGGATTAGAGCGACCCTCGAATATTATCCCAATTCCTCACTTAAAGGTCAATTATAAATGCATAATTATGTCAAGCTTATATACGTAAAACCGTTTTGCTAAGGCTTATGTTATGTCAAAGGATATTAAACCTTAAGTAAGTCTCGCTCCAAATCTTGGAGATGGTGGGTTCGATTCGCGATGGATCTTTAAAAAAAAAGTTTTTACACACTACTAGTAATAATAATGAAATAATGAATTTATTCAGCACTTAGGTATTTACATACACTTGTACTTGTCAAAATCACAATAAAAAAGAAATATAATTAATAGGTTATTATTCTTATTCTATGAATAAAACTACTTAGGTAACTATAACTAGTAGGTATTCTTGTTAACCCCTCATGCTAAGCTAAAATAGTTGTGTTACGAGTGGATTTACGTCGTAAGTGCAATGGGTGGGCATCAAATCGGCGACATGGGGCTGCAGCCGCTTCAAAACCAAAAATGGGTTGAGTAAAACCAAAGATTTCTTTTCAAGTCTGGTTGGTTGACGCACTACCCTCCGTGACTCGGATTAAAACGTTTGTCTCGATTGTTATAACATCATCTATGGAAATCATGATCTCATCAAAAATTATATCGAGAGGATAAAAGGTTAATTGAGCTAAGCTATACCATGACACATGTTGAATAGGCATGAAGACTAAAAAAATATAATTAGTCCGTCAGTTAGATTACTAAAAAATATTCTACACGTATTAGCTACACTATCCCCGGATAATAAAGGCTTTCTTTATAATCCAGGGATAGTGTAGCTTCCCAACGGTGAAACATTCTTTCAAATCGTTAAAATCTTTCCTTTAAGTAAAGATAAAATCTGGTGCAAACCAAAAAAGTAACGAAAACTTAACGAATACTCACGTGAATCATTAATATTGTAGTGTTGTGACCATTGTTTAACGTCATAAGCCGTCAGTTTGACGTAGGAAAATTTGTACTTTGTTCTTACAAAAACATGATTCTTAAAATGTCTGTCTATCTGTGTAATAGTTTGATTCCACTTATCTCAGAAACGGCTGGCACGATTTTGACGGGATGTTTATATTTTGTTTGTCTAACCAACCCGATTTAGGACTTAAGACAGTTTCATTAAATAGCTTATAAAATTACTATTTAACCCCGACAAATTATTCTTTATTTTTAATTATATTTTTTGTACACATAATTTCTGAGCTAGGGAAATTAATTCCTGTGTTGTACACATACTAAATTCACGGACACACCTTTACTAAGAACAACTATCTGTGGTTCACACATAATTGTCCCGTGAGGGAATTGAACCCAGAACACCAGACCTCAAAAGCAACTACTGTAAACACTGAGCTACCGGTGCAGTCAAAATTCGCAGGCATCAACTAGTTATGAAAATAAAAAAAAACGTCATTGTACTCAAAGTGTATTTCACAAGTAGAATTTAACAAACAAAATTCATCAGTAATCATTCAAATAACTGTAACTAATTTTCAGGATACTGTCCATACAGCTGAGTAAAGTATTCAGGATTGTATGAAGCTACCATTTTAACAGCTGGATTATAATGAGGCAGCACAAGAGGAGCTTGGTAGTCCAGAGCTAAACGTGCTGGGTAATCAGGGTACTCCCACCCCAAAGGTGACACGGACAGGTATGGGTAGCTGCCGTACTCAGCTCTCCACTCCACTAGCTCTGGATTAGATGGCTCGGCCATCACGTAGCCTGTGGCTAGCATCAAGATTAGGAATTTCATCTGTAGAAAAAATGTTTTACAAATGAACAGTAAATGAGGGAAGGGCTATATTAAGAAATTGAAAAATTATTTAAGCTCGCTAATCTCAGTAACTACTGGTCCGATTTAAAAAAGTATTTTAGTGTTAGATTACATTTTTGCTTGCGCCCGCGTACGTAACTCCCGTTCTTGTAAAAACGATCGAACCATACAAACTCTTCAACTTTAAAATATTAGTCTAGCTATAATTAATATTTTTTTACCTTAGTAGAGATCTAGTCGATTCTTCTCAACAATACAATGCTATGTTAAATACATGTGCTGCAACCTTTTATACATTTTATAAATCCTTTGAATATCGATACTTTGTATATTAAATTGCAATTAAATAACAATAAAAAATGATCTTGATACAGTTTTAATGTGTTATTGTCGCCTTACTTTAAATTATTTAAATAATTTAGTTACTTAACTGTTTCAATGTGATTATCTTGGTATTTGTTAAATATGAAATAATCATTTCTATTAATAGTAAAAAGTTTGTGAGTTAGAATGTTCGTAGTAATCTCGTATCCCTGGTCCGAATTATAAAATTCTTTCATCATGTTGTTATTCAGGACTAGTATAAGTTATGAATAAAGACGATGTACCCAATGGAACGGTATCTACGCTAAAAAAATAATAGCTATTTCATTTTTCAATAAAACTTTCACACAAGAGACAGGGAAAATTAGTGTTAGTGCGGGAGTTGTTTAAAAAATTAGACAATAAATTTATGAAAAACTTATAAATATGAAAGTTCCGTAGCCCAAAGATAGAAACGGTAGGTACTCTTATACTTAGACTCTGCAATCCATCTGTCTGTCACCAGGCTGTATCACATGAACCGTGATAGCTATTCAGTTAAAATTTTCATAGGTGTTGCCGCTTCAACCAAAAATACTTAAAACAGAATAAAATAAATATTTTAGTAAGGCTCCCATACAACAAATATGATATATTGCTCAATCCTAATCGGCAACTGGTAGACGCTAGAAACGGATATTTATTTCGAATTCTAAAATAAATTAATGTCACAGGACAGACGGACGGACTATGAGTATGTAGTCTGTAGATTTGTAACATGAGCTAATTGCCTACTACTGTTAGTTACCTAGTCGGATATTTCAGTAAGAATTAACTGTTAGTTATATTTTATTTAACTTTTTATTTACTTAAAAGCTGAATAAAATAAATAAAGTTATTTATTTTATTTAATATAGTATCTAATGTTGTTTATATGATCGTATCTTCAGAACCCTACGTACGCAAATTAAACTCGTATTTGGCCGGCTTATATATATCTAACTTATATATTTTGCATTACACTGTAGGTATGATGCACGCTGCATCGTTCTTTAAAAGGTATTTTACCAGCCGGTACCACAATTTAACTTTGACTCTGCAACATGGCGTAACTTTAATGTAAAATATTCATACTATTTATATGAAAATACTGCCTACAGTTCGTTGAAGAGGACACGTGCTTCAAGGCAACGAAGTAGAAACAACACACAAGCAACTTGCATACTTGTTCACAACTTTTGGCGAACACGTATAAATTCTGTTGCAACTAAAATTGTTAGTTTGTAGAACTTCTGAGTCCGGCTCGTGCTTACAATACGTTGATTATAAATGTAATATGACTTTGAAATTCTGTCATGTGAAATGAAAATGTTGCTCCTATTGATATTCCAATATGAACATTGAATTATTAGTTTGTGAAAAATTTGTTGTCAAAAAATGTTTGTTTTGCCTCGGCAATCACGTTAAGCCGTTGTTTCCTATTGCTATAATATATAACAATTGTATATGAGGAAAAAGGCAGAAGCGTTTTCTTATGTTAGAACATTATTATAACTGTGGTCACTATGGCGAATCCCTCCCCCCCTAAGATGTCCCTTTGCTCATAGTATAGCATATCTTTGTTAAGGAGAGGGGAGACCTAGATACCCCTGTGCTGTGCAGTATTGATACCTAATGCATTTCCCTCAAAGCCAAATAATATAAGAACAGCAACTTTTTTTAATTTGTTATTTGTAAAAAAAAACTTATGTTATGGACGGAGAGCTGACAACCGAAACGGCCAGGTAATTTGATCATTCATAAAAATGATTTATCAACTTACCTGGAGCACTCTAAGCATAAAAACGTCGACCTGGCACGATTGCGAGTTTTAGAGTTATGGATCACTGCCATCTATTATCATACCCTTGAACTATATAGACAAGTCACAATCGTTCCGTCACATGTCACACAAACCTTAACATTCCGCCCCCTATGGACATTATTTTAGAATGTCCATAACAAAAAACCAAAGTAAAACAATATTAAAACCCAATAAATAACGAAAATTATTAACATTCCGCCTCACTAGAAAATAAAATATAACTTAAAATTAACAACAAATGGTTAAGACAAAATAACAAGAATTCATACTACAAAGCTACTAATAATAACTACCCTTTTTCATTCCTTTCATCCAATTCTCCTGAAAATTAGCTGTTTATATATTTTTTTATTTTATTTTTTATTGCTAATTCCTAGATATGTTTTTATTACATTTCCATAACCACTATTTGATTCATTATTCTTTTTACAGTTTAAACTACAACCTAGAAGCGCTTGTTCCGGATTGGACTTAATATTCCGATATGCTATCTGTTTTGACTGAACCTTTATTAAACCTCGTTTTGACAAATCTTGTTTTTGAATTGAACGGTCTGATTTCTTTGGATACTTTATTTTCACGACATGAAAGTCATTTTTTGATTGTTTATTATTTACATTATTTGACGATGCGCTTCCGTTGAACACTTTTGTCGCGCAAGAATCACCTATCGGGTGAAGCAAACTGTGATGGCGACGATTGCAAAATTTACAACGCACATGACTGTTGCAGTATCTAGCAATGTGGTTGCCTAGGCATATAAAACATAAACCATATTGCCGCACAAAATCACGATTTTTCTTAATTGAATTTTTACCAAATTTTATACAAGAACCAAGACTGTGATCACCCAAACAATATATACAACCTGTCTCTCGCTTTTGTTTTCAAATATGAAATGATCGAATAGTCTTATTATTTGCATTTAAATCATCAAAATTAAAATGTTCTAATCCTCTAAAACGACCCATAAGAAATTCAGACAATTGTTTGTATGTAGGTAAATCCTCTATGGTCTCAGATGCCTTTGTTAATTCCCATGCTTTGCGAGTATCTTTATCTAACTTGGTACACATTATGTGCATAATTATTATGTCCCAAGAGGATATATCTACACCTAAGTTTTTAAGAGATTCTAAGCAGTCGTTGGTGTTGTTCAAAAGTTTTTTAATGTCGTCCACTGACTCAGTTTTTATGACCTTCTGTTGCATCAAACGATTCAGAATAGAGTTAGCCAAAAAACTTTTATTATCAAAAAATGTTTCTAATTTAGACCAAGCTATAAGGTAATTATCATTTGTTATTGAAAGGTTCCGCAACAACTGCTCAGCTTCTCCCCCTAAATAACTTTTCAAATAGTATAGTTTTTGAGCACCGTCTAAAGATTTATTATTGTGTACTATCCCTAAAAAAAGATCTCTAAATGTTTGCCACTCTGTATAGTTACCAGTAAATGTTGGAATTTTTATATCTGGTGTTGGGGTGATCAACTTAAATAATTGTACTCGAAGTAGGTTTTAGCGTTTACTCTTGACATTACAGAATTATTAGAAATAATAAAAGAATTACAGTGGCGCAAAATGCAGTCATGCGCGTCTCGTCTCGTTCGTGCAGTATGGAAGCAAGAAAAAGATGGCCGCCGCCGGCGCAGGACCGCCCGTCACGTTTCATCCGCGACGCATCGACGAGCTTAGCATTGGTGCGTTCCAGCTCCGTTGCGAACATCCTCCCCCCCCTTGGGGACACGTTCCCCAAGGAGCTCTTGGGAATCTAGTAATGATAGTTTTGAGACGGGCCTATGAATGACGCCGTTCTCAGTCTTCACATCAACCACTCTGCATACGCCGTCAGCTCCTGGGTACAGCTTGATGATGCGGCCCATGAGCCACTTCATAGGTGGCAGCTGGTCGTCCAGGATGAGGACCAGGTCGCCAACACGAACATGGTCTTGTGCACGCTGCCACTTGACGCGTTGCTGTAGAGTGGATAAGTAGTCCTTTGTCCATCGGGACCAGAAGTGGTGTCTCAAGCGCTCAATCAGCTGGTATCGATTGATGCTGGCCTTTTGGATAACGGGTGAAGGCAGTGAGGTCAATGGTCGGCCCACAAGGAAGTGTCCCGGTGTAAGTGCTGACAGATCAGAAGGATCAGCAGACATAGAAGTAATGGGCCGTGAATTCATAATGGCCTCAATCTGTGCAAACAGAGTGTATAATTCTTCAAAGGTTAGACTAGAGTTACTCGCTATCCGTTTTAGATGATATTTAGCTGTCTTGACTCCTGCTTCCCAGATACCGCCGAAATGCGGTGCATACGCGGGAGAAAACTTAAAAGTTATACCCTCCTTGCTCGCGAAGTCGCTAACTGAACGTTCATTTTCCTTGAGCAGTCTGTTCAGCTCATTACAAGCTCCTACAAAGTTTTTTCCATTGTCACAGTATATGGTGTGAGGTTTACCTCTTCGTGCTATGAATCTACGCAAGCATAAAATGAAGGCATCACTACTCAGGTCGCTCACGACCTCCAAGTGTACAGCTTTCGTGCTAAAACATACAAATATGCATAAATAACACTTGGAGCTCTTGGCACCGCGACCCTTCCTATTTAAAATTAAAAAGGGTCCTGCAAAATCAGTACCACAAGTCGCAAATGGTGGAGCAGGAGTTACACGAGATTCCGGTAGATTACCCATTATGGGTTCTAAAGGCTTAGCTCTAAATCTTTGACAACGAACACACTTTCTGACAGTAGTCGCAGCTAATACTTTCCCACCTGTAGGCCAAAATTGCTCACGGATAGTATTTAACAGTTGCTGAGGGCCACAGTGTAGGAGACGAAGATGTTCTTGCTCAAATAAAAGTTTTGAGAAAGTGTGTTTGGGGTCTAGCAGTATGGGATGTCTTTTTTCATAGGGACAGTGAGATGCATTGTCGATCCTTCCACCGACACGTAAGACACCCTGTCGATCCAAAAAAGGGTTCAAAGACAGAACTCGTGACTTAGAGTTTAATTTTTCCAAAGTTTCAAGTGAGTGAATTTCCTTTGAAAAACATTCTCTTTGTGACGCTTTAGCTAGGAGTAACAGTGAGTTATTTAACTCGGAACAGGTAAGTTCACCATTTAATTTAGTATTAGATTTTTTAATGTTATTCATAAATCTCAGTATGTAAGCAAATATTCTTTGTAGTTTGTATAGTTTAGAATATTTTTCAAAGGGTATGACGTCACTAGACATAGTTTTAACATTTAAACTTATTTTTATTTCAGGTAAAGTAGAAGGATTAGATTTAGATTGGGGCCATTCATGTTCACACTTGGTCAGAAAGATAGGACCATGCCACCAAAGAATATTATTATTAAGAAGACGTGGTTGAATGCCCCTGGAAGCCATGTCAGCGGGATTATGTTCAGAAGGTACATGACGCCATGTAGTTATGTCAGTTAATTCTCGAATCTGTTCAATCCGATTGCTTACATAAGTTTTAAGAGTCTTAGGTGGAGTATGTAACCACCCTAGGACTATGGTTGAGTCCGTCCAGAATATTGAGCGTGCAATCTTAATTTTTAAAGAGTGACATACTTTAGAGTATAGTTTTGCACCAAGTAAAGCGCCTAACAATTCCAGACGGGGAATTGTTTCCGATTTCAAAGGAGAAACCTTAGCTTTAGCACATAATAAGTTACAGTTAACTTCGCCTAAACTATTAGTCGATTTGAGATAAACACATGCAGCATAGGCATTTTGCGAGGCATCAGTAAAGCAGTGAGCCTCTATGTACATAGGAGAACTACAGAAAATGTATCTAGGTATCTGAATGTGAGCAAAATGTTGCGTTTCATTATGGAATTCTATCCACGAATTCTGAATTTCTTTTGGAACTTCATCATCCCAATCTAATTTAAGTAACCAGAGCCTTTGTAGTAAGATTTTATGAAAAATAGTGCAGGCAGATAAAAGACCTAAGGGATCAAATATTCGACACGAGTTCGACAGTATAGAGCGTTTCGTAACTTTAGGAATCGATTTATTTTCGACTGAGTAGTTTAAAGTGTCAGAGATAGGTGACCATTTTAATCCTAAGACAGAAGATTGTTTACTAAAGTCTTGAGATTGGTCAGTTGTAAGTATGCTATCAAGAATATCGGGAGAATTTGTTCTTAATTTACGCAAAGGAAAGCAGCCTTCAGCAAGTTTGGCAATCACTCCCGAAATTTTAGCCTTTAATAGAGATTTTGAGTCTGAACCAGTATTCAGGTCGTCAACATAGAAGTCATGTCTCATAGTATCGGCAACAGCTTCATCACTACACTCCGCTGCGAGTTGGACAAGACACCTAGTACTGAGATAGGGAGCTGAAGCTGTCCCATAAGTGACAGTATTGAGTTGCAAAGTTTTGAGTGGTTGACATCTTCCCTCCAAAGAATAAGCTGTAAATGACGCTGTGATTCATTTACCATAACCTGCCTGTACATTTTTTCAATGTCTCCCGTCACCACATAGGCATACTGACGGAACCTTAGCAGAATTGCCATTAAATCGTCCTGAACTACTGGTCCAACAAATTGGATATCATTTAGTGACTTATTGGTAGAAGTTTTACAAGAAGCATCAAAGACTACTCTTAACCGAGTGGTTTCACTGCTATCGCGAATTACTGCATGGTGAGGAATGTAATATCCAAAGCTAGGACGGCTTACTTCAGATAAATGCCCTAATCTGCGATATTCGTTTATAAAATCAGTATATTCATTTTTTATTTTAGATTTATTTAGTTTCTTTTCTAAGTTAAAGAAGCGCCTTTTAGCAATAAGATAAGAGTCCCCTAAAGCCTTACTGGGAACTTCACGCAATGGAAGTTTTACACAAAATCTCCCATCACTCAGGCGGACAGTGTTTTCAATAAAATGGTTTTCACAATATTGTTCCTCATTGGAAAACTTAGTATTTTCATTTGGGAGAGCAGGAATATCTTCAACTTCCCAGAACCTAGCCAGAGAGTCCCTAATTTCCTGAGAAAAGTTAGAATTAGTAGTAGTAGTAGGGCTCCCACCGGCAGGGCCTGACATGAGCCAACCCAGTTTAGATTTTACTAGAGTAGGTTTATTTTTCCCTAACTTAATTTGTTCAGAATCTACAATTTCCCAATAAATATCGGCTCCTAGCAGTAAGTCAATTTCAGAGGGCATATAGTAGGTAGGATCTGCTAGTTCTATAGATTTGGGAAGATTCCATTCAGAAGTGTTAACCCTTGAGCTGGGCAACATGCCAGTAATATCAGGCACTAAAAGACATGTAACATTAGCATGGAATAGGTTAATCCGAGATTTAAGTTTTATGTTACACCTTTTAGTAGTATTAGTTAACTTATTATTTATACCAGCAATTGAAATATTAGTATCAGAACAGGTTAAATTCAATTTTCTTTGCATTCTTTCAGTTATAAATGAAGACTGGCTTCCATTATCTAGTAATGCTCTCACAGTGTGTGTTTCAGAAGATTGGCTATCAATTAATTTTACTTGAGCAGTGCATAAAAGAATCTGCCTGGGCATTGCCACAGAGAGTGATACAGGATTAAACATGGCAATAGTAGATGTCTGAGAGGAACTTGCTTCTTGAGGAACTGATGTCGCAGAAGAAGTATCAACAGGTGAGTTTGTCTTCTCTTTATTTGACTGTGGTTTATGTAGCAGTAAATTGTGTCTTTTGTTGCAGATTTTACAATAATTATGTTTGCAGTGAGCAGAGTAATGACCAGGACGCAAACAGTTGTGACAGAGCTTATGCTTATTAACTTCCATAAATCGAGCATCCAACGACATGTCTTTAAATTTATTACATTTATATAGTAAATGATCTTGTGAACATACAACACAGCCTTTTTCATTAGTGTTTGAAGAAGAAACAAATGATTTAGTTTGTTTATTGTCTTTAGAGTAAGTATGTTTTTCAGTTTTAGTAGCAACGTTATTATTGTTGTACTGTAAGGTTTCTAAAACGTCAGCACGATTTCTTAAGAAATTATAGAATTCTTCTATTGTTGGCGAAGCAGAAATAGTACTCCTGTGTTCCTCCCATATGCGACTTGTGGCGCCATCTAGTTTGGACACCATAATATACACAAGTAAAATATCCCAGCGGGATTCAGGATCGTTTAAAGAAGATAGGGCTCGAATATTTTTAGAATAGTAATCTATCATAGTACGAAGTGACTTGTAATTTTCTTTAGATATTATGTCAAAATTCAAGACAGCTTTTAAATGATTATTAGTAAGTATCCGGTTGTTATCAAAGCGTTCTGTAAGTAACTTCCAAGCTAATTTATAGTTGGCAGCAGTAAACTCAATTGATTTTATTATATCAGATGCTCCTTCCTTCAAAGAAGAGCGAAGGTAATGAAACTTGTTAATTTCTGGAATAGTGTCATTGTTGTTGATTAGAGAATCGAAAGTGTCTCGAAATTCCATCCAATTTAAATAGTTTCCATTAAAAGAAGGCAGCTGTATCGTAGGCAACTTAATGTTATAGTTACGGTTATCTTGATTGATATGCTGACAGGTAGATATTGAATTACAGTTCCTACTTTCAGGTATTATATCGCTAGGGGCAAGACTTTCAATAATCAGTTGAGCTTTGGCCATGTTAGAGCAAAATTCACTTTCAATTATGTCATTTTCTTCCAACTGATCAGGATCTAAACTCTCAATTTTAGTTTTTATATCATCAAACTGTACCAACAATTCTTTGAATCTTGTTAGTTTTAATTCAGTTTCAATAATTATTTGTTTAGTAATACTGTCAGCCTCTATTAGTTTTATAGTATTTATGTATTTAGAAAATATAGTTACTCTAGCCTTTATAGTACCACGTTGTTGAATAAGAGATTTCAATTCAGCCGACATGGTAAACACTTATAAGAACTGAACAGACCGTCAAGAAATTAGCTATGCTGGTAAAATTAAGAAAATAAAGCCAAACCGTATATGTCGCGCAATGGCTACGACAACATCTCGTGCAGTCAGCGACTCACACAAGCAAAGCAGGTTACACAGCGCAGGATGCACGCAGTAGCAGAGATGTGAAGGTTAGTTTATAGCAGCGCATTCCAACAGGACCCAAGAAGCAGGCAGCACAGCAAGTCTGGAAAATGCCAGGGTGGTCCCGTAAGCAAAGTGAAAGAGAAAGTAAGTAGTTACTAGTAAGGCAGGTATGCTTGTCATTGAATTAGTAATTAGTACCTGCTTACTTAGCAACTTGTGTTAGAATCTGACTCCATAAGGTGCAAGTTAAGTAAGTAGTTAGGTGGGCAGTTGTCATATAAGTAGACCTAACTATTTAATCATCGTTTAAAAGTAGTTAGGTAGGTACCTAGGTGTCATTTCAGTATATAGTAGGTACCTACACAAGAAATTATCAGTAACTCGAGACAGTAAAGAATGTCTGGTGCACAGAAATCGGCTGATTATGAATGTCGGACCTGTAGCATAAGCATGTTAAGTACCAAAATTGGACGTACTTCCCTGTGAACCGACCAAATCACACACTACACAGCATTGCAGGGACAGGTGGGTCATCAGCACGCACACACGGTCATCTAGGATTCTCAGCAGCTCAGCTCGTTGTCGTTTCCTGGCACCACACCACGCCACGCGGTCGCCTCTTCAATATTTCTTCAGTTGATCACGTCGTGGTCTCCATATGTTGGGGTGATCAACTTAAATAATTGTACTCGAAGTAGGTTTTAGCGTTTACTCTTGACATTACAGAATTATTAGAAATAATAAAAGAATTACAGTGGCGCAAAATGCAGTCATGCGCGTCTCGTCTCGTTCGTGCAGTATGGAAGCAAGAAAAAGATGGCCGCCGCCGGCGCAGGACCGCCCGTCACGTTTCATCCGCGACGCATCGACGAGCTTAGCATTGGTGCGTTCCAGCTCCGTTGCGAACATCTGGTAACCTAAAATTATTCATGGATTTGGACAAATTTAACAATTCTTTTAATTTACATTTATATTCTACATATATTTATTCTACTAGATCATAAATGTCATTCTTATAATAATCGGAATTGAGCAAAATTTCTTTTCTAACTTCCATTATGATTCTATTATGAGTATTTATAAAATAATTCCATAGTTGGACCAGGTTTTCGAGTCTAGTTTCCAAATATGGAATCGTAAGACATTGTTTCGAAGCCATATTTAATTTAGTATATGCTTTCTCTATTTTTATTTTAATGTCTTCCTGAAGGACAAGTAATGATTCCATTTCTAAGTTTAAATTTTGACCAAAAATTAAAACAAACCAAGTCCAAACTATAACTCGAAAACTAAAATGTACCTATGTATTTTTTAAATATAAAAAATATACTATTCTCTAAAATGATAATTCTTAAAAGTTCTAAGGACTCACGCCCTCTTCCTAGGTGCGTGTCCTCCGACGCACTCCACCTTTCGTGCGTTTTAACGTACGCACTCCGCCGTCCGTGCTCGTCCACCGACGCACTCCGCCGTCCGTGCTCGTCCACCGACGTACTCCGCCGTCCGTGCTCGTCCACCGACGCACTTTCCAACTGGCGCGCTGACGCACGCTCCTCCTGGACGCACGCTCCTCCTGGCGCGCTGTCGCACGCCTCTTCCCTGGCGCGCTGACGCACGCTCCTTCTGGCGCGCGCTCCTCTTGGCGCGCTAACGTACGCCTCTTCCCTGGCGCGCTGACGCACGCTCCTCCTGGCGCGCTGACGCACTCTTTCCTTGCGCGCTGACACACGCTTCTCCTGGCGCGCTGACGCTCGCCTCTTTCCTGGCGCGCTGACGCACGCTCCTCCTGGCGCGCTGACGCACGCTCCTCCTGGCGCGCTTACGCACGCTCCTCCTGGCGCGCTGACGCTCGCCTCTTCCCTGGCGCGCTGACACACACTCCTCCTGGCGCGCGGACGCTCGCCTCTTCCCTGGCGCGCTGACGCACGCTCCTCCTGGCGCGCTGACGCTCGCCTCTTCCGTGGCGCGCTGACTCACGCTCCACCTGGCGCGCTGACGCTCGCCTCTTTCGTGGCGCGCTGACGCACGCTCCTCCTGGCGCGCTGACGCTCGCCTCTTCCCTGGCGCTCTGACGCACGCTCCTCCTGGCGCGCTGACGCTCGCCTCTTGGTTGGCGCGCTGACGCACGCTTCCGCTGATACGCACCTCGTCCGGGTGCGCTTTTTTCAGCTGGGCTTCTTCCCTCCTAGGGCTCTGCTGGAACAGGCCTCTTCAGCTGGCCTGCTCAGCCCTCGTCGATTGTCCTCTTCCCTGGAGTATACTGGACCGTCTACTGCCCAGTGTGGGTAGGTAGTCGTCTTCTCACTGCGACCACCCAAAAGCCTTCCGCTGATCCGGCTCGAAGGACCATGAACAGAAGTCAGAGGATCTGGATCCTCCCCGCGGTGTCCAAATAAAACCAAATGTTTCACTCGACCTCTTTATTGCTCCATTGGTGAGAGTACAATGGTATACTGAACACACCAAATAACAATTTACGTTAAGCTTAAGTACTCCTGTGTGAACGAAACGATTGCGAGTTTTAGAGTTATGGATCACTGCCATCTATTATCATACCCTTGAACTATATAGACAAGTCACAATCGTTCCGTCACATGTTACACAAACCTTAACACCAGGCTTAATTATAGTGAGGAAAAAACTATTTTTTTTAGGTAATAAGAACAAGGCTGGCTTTTTTTGTGCTTAAAGATTATTATTCCCAGAGGCTAGGAAAAAAAGCCAGCCAATAATAGTGGTGGAAACATGCCGAAAAAAATATTGAAAATTTATATTTTAAATTGGATTTTACTCGAGAAAGAGCTAAGGGGCATGAAAAAGAGCGCGTGGAGGGGATACACGTGACGACGGCGTCCGTGCCCTCTCGGCGCGGACGATGAGAGATGGACCACATTTTGTTGGCGACCCATAACTTTTGATAGAAAACAAATAAAATGACAAATTATATTTTTTATACTTTTAGTATTATTAGTTCACATATTAACATATATTTTTTGAAAAAAATATAACTATTGTTCTTAGTTATTGGACATTTTATAAATATCTAAGAAGTCCATCTATCCCGCACTGTGTGGGTGAGACGGACCACGTGATTAGGAGAGATGGACTGTCCATGAATTACTTACTAGGTTAAAATTTGAAAAATGTCTTATGAGATAAACAGAATGTTTTATTAAATGATGATGGTATTTTCAAACCTATCACACATATTTTTGGACTTGTGCAAGTTTCGTTGGACCAGTTGTACATTGCAGCTTTTCTTCACGACTCGAAGTGTTTTTTCATAGTTTTCTCCACACCCTGCACATTCGTTGTCATCCCAATCTTCTATTTCTGAAATGTCATGAAGAGAATCATCCATCTATTTCTTTAGCTTTAAAATGTGTGCGATTTTTTTTTTGTTTTCTGTAAACTCATGGAGGGCCAAGATCATTTGATTTAGTAACCTGGTTTTTATTCAGATTCCTTTTAAACGTGGACTTTGGTATGTGAGAAAGATTAGCTACCTCACTGTTTCCCATGCCTGCATGAGCTTGAACAGCATTTTTAAACTCGTCTTCAATACAATCTCCCCTTGAGACCTTACTCTGTCTTGTATTGCAACGACATGGCTGGAAATAACTAAAAAAGCTCCTAAACATACATTAAAAATATTTCTCATGTAAGTAATATAAAAATTAGGGATTTAATTACATAAATTGCTCGTAAGTTCACAACTGTTAGTAAGCTTAAAATGGTCCACCTCACCCAAACTGCAGTGGTCCATCTCTCCTGAATGTTCCAGGAGGGATGGACCAGCCACTAAAAAAAACGGTGTAGATGGAATGAACATTTTTGAGCTTATAACACAACTTTGTAAACAAAATGACACAAAAAAGTCATTATTACTGTTGAAACTATTAAGACTAATACATACCTGCCAGTTACAAACTACCACTAATAGAAACAGAGACTACCAATAACTTTCATCTATTTTTTTGAATAAAAACAATAAAAAAAGCACATAGTTTTTCCACGCAAACGGTCGGAATAGTTGACAGATGCAATAATGAAATAATGAAATTTATTCAGCACTTAGGTATTTACAAACACTTGTACTTGTCAAAATTACACTGTATAAGACTATATCAAACAAAAATATCACTTAAGTAGCTAAAAACATTGTTAAAATTATTTGATATTACAGAATTTTTAATCAGTCTGTCCGTCTGTCGTACGATTACAACAAATGTACACATTATAGTAAGATACCTTAGAGGTAACAGGTCTAAAAATTCCAAGAATCCGGCCCAAGTCTAAGCGACATCCACCCTTAAGGGGTTAGGACCAACCAACCTAACCTAACCTGCATTGCAGTATTCCCATTTTAAAGAAATAAAATATTTTTGGTAGTTTTTTTGAAGTGGTCCGTCTCACCTACTGGTCCATCTCTCCCGGAATTACCCTATAGCCTTTCTCGATAAATGGGCTATCCAACACTCAAATAATTTTTGAAATCGGAAATTTATCATATAATTCTATGATTTATTTCACATTATTACTCAAGTTTATTATACTAGAAGTATCACAAAAATAAGATGCGGATTTGAAATCATGCTGTGTCTCGATTTAAAGAATTAATTCATCAATTAGATTAAAAGGCAATTTAATTCCAATTAGATAAGCCATAATGAACTTACTTATCGTTTAGTCTAGACAATTAGATGATAAATGTTAATTATACGTGAAAATTAGAATATAAAAAAAAACCTTCGAGAGTAGACAGTAGTAGTAGTATCGGTTGTGTTTGTGTCCACAGTTTCAACAAGATCTTCTTAAGAAAGGTAAATATTTTATTTATACAAAACTCTTAATATCTTTTTAAAGAGCAAATGTTACTCCATATTTGTATATACATAATAATAAACATTAACTGTCGGCTAGACACTGCATTCGTAAAGGGGGGAGAGGGGGAGAGGGAGTGATAGCATCTGCCGAGGGGCATCCGCTTGTGCACCCAAAAAAATTCCTGTACCCTTTAAGCCGTTACAACAAACAAGTCTAGGCTTATGTCTCTGAACATCCTGGGGTCGATTTCACTTCCATACAAGATTTTGTTATTTAAGTCTGTGTTCCGAGTGTCTTAGAAATCTAGATTAGTCGTTGGTTCAGTTTATGTCATAACATCATCTATGATAATCGTTTACCAGGTAACGGACAGCAATGTATATGTTACGGGCAAAGTGATTAACTGGGCATTATTAATAAGGACCGGCAATTATTAATAATGCCCAAGAGCGTCGGGCAAGGTGATTAATTTATCACTTTGAACGGCCATTATTAATAATTCCCGACGGCTCGTGGTCCTTGTAATAAGTCAGTGTTTGAGATAGCTTGAATTTATCACTTGGACCGGACAGTATGAATAATTCCCTACTTGTAGCCGGGCAAAGTGATAAATTGGTTTAGGTTATTATTATTTTTTACCACCCAAAAACCTTTTAATAATAATAATTATTATTATAAAAAATTATTTCAGACCATTAGTTCATAAACAAACACACATTAAACATTTTTATACACAAAACATCAATACATACATGAAAACACATAACAACTTATTTTAAATATTGGAATGACGCACGATGACTGGTCATCCATTGCCACATCATTTGACTATCCATCCTGTCGGCCACTATAGCCACCAAGCTGTTGGAGCTGTCGCGCACTCGCCGCATCAGGAATGCTATCCGTGTCCTCATCAGTGCGTAAAAATCTGGCACGCCATTCTCCGCGAACATCCCCGATGCACTGCAAAAGCGCGGCAGCCCCAACATAACTCTGAAGGCTTTATTGTATTGGACTCGCAGAGCATTGTACGAGCTTTTTGTATAGCTGACCTATAGGGCACACGTGTACATAGATTGGCAATACGCTCTAAAGAGTGTAATTTTCACCTCCCTAGTACAACGTGCAAACCTACGAGCCAGCATGTTACATCGAACTGCCAATGCTCTGCGTTCCCTCTCCACGTCGACATCGTCAGACAGACTATCGGTGACCCAATGCCCCAGGTACTTGAACTTCGTGACCCTGGAAAGCTGAGCGCCCCCCAAGGTGACTGGTGGGACAGTATCATAATATTTATTACCCGCTTTGAAAACCAGTAGCTCGCTCTTGGTCGCATTGTGCCTAAGGCCGTGAGCCACCGCATAGTCCTCACAGATGCGGAGAAGCCTCCTAAGTGCACTGATCGATGGGCTCAACAATACCATATCATCCGCGTAGCTGATGTTATTGACGCAGTGCCCGTCAATGGAGCACCCGATATTGGTATTTCCGAGCTCACAGATCAGCTCGTTTACATACAGATTGAATAGCTTGGGTGAGCTGATTCCCCCCTGCCTCACACCGCACTCCAACCCGTATGCATCCGACAGGACACCCGCCCACTTAACATAATTGTATTGGTTTTTATACCAATACTTTAGCATCCTAATGATATCGCTTGGGAGGTTCTTAACATTTGACAGTTTCCTCCATAGGCAGTCATAAGATACGAGGTCGAAAGCCTTGGAGAGGTCTAGTAAACATGCATATACAGGCGTTTTCCTACTTGCATAGTATTGAACAGTCTGTTTCAGGCATAGTATAGGTGTTTCCGTGGATAAATGTGGCTTAAACCCAAACTGGGCGTCGTTTAGTGTTAAATGCTTATCCAGCTGCTGATCAATCAGACTGTCCAACACCTTTGCAATTATGGTAGCCAGGGATATAGGCCTGTAGTTGCTCTTGTCACTCGCATCTCCAGTCTTATTTTTAACAATGGGTACAACAATAGTTTCAAGTAAATCAGCTGAAAGATACGAGTGACTCAGGCATAAGCTAAATAACATTGCTAGCACTCGCGGTAAGTGCTTACCAGCATGTAATAAGTGGTCTATACTTAGGCTGTCATGACCCGGCGACTTGCCTCTCTTTAAGCTGCGTATGACAGTAGCTACCTCCCTGGCCGCAAACCTAATAGGCATGTCTTCGGACCCCCCCACCACCTCCGGCCCGCCAGACGACGTACCTAGGGGAGACCCAACCCTAAAGGCTCTGCTGAATAGGTTGGCGATATCATTAGGATCACTAAGGCCCTCAACACTCACAGGCAGACCCGACCTGGGATTTAACCTGTTCGTGGCTTTCCAGAAACTACCAAAATTCTTTGCGTCATGATGACTTGCAATGATGTCCATTTTTATTTGGTCCTCATTATTTTGACACCATTTTAATTTAGTTTTAAAAACCCTTCTACTTTCCACCATTTTTTCGTACAAATCACCCTTTTTCGGCCTACCACACAATATCCAAGTTTGAAAATCAAGCCGAGCCTGTCCGTGTGCGTCCTTCACATGCTTGTTCTAGCCCGTTATGTAACGCTTTTTGTGCTGTATTCCGTTCTTACAGTTACTGGCGATTGCACCTTCACAGAGAATACGCACAATATCCGCGTACATATTATCTAATATGGTTTCATGTTCCTTAATTTTACATCTATTTTTACAACATTCAGTAAAGTCTAATGGAAAGTCTACATTTTTCAAGAGATCATTACAATAATTGCTATATTACTCAGTCTGCTGCAAGTCTCTGTCACCCCATGTTACTTTGTTACATTTATGTAGCCCAGGTGCAACTTTTGGCCTTAATAAATTAAGATCACACATTACAATTAGAGGCAAATGGTCCGACCAAGACACGTCGTAGAGCACACTAGCGTCTCTAATAGTATTCCACGCCGCGTCTGTCACTACGCAGTGGTCTAACCAACTAGTAGAACCATGTGCATCACTTACGTAGGTATATGTGTCCGACTCACCACCGAGCAGGCAAACGTCAGAGCTTTTGCGCGGCTCATATAAAATACGCACAAGTTAACAAAAGTTAGGTTAGTAATATAATAATATATTACTACTTACTTTTGTTAACTTTTCATGTAAATTTTGTAAGTTTAATTTCATTTAATAAAAAAAAAACACTACAGTTCCCCTCTTTTATTACTTTGCCCAAGATAGGGTGGGCAATATTCATAATGGCCGGGAAAAGTGATTAATCATGCTGTTTTAATCACATTGCCCAATTGAGTCGGGCATTATGAATACAGACCGGCCAATATTAATAGTGCCCGGACTTATCAAATTACCCGTAACATTATATACTAAACATAATACTGCAATCACGAACCCATCCAGCCGTAATAACTTTGGCATACCATTTTCAAGTAATTAATGCAAAACGGAGTTTACATACAGAGCCTTATTGAGTGCAACTTTTGTCTTATACTCAACATTTATTTTCAGATGTCGAACGCAATTTTTTTGTTCTTCCTTCTCGTGGCCTTACTGGCTGTGACTTCCGCTTAAGTGCTGCGTATAAACTACAATTCTCCATATAATAATCCATATACCACGATTTCTAGAAGATACATCTACTCTACAGCATACAACCCCTACCGATACATCTTATATTAATTTGATACAAACGACAGATTGACTCCAACGATGATGACCAAATAAATGAAGCAAGCAAAATATGTGTTTTTCTTTTATTTTATTAAAATTTTCTAATAGAGTAACTGTTTACAGTTTCTGTTTCTCATTGTTACCTGAGGTGAAAATCTTTGAAATAGATCAATAAAAAATATATTAATTACAAAATTGTTATTAAAACATACCAGACTACTTAAGTAATGATATAGCCTTAGCCATTCGAAAACGTTTTTGTAACTGTAGGTGTTAATTGCGAAATTATGAAAGTAATTCGCAAATCTTGAGAGAAAACTTCAAAATTGAACAAAAATTATGGAATAAATATACCTATATATCTTTTTAAAGATAACTAGTATATTTAGAGTTCAGTCTACTAGTGTTCTTGTTTACCCCTCGTGTTAAGCTATAACGTTATGAGTGGGTTCATGTCGGTAGTGCAATGGGTGGGGTTCGAACCGGCTACCTCTAGATCACAAGTCCGACGACCGAGCCATTGGGCTGCAGCTGCTTAAAAAAATATATTTTGATTGGTCATGTTCTTAAGTTAACTATAATGTCGCATGTAGCGACCATAATATACGAATCTTAAGTATTACAACATCAGTTATAGAAATATTAAAATAAATGTTCATCAATATTTAAGTTTACGGAAGATTTTTGAGATTTTCATTTATCGCATTTTTGGATATCATTCATACGTATTCTGTAACTTTTATGTGGAAACATACTATTGGATACTTTATATAACTGGAAAAGTAACTCATTCATTTTTGAAATGAGATGTTCAGTTCTTTTTTAGAAATAGAAATTCAGATTCTAAAATGTTCAAATGTTAATTACGTAATTTAATAACCTTTACAAGACAAACAGTAGGTCACATACATTTATATGCAACTGCATATAAAATGTATGTGAGCAAAAAGCACCTTTCAATATTCATAGAACATATAATCACTTCGAGTCACAAGCTTCCATTTGGCGTCGAAATTGAAGAAACAGGTGCGAGAATTCAATCGTTTGAAACTCAACGTGCTTCAAGCAGTTTCAAACTTCTCGGATGCAGACTTGCCGTCTGAGTTTAAGATTGGATTCCGATACTGCGATTATTCTGAAATTATTCTTATTTTTCAAGCAAAATTTCAAAATAAATATAACATTTTAAGGAATACACACACAGATCTTAACTTTTAGAATACATATTCGTCATCACGTCCAGAAATTGCAGGCACAGGTGTATCAAATTCTCTAGCTTTCTTACTTAAAACTGTAAAAAGGCCTTTTTATGTGGATGTTTCTATTACTTTGAACTATTATATCGAAGTAGATATTCCTGGATATAATACTCAGTAGGTATGACAGTTCAGTCTGGGAAATTTAATCTCCGGTCAGTAAAAAGGACACTGATTGCATTGGATAGCTTATTTCTTGAAGAATGTAGATCAAAATAGTGGTTTTATACGTAACCACGGTAGTATTTACAACCTGTACTACACTATCAGTTGTGCTTTCCGAATCGTACCTTAATTGATTGGAAAGCAAAGACAGTTTAATGTGAAGTTTTCTTACATACAATCTCGGCAGCCATTTGGTTCGGAAATAACATTGTAAGCAAAGCTAATACAAGTTGTGGTAGTAAAATGGCTTGAACAATTCAATTAAAGTTTTTTTTACATCATCATATACAAATTAGAGTAAAAACGCCGCATAAGATTGTATAAGTAATCTATGTTCTAAAGACTTCTCTTGGATCTGATTGGTTACCTTATAAATTATAATATAATAATATAATTCGACTTTGGGTTCTTTTCAATGCATGAATTGAATTTGTAATTCCTACATATATGCCTGTTTCCATAGGGGTAGGCTGAGATCACTTCCTTCCACTTGCTACGGCCTTGACATACCACTTTCGCCTCTTCTACATTCAATAATGTTCTTGGGTTTAGGGTACTTTTAACCTAATAAAACATGGTCTGACTGAATCCAGAGCAGGCTTATATCGCTGCTTCAATTTGATAGTGACACAAAACCAAAAGTTTAATTTCACGATCCGATCCGAGATTCAATGTGAATTGATCTGTAATGCTCATTTTACAGATCAATTCACATTGAATCTTAGCCTTATTTTGTGTTATTATTAGACTATTAAAACAGTGATTTAACTAACCTACGGAGCAGGTGCGATAATGGAAAATGATAATTATTTAATTTGGAGAATGCATAAAAATAAAACACAATTTTACAATGTTCACAATGTTTACAAAGGAGACAGTATTTACTTGAATGTCTCTTACAATAATATTATTATCGCATTCAAAATGTTTCTTAAAATAGTGAAATGTTTCAGCCCCTTGTTACTCGTCGTTTTTGAACTCAAGAAATACTTTCAGCATTCATTAATGACGACTGTTTATATTCCATTTCACGTCTAGAAGACAAGGTAACAATAGAATTATTTATTGGACAATGTTAATATTAACATCCATTTGATATGATGTAAATGAATAATTTAGATACACTGTTATAACTCTAGTCGAATCAGTGAAATCTGGACTGAGGCTTTAGAGGTCCGGTTTTTGGGTACGTTTCATTCCTGCGTCAGGAAAAATCCTGGTGTAAAATGAAAAAAATGGATTAGAATTGGGTTGAATTAGAGATTCTGAGATAGGGAGACTTCCGTCCGTGCCTTCGAAAGCACGTTAAGCCGTTAGACGCGGCTATCAGTTATTCGAGCTATGTGCCCTGCCCATTGCCATATCAGCTGGCTAATCCATTGAAATAGGTCAGTAACCTTCGTTCTCCTTACTTATTGATATAGGTACGAAAATTCAGTTGAAATTATTCACATAAGCTGCATTAGTCTCTAGGGTAGTATTTTAATTATTATTGAAGATTTTGAACGTTCTTAGACTAATAACAGATGACAGTTATTAAAGTCGAATATGTATTTTTACCTCCTCTTTTGTTACTTCACCGGTCAAGAATAGTTTATTGTAATTTAAAATTACTTTGTGTATATTTTTAAGCCATACTAGTTTCCCGCGCGCGGTTTACCCGCGTAGCTTCCGTTCCCGTAGGATCTTCATAATTACATATAGCATATGTCATCCGAGGATAGTGTAGCTTTTTAACAGTGAAATAATTTTTCAAATTGGTCGAGTTGTTTCGGAGCTTATTTAATACAAACAAACAATCAAATCTTTCCTCTTTATAATCTTAGAATAGACTAATGATTACCAAAACTCAGAATTGTTTTACTAATTTTATTATTTTATGCATCACACATACATGTTTTTCTCTATTTACATTTAAAACACAGTGAGGAAACTCGCAAGAGAAAACAACGAAGTCAGTCGGAAGGTACAATACAAACAGTATTAGGGGTCCGACTTAGGCGAGTGGTCCCATTTGCCGTCCTTAGATAAACAAGGGCCTACATTTGTAACTAACTAAATTATTTAGTAAGTAAGTAGTTGGAGTTACATTGTGTGTTGAAAGTGATGCGTGTGTTGTATTACTTGTGATAATTGAGGAGAATATATAAAGCCCATTTAGGAAGGATTCCTCGATAAATGGGCTATGAAAGAATTTTTCAAATCAGTCTTGAAGTTCCTTTTAAATATTATAATAGTTTGATTGTTTATGGAGTTGCAGCTGTGTTATTGTGTAAGTATACTACACTTACATAATAACACAGCTGCAACTCTAAACAGTTTTTTTTTTTTTAATTCGGTAGTCATATTTATTTATGATGGTATTTGCCGTTGATGGCTAGCTATAATTTAATAATTTTAATATAAACACAATACAATTGAATATTTATAATCGCATTCGCATTTGAATATAAAATAATTTTCAAAATCAATGAATTCAAAGAATCGGTGGCTAAAAGTTAAAAATTACATAAGACACGTTTTTGTTTCAAAAATAAACAGTGTGAGTTTAGGATAAAAAATGTATTTAGTACTATCTTACTGCACAAGGTTTCACTGGCGTTACTCCCGTTTCCTAAGGAGTTTTCCTAAGGAACTGTATAATTTAATTAAGACTTTGATCTTCTTTGATAAATGGGCTATCTAACTCAGAAATATTTTTTCACATCAGACCAATAGTTTTTACATTAGCGCGTTTAATCAAACAAACAATCTCTTCAGCTCTAGACGATTACGAAATACATTTCATTACATTTGTTTTCATTTGGCATGCAACATTGAGGTAATTATCTAATACAGGTGTTTGTCTAATTGCGCCTTAACTTGGACCGCATAAGAAAAGGCATTGACGTACGAGAATAACTAATTGTAAAGACAATCAGGGGTACTAATGATGTTAATTAGTTACTTTACAAAGTGGATAACTTGAAGTCAATCACAAAAAAATACAATACTTGTTTTGTTGTAGGTAGTTGCATTTGCTATCATATTCAATTTATACTATTGTTAGATTTTGCTAACTAGGTGTAAAAATAAGGTAAAATGCATATTAAAAGAAAAAACTAATTAAATGATCAACTAAAAAACTAACTTACTAAAAATATGCTATTGACAATTGACAGTATTGTAAATAAATATGAACCTTCGGTGAACGGTGACGCATAAACTAGCTGCGAGATTTCGCAATAGTTTTTGTTGTCAACTAACTCACCACTTTCTTTATTATAGCGGCGGTTTATAAGTGCTAATTTTCAAAGCTTAATTAACAACATTTTGGCTTACCTTTATTTCTAAGTGAAAGTGTAACCATGGATGTAAAAAAAAGACAAAGAAATGTATATAATAAAATTCATTGATTAGTTGCCGCTGAAATTCTACATAGCTGATCTCATTATCAAATACAAGCTTAGTATAATTTTAATAGAAGAAAATAAAATAAGATATAAGAAAGAAAGAAAATATATTTATGCATACAAGATAACAATAATAACACACTTATCTTAATATAAATAAAAAAAAAAACAACAATTACTTTTAGCAAATTTCATTCTTCAATCGCCAGCCAGCGCCATGAGCCGAAGTCCAAGTCCCACAGGAGGCGCCCTCTTGCGCAGGTTGCTTAATTTGTAGTATTTAAACCATTTATTGAGGCTGGAGCTCTGCTCAACTTTATGTCCGGTGACGTAACAAAAGCCTACTGGCTAACTACATAATGTCCATCCGAAAAAAAAACAAATGTTGCTAAGACAAATAATTGTACTTTTTATTTAATCAGTAAATACCTAGTTAGCGCCTTTTGACGGCTTGTTAACAAACCGCAAAAACGCAATTTAAAACCGAACAGCAATTTCGGCTGTGAAAGTTTTTGTTAAGCCTCGTTTTCAACAGTTTCGCTGATTATATACTTCAAGTGGAAACTTTGTTTTGCAAGATGACTACTTTATATAATAGGATATGAATTTCCTCTTGAACACTTAGTTGATTTCATTTAGGTGTTCAACAATATTACAGTTTTTAAAACTACAACATTGGAGTGTTACCTATTTTATATATAGATGCTACATAATGTTGTATTATTTGAGTTTGTATTTTATTAACCCCTAAAAACTCGTTAATCCGATTGGTAATCTCAATTGGTACAATATCATTTATAGTAATATACATATATCCGGGCACGGTCAGCAACGTTTCTTTGTGTGTGTTTTTATAATGTAATACCTACTGCGGTCCGACAAACCTGCCAAGCGTGACGACTATGGAAAAACCCTTCCTCGTCTTATGTTCGCTTGTGAACTTTATATTTAAATAAACACCACTGCAGCATATTTACGCGCTGGTGATGGGATATGTGGGACTCGCCTTCTCCATAGCGTGGTATGCTAAACTCATACCACGAGGAGAGGACCCTACACCACTAAAACTCCCCGAACACTCCTTCGATCCGCCGTTGGTGGGGGCCGGGTGATGAGCAATCCGGCCCCCCGACGGCACCCGCGGCCAATTTGGTACCGCGGGATATCCTGGGCCACACTTACAGTGGCCCGAAGAAAGCGAAGCCCATGTGCCCCACTCCCCGAGGCCGAGCCCAGGGCGGTAGGCGGCGGGTTTCAGCCCGCCGCCGACGGCCAACACGCCGTCTGCGGAGCGGGTGGGCGGAGGGATCTTCTTCTCTCTCCCGCTCCGAGGTCTCCTTCTGTGACATTACTCGTCTACAGAAGAAGGCAACCGCCTCCCACGACCTCTCGCTTTGGACCATCTTCGAAATGATGGCCGGCAGCGAGAGGTCATCTCCCACCACGCCAACGGGCCCGCTCGTTGGCCCACGCCGGACACTTCACCACCGTGTGCTGCGCCGTAACGTCGGCACAGTCACAGTGGTGACAGCGAGTGTCCTGTAGCTCTCTCTGCGCCACGGTGCACAGGTAGTGGCCGAAGCAGCCGCAGCCATGGCCTGTTACTACCCGTGCAACGTGGTAGGTGACGTCGCCGTGACGGCGACCGGCCCACTTTTTTAGATAGGGCCGAATCGCCTCCACCGTACGCAATCCGCTCCGCGGCGCGGCCTCTAGCCGCTCTTGCCATTTCCGGAGGGTTTGGCGAAGGACCTCAGTCCGCCACCGGGAAGGGGTCGTGGCCAGAACGCGCCCCCTCACACTTCCGCCGGTACGCGGCGGCAAAAACCTCCGCCTCCAGGTCCCACGGTCCGCGGTCCCAGGCAGGCCGCGTTAAACGCGACCGTGAGGTAGGCGCGGGACGCCCTGATGGCCATGACCCACTGCGGACGTCGCAGCAGGGCCATGTTTCGCCTCTTCACGGCGTCGACCTAAAATTGGGCGCCGTAGAGCGCCATGGTGACATATAACCTAACAGGGATTTCACGTAAAAAGTGAGTTTATTTTTTGGGTTTGTCTTCTTGCTATTCTGCACCACTTGGATATGGATATTATGTAGGATACTAGGGACCCGCCCCGGCTTCGCATGGGTGCAATGCTGATGTATCATACATATAAACCTTCTTCTTCAGTCACTCTATCGATAACGATACGATTACAATACTCATCAAAATCCGTTGCATAGCGCGATTTTAGCATACATAGGTACAGACAGACAGCGTGAGCGACTTTGTTTTATAATATGTATTGAAGCTCTGTCTTGCCAATTCGATACGCTGTTAGTTTTGAAAACCACCTATAAGATACTTGATGCTGTACGTTTTACTTAACGTTCATTTGATCGTAATACAGTGTTTTATACTGAGCAAAATACACATTAAATTTTAAAAATTGTTAATCATGGTTAAATTGTATTAAACACAAAAAAGAAACTGATTGGGCGTTGTTAATTTCAAACAGTAATTAAAGTTGTAGTCTCTTTGTATCACGTGTTCCTCGCGGTTTCACCCGCGTAGATCGCGTTCCCGTGGAAACCATGACTTAAAATATAGTCTATGACACTCACAAATAATGTGGCTTTCTATTGGTAAATAAATTTGCAAAATCGGTTCAGTAAATCCAGAGATTAGCCCTACAAACTTTACCTCTTTATAATATTAGTATAGATTGCATTGGCACTAAACAGCTAAAAAAATAATTCTCAGAGTAAACTATATTTGCCTAAACATATATTATCGTATCACTAGTACGAGTATCGTCAACCGCCCATGGATTAGAGCGACCCTCGAATATTATCCCAATTCCTCACTTAGAGGTCATTTATAAATGCATATGTCAAGCTTATGTACGTAAGACCGTTGTGCTAAGGCTTATATTATGTAAAAGGATATTAAACCTTAAGTAAGTCTCGCTTCAAATCTTGGAGACCGTGGGATTGATTTACTTGATTGACTAGTAGGTTTCTTGTTAACCCCTCATGCTTAGCTAAATGCTTGTGTTACGAGTGGGTTTACGTAGGAAGTGCAATGGGTGGGCATCAAACCGGCGACATGGAGCCATGGCGCTGCGGCCGCTTCAAAACCAAAAATGGGCTGCATAAAACCAAAGATTTCTTTTCAAGTCTGGTTGGTTGACGCACTACCCTCCGGCACTCCGAAAGCACATTAAGCCTTTTTTCTCGATTTTCATAACATCATCTATGGCAGTCATGTACTAAGTAACGGGCAGTGGTGTGTAAGTATACCTGAGTTACGATGTGCCTGATAAACTTTAAAAAAAAAACAATGTGGCGCCAAAAATACGTTTTTTTATTGGCTATAAAATTATCTCATCAAAAATTATATCTAGAGGATAAAAGGTTATTTGAGCTAATTTATACCATGACACATGTTGAATAAGCATGAAGACAAAAAAATATATAATTAGTCCGTCAGGTAGATTACTAAACGTAGGATACGTTTTTTTAGGGCTCGTAGCCAAATGGCAAAAAACGGAACCCTTATGGATTCGTCATGTCTGTCTGTCTGTCTGTCCGTCCGTCCGTATGTCACAGCCACTACTATAATGTTGAAACTTGGTAAGTAGATGTACCTATTTTGTGAACCGCATTAAGATTTCCACACAAAAATAAAAAAAAACAATACATTTTGGGGGTAAAAAAGAAACTCTTTTTTTTTATCAAGCACTTACCTTTGTATTATCTATGGATAGGTCTTCAAAAATTATATTGAGGTTTTTAATGTATTTTTTTTCTAAACTGAATAGTTTACGCGAGAGACACTTCCAAAGTGATAAAATGTGTGCCCCTCCCCTGTAATTTCTAAAATAAGAGAATGATAAAATTTTTAGTAGAGGTGGACTTGTGACGTCACTACTAGGAAAAATTGTACCTAGAAGTGACGTCACACGAAATTTCAACGCGCTGTATCATCGTCATTTTTTGTTTGAGGAACGAAAAAACATACATGTCCAATATTTTTCATTATCTAACTGCGGACTAAATAGAATATTTTATTCTTCATGCCTATTAGACAAAGTTACATACCTAAAACATAATTCAATATCACCAATGGTGTGGCTTAACTTAAGAATTCCTTCACCCGTTGATATACAACATTTATGCATCTAAGTATACAAATTAAAAAAATAAATAGAGTGTCTATTTATCATATTAGAATTACAGTTTTTACAACATAATAAGAATAGGAATAGAAACATAATACTAAAATAACATTTTTTACG
Organism: Nycteola revayana; assembly: GCA_947037095.2. Taxonomy (NCBI): domain Eukaryota; kingdom Metazoa; phylum Arthropoda; class Insecta; order Lepidoptera; family Nolidae; genus Nycteola; species Nycteola revayana. Next base: position 14,118,364 of record OX344841.2, on the reverse strand, counting down.
ATTTTTTCCCTGTCCTTCTGTATTTTTTTGGACTATAATTGGCAGATAGCTGATGCAAAATAAAAACGAAAAAAATACTTAATAAAATAAATAACCTTTTTGTTAAATTCCACGCGGACGCGGTCGCGGTAATCACAGCTAGTCTATTCATAAAAGTCTCTTCAGTCAGATTCAATCAAGTAACAATTAAGTAATTTGCCTTTAAAGGTTAGAAAAAAAACTTCTTATCTATAAATATACCCCTATAATTTGATGCCATCAAGTGAAGAGACATTTAGACTAGTAGTGTTTACTTAGGCTGAGTACACACGGCAGCATTTTTGTATGAACACCGCAAGGTGCAAACGAAGGGTGTACTGTATACCTTATTCATTCGCGGAAGGGTACTTGACAGTAATTTGGGCCATTCCCTAACTTAACGAGTTGGTACAACCTTGAGTTAATGGGTAATGAGTAAGGTTAATAGTTGATCATGATGTTAATTAAGGCTACCTTAATACCCTTGAAGATAAGGTAAGGTTATCGTTGGAGTATTGCTATTTTTGTTACTAAAAATATACTCAATATTCGAACTAGTAATATGTTTTTTTTTTCGGACGGACTTTTGTAGTTAGCTACGAGTATTTTGCTACTTTACCGGGCATAAAAGCGAGCAGAGCTCCAGCCTAGATAAATGGTTAAAAATCTAAAAATTAAGCAACTTGCGCAAGAGGGCTTCTCCTGTGGGACTTGGACCTTGGCTCAGGGCAGTTGCTGTAGATTGAGTGATTATGCCTGTCGCTCTACTTTACAGTTCGCGGGCCTATCGCATCAGAAGGTTATAGTTATATGTCCGCTAGATACGTCGATATTGTTTTAAATAACCATTTTAATTAAATAATATTTTGACTATCGGGTGGTAATCGGAAGTTTTCAAAAACCCACTCAATGCTAATTTTGTAGTAAGCAAAACAAAAATATATTATTTGAAATTAAACTGTAATGTCTTGTAGGATGGAAATTCACTTATCAATAAGCATAAAAACAAAATGTTAAATCTTTTTTTACAATTTTTCCTCGGAAATGCAGCCAGAAAATATTCTATATTGGCAGTTTTTCAATGCTCGAAATTTTAAAAACGTAGGTACTTTACTACTTGCTCTAAGCCGGCAGTAGTAAATAGTGGAGCAGTTTGAGCAATGAACCCGTGATGCTAACTAATAGCGCAAGTTCTGTCCGTCCCAGAAACAGACTGTTGATTTGTGGACGCCATATTTCATAGAGAAAAGATATAAGTTCAAGTTGCAGGCTTAAGCGGTATTTTATTTTTTGATCGGACATTTATGTCGGGAGTATGTAGTTAGAGTTTACATCACCGTAAAGGTGCATGCATTTCAATTATTTTGATCGAGATTCTTATAGTTTCAAAACTGTGAGTGTGACTGAGTAACTTGCGCAAGGCAGTAAAATGCTGCCTTGTGTGCCACAATGTGTACATTTTGTCGTTTTATAAAACCAAAAAATTAAGGTTAACTTATTTAACTATAAGAAATAATAATACTTTTAATTAAAGATGATACAAGTTAATAAAAATACTATACATTGCAAACTATACTTTGAATGAGTATAAATTTTGTTCGTAAGTCAATACACTTATATTTTACGGAAAATCGATTTACTGAAGTTATAAGTGTGGATGAAGGTTTTTTCTCTTCAAAAGTGACGTCATTTGTTTTTAAACAGTATTTTATTGTACTTAATAAATTAGGCGTTACTTTACGAAAATCTATACTAATGTTAATTTAAACTCAAAAAATATAGCTTTTATTAAAATAATATAATTATATTACACTTAATTCCCCTCAAAAATGTGTATGAATGCGTTAATTTAATTGTGTTTAATTCAGATTAGTTTGTAATGTATTGTGTTTCTGTTTCAGTATCTCGACTGAAGTGATTAAGTATAATTATTATCAGTTTTACGCTACCATTTTTTTCAATGAAATCTTTGTACCACTACTCTTACTATCGCTGACCGCTTATAACTTGCACTGAACTCCGAGATTGACCTACAGTTATTAGTAAAGTTTATCATAGTTCAGACAGGATAATTTGTTTAAAGGGAAGTATTCGGTTAATATTGCAATCTCCCGCTTTTGCTAAACCTTTGAAAACTATGCCTTGAGTATCTACCTGAATTGTTTGTTTGGAAACGACAGCTTCAATAATTTTCTAAGCTAATTTGGACATTTCATATTTGTTGTGGCCATTTCGTATTAATAAAAATAATTTACTAAATGGTGAATATCATCTTTGCGAGCAATATTCCTTTAAAAGAAAATTTATGTTTTCCATCTATACTTAATTACTGATATATAAAGCTGAAGAGTTTGTTTGTTTCCTTGAACGCGCTGTGCACTGCACTTAGTTGCAAAAGTGACTCACAGGACTAAAACAAAAGAAACTGAAATATTCATTTTCACCATAAAAGCGTCACACTTGCTTATAATCGACACAACGGACTGCAGCAATACGTGCGCTATATAGCCTTATGAATACTCTGAGATCGTAATCATACTAATAAAATCCATGAATGTGCTTAGAAAAAATACTCTCCGAAATAACAGAAGACCGTAAAAATGATCCTTAAATTCAATATTCTATGCAAATGGGGGAATCCATTTAATGTAAATATTTTATTGTAAAAACAAACGTAGGCCCTCGACTTGAGTATTTTTTAAGAATACGCGGTGTTTTACGATCGGGGTGCATTTCTAACGAATGTGGATAGTATAAGGAAGAAATGAAGATTTATTGAATCTATCGACTGTATTTTTTTGGATTTGCTCGAGCGGAATACATTTTGCAGGAAGAATTTTTTACGTACTTCTTGTTCCGTAGCGGAGCGGTATTTGGCTCGCGTTAAATATCGGAGGTCGTGGTTTCGATCCCCACGCCGCCGCCGCAATAGGAATCTTTGTGTAAATTCTAAAATTTCTTTGCGGGTCTGGTTGGTTAAGGGACTGCCTCGGAAAACACATTAAGCGTTGGTCCCGATTTGTATAACATCATCTATAATAATCGTATATCAAGGAACGGACAGCAGCGTTTTCTTGTGTGGTACAACATAATGCTGCGATCACCAACCCGCCTGCCAAACGTGGTGCCTATGGCACATAGCCTTCCCTGGGAGGAGGCCCATGTTCAGCAGTGGACGTTTTACGGGCTGATGATGACGATAATGACGATTCTTGCTAGATGTTAAGCTATTAGAAAGAAATATATTTCTCAGTGGCTTAACGGTATAAGTCTCGCTTTAGGTCTTGGGTTCGATTCTACGCCGGTCAAGAAACACAAACTTGGAAATTTTAGGCCAGACTTACACCACTTCGCCACGGAGGCTTAAAAAGAAGATAAGACACTATGCGATGTGCAGTTGTTATTATTCTATTAAATACTAGCTATCCTTGTCCTTGACTTAAAATATAGCCTGTATATATACTAACAAATAATGTGGCTTTCTTTTAGTAAAAGACTTTTGCAAAAAAAGTGATTACCCCCTATAACCTCACAAATTTTACCTTTCTATAATATTAGTACATTTTTTTTTGCAAAAAAGACAATGCTCTTTTCCGTTGTTACTGCAAGTTGAAATGTTCCTCATTATCATCCATCCGCCTTATTTATTGCGTTTTAATGAACTAGGGAAATTGTGCAGTTGCAGTTAAATTCTACCGGCAAAAAAACCTTCTCTTAACGGAAATTGCTGGATTCACTAAAGCCTTTTCTCTTTGGTTTGCTTCACTTTAAAGTTTTTTTTTTTTTTAATTGGGATTTCTAACAAAGAGAGCTCTAATAACTTATTTACAATTCCCGCGCGGTTTCAACCGCGTAACTCATAGTAAAAAGTATTTCATAATTAATTATAGCTTATAGCCTTCCTCGATAAGGCTATTAAAACGGTGAAATAATGTTTCTAATTGGACCAATTTCTGACATTACTGCGGTCAAGTAAACAAACCGCGATTTCATCCGCGTAACTCCCGTTCCCGTGGGAACTTCACAATTAAATACAGAACCTACACTATCCCCGGATGATAAAGGCTGTCTTTATAATCCAGGGATAGTGTAGCTTCCCAACAATGAAATATTTTTTCAAATCGTTTAAATCTTTCCTTTTCGTAAAGATAAAATCTGGTGCAAACCAAAAAGTTACGAAAACTTAACGAATACTCACGTGAATCATTAATATTGTAGTGTTGTGACCATTGTTTAACGTCATAAGCCGTCAGTTTGACGTAGGAAAATTTGACGTCAACGTACTACATGTTACCCACGTCACTCTCACATGACTGGCTGGAAAACAATTTCTTGAGCGAGGCTTATGTGGTGTTTGCCACAAATTTAATACGCTTGGCCGAGACACTTTGTAAAAAAATGAACGATAGAAAAATATGGGCGATTACACTGCGTTTTTGTAATATGAGTGCAATTTTTTTTTTGTTCAAGCAATCATAGTTCTGCATAACGCAGACTATTGTAAAGCCCTCCCTTGAGGAGCATTACATTTAGCAGTATACGATATATGGGCTGATGGTGATGATATGTAGTTAGCCGTGGGGCGTTTGTTACTCCACCAAGGCAGGGCTCCAGCCCTAGATGTGACGTTTTTTCACGCAGATTGAGACACTTACCTATATTCGGCTTAAAATGTGTATGTAATGTCTTCATGAGTTTTGTTTATGCTTCATAACACTATATTTATTTATTCTTTGTACACATGACATAAATTTTTAGTTAAAAAACAACATTTAAAGATGATGTACAATGGCGAGCTTAGCTCATTAATGAGTTTTCTTCCACCAACCATTTTCAGGATGTAAATTAAGGTAAAATGGGCAAGAACAGTGTACACGACAGACTTTAAATAAAACAATACTAATAAGAAGAGTAGATATATCGAACTAATACATATATACCTATACTAATACATAATAATATATACATCATACATATATCCAAAATATAACACTATGAACAATAAACAAATATCTATATATATAAAAGAAAGTCGTGTTTGTTACAACACTTATAACACGAGAACGGCTGGACCGATTGCCATGGTTTTTGATTTGTTGGATTTGTTTCCGTCCCGAATAGCAGAATACATTTTAAAAACAAAAGAAAGTCGTGTTAGTTACACTATTTATAACTCAAGAACGGCTGAACCGATTTGGCTGAAAATTGGTAGGGAGGTAGCTAAGAACTGGGAGAAGGACATAGGATACTTTTGGGTAGGGGTAGGGTAGGGTAGGGTAGGGTAGGGGTAGGGTAGGTTAGGGGTAGGGTAGGGGTAGGGTAGGGGTAGGGTAGGGGTATGGTAGGGGTATGGTAGGGGTAGGGTAGGGGTAGGGTAGGGTAGGGGTAGGGTAGGGTAGGGTAGGTGTAGGGTAGGGGTAGGGTAGGGGTAGGGGTAGGGTAGGGGTAGGTGTAGGGTAGGGGTAGGGGTAGGGTAGGGCAGGGGTAGGGTATAAAAGTCCACCCGTGCGAAGCCGGGGCGGGCCGCTAGTATATTATAAAAATTACTAATGTGATAAATATGTTCTTTTATTCTTTTTTAAATGTGTCAATAGAAGAACTTGCACGAATAGCACGTGGAAAAGAGTACCAAAAGCATACAGCACGAATGGTGAAAGAGACATCAAAACGGCAGGAGGTGTGTAGAGGCATTCGAAGAAAAAGGAACTGTTAATTCTGGATAAATAATAGTCCTACCGGCCGACTTTGGAGAGGTTAAGCGCAGGGCCGATAACTTAACTTCCTGACTTCGGGCTAGCACTTAGATTTTTCTAAATAAAATATAGATTTTAATTCAATTTTACTGATAGAGCTGTGCTGGGAACATTAACAATATAGGATTATTTTTTCCATAAGATGTCAGCTAAAAATCATCCTCGTTTAACAACAATAACTTGTATAGTGATTAAATACTTTGTGATTAAATCCCAGAAAAGAAAAAAAAAGGAATAAATCTTTCGTTCACTTGTCATGGTGTCAATATCACCATATTTTCTTGACAGTTCAATTAGCGACCGTCTTTATACTAACAACGTTTTTTTATTATAAATATTAACAGATAATCAACTAGCAGCTGCTAGATATGATACCTATAAGAAAACTGATTATTGTATTAAAAATATTTGAATGTAGTTTACGTAATGTACGTAATGTAGTTGCACATAATTTAAAAAAACGAATTACTAGATCAGTCTAGTATTTTTTTTTTTTTTTTAATTTTGTCATTAAATCAGTTTTAACCATTTTAACCGTTAGAAAGTTACGCTATTGACTTCAGCTATATTATTTATTTACCCATAGTTGTTGCAAATAGCTGGAGAAATGTTTTTTTATAATACCATTATATTAACTACATAAGTAGATTAATTTGTCATTAACTAAAATCAAATTTGTTTTATTTTATCTGCAAACTTACTATTGCATATTTGAGATGGCCAGATAAAAATACAAATCATGGCTAACCAGAGTGCAATACCTACAGGTAAAGTCACGTGATCTCATGTCACGTCCTGCACTTATGTGCCGGCGTGAAAATAGGCGAGCTGGAATGTTCTAGAATAAACGTGACATTCCTACGTTTAAGGAAATGGCTATAAACATGCCTTTTTAGCATTAAACACGCTTGGAAAAGTAACACTTGCTTAAGATAGCTAAGTAAAAGAAAGCGTTGGAATGACAAAGATTTTAATATAAAATGTAATGTGCATGCATTTTTTCTATTTTGTCACTAACTGATAACTTATATATTTAGCACTGTGAGTTAATTTAAGTGGCAATATATTTTTTAATATGCCGTGTGGTTTCCGGCGCTTAGTATTGATCACTCCATGTCTTTCCATGGGTGACGTAAGAGGCAACTAAGGGACATAAAGCTTATGGATGGGTACCACCATCCATAAACACATATGGATGGGTCCACACTCCACATACGATACATGCTCGAGGACCGCGCACGCCAAATGGGTCAGCCTCATAGTCATCAAGATCATTGTCAGGTCATAGTTATCAGGCTCATTCCACCTTATGCACCATTTTCTGCCGCTGCGGTATCCCCGCGTCGGCCAAGAGGTATAAAATTAGAGAAATATAAAATTATACTACTAGCTTTTTACTTAAATTTAGTTCAAACCGTGACTAACATTGTAGCCAATTTTCTTCGTATTTAATTTTATTCATAACGTTGTTCTGATTTTTTAATAATTGAGTTGTTAATACGTACTAACGGTCACTCAGTGGTCGAAATTTGACCAAAATGTTTGAATTATAGTTTGCGAAATTTCATACTCCGACATTTTCCGAAATTTCGCAATTTCCCGAAAAAGGCTACAACGTTTTGGCTTCACGTAATAATATAGCTCAAAAATATAAACAAACCCTGGTAAATAATATCGAATAAATAGGACTTACCCCATTGTAACGAGGTTGGAATTTGTGGTAAGCCAATTAACGAACAATTCTAATTAAGCAGGAACATTTTTGTGGCAACGACATACCAGCAGTTTGAGATACAGTTACACGCAATATTGCGATAATAATAATTACTTTTCCATATCTATAAGTGAATAATAATGTCTCAAAAGAAAAATTATTTTACTATGACTTTGATAAAAATATCTTCGCTATTCAGCGTACTATGAATACAAAAAATATATGAAAAATGACAATTCATTAAGTTAATGTTTTCATTAATACAGTAGCAATAACATAGAAAATACCTTACCCTTACCCTACGGTAATGAAGACATTCTTTTTAAGTTATAGTCATATTGTTATGTGATTAGCCATCAGGCAAACAAGACAAAGGTAAAAATAAATAAAATTGTGTAATATTGATACAGAAAAAGACTAATATTCGTATGCAAGAGCAACACTTGAGACATGAGTTTACTTGGAAATGTCAGGTGTTTCTTTAATCCCCGCCAACGGCGGATCGAAGGAGTGTCCGGGGGGATTTAGTGGTGTAGGGTCCTCTCCTCTTGGTATGAGTTTAACATACCACGCTATGGAGGCGGAGGGCGAGTCCCACATATCCCACCGCCAGCGCGCGAATACGCTGCAGCGGCAATGGGAATGCGAAAATGCATTTCTCACCGGGAAAAAAAACAAAAACAAAAGTTTTCGCTTTAATGATTCTTATTACTCTATCAATAGAGACCATGACAGTGAGACAAGTAAGTACTTAAAGCCAAGTATTGTTCTTGCATAGTACTTTTCTATACTTTTCTTTTTTTTATTAAATGAAATTATTGTAAAAATAAGGCGCTTTGATTTCCAAACGAATGTTTAGGATAAATTTTTAGTTTCATTTATGATTATGGGTATGTCGAAAACTTGAATACCTACGTATTTACATTTGTCCATCTTTTAATGCTATTTTATTTAATTATGTGGGTTAAATGCATACTAATTTAGTTAATTTAAAGGCTGCCTATCTTTGTTTTACTTATCTGGCCTTAAATATAAAGCTCATATGGACTAAAATAACACAAAGTTGCGTTCCAGTCTTTTAAATAAGAATTTCGCACCTCCCGCGTCTTTCAGAAATGGCGGTACATTTTTCACGTCACTCCGGCAAAATTTTACCGGGAATTTTTACTTAAGTATTTTGAGAGGGTCGCCATTAATTTATGGGTACGTACTTGCTATAACAAGCTTAATCTGTAAACACAAATTGGGGCAAACTGTACAAATTAAGGATATATCCCCTGCTAATGGTTTTGGAGAGTTTTTATTAAAGAAAATGTGTAGAGTGTAAATTGTTAGAATGTTTTGACATTGATATATTCAAACCTTATGTAGTAAACATAAGCAGCAAACGTAAAGGAACACTGCAAATAATAAGAGAAGCGTCTGATGTTAGTGATAGTATTATTATATTTAGAAAAGATGTTTCTGTTATCTGATAACCTCCGTGGCGTAGCAGTACAAGTTTTGCTTTAAGTCTCGACAGGTAGTGCGTTGGATCCCCACGCCGGATAAGAAATCTTTGTGTAAATTTTCCACGTTCTGTTGGTTGAGGAACTACACTCCGTGCCTTGGAAAGCAGTTTAAACCGTTAGTCCCGGTTATTATGACATTATCTATAACAAGCGTGTATAAAGCGCGCGGTTGTTTTATGCGATAAACGCTGCGTTACACGCAATGCGATTATATGTCGTAAATTTATATCTGCGCTTGGCGCTGCGTCAACCACGTAAAAAAATGGTTTGTAATTATATTACCTGATATGAAATGATGTGCGTTAATCGCATTGCGTGTAACGCAGCGTTTATCGCATAAAACAACCGCGCGCTTTAGGGAATGGGCCGCAGCGTTTCCTTGTGTCCTGTCAGGCGTGGTGGCTATGGTAAATCCCTCCCCCGGGAGGAGACTCATGTTAGGCTGATGATGATGTTATCTATAGGGTTTTTAATTACACAGCAAAAAATGCGTTGTGGCTGTGTAATTTTGTATGCACCAAAGCACTCTATTATTACGTCCGCTTAACAAATTATCGTCTCGTAAGCTCAAACACCTCGTATACAGTAAGAAGTAAAAAAACTATTTATATTTGTTATTGGATACTTTACGGAAAAGTCTACCGATTACTAGAATTGAGATAAATAAATGAAGACCACCGCACCGGCAGGATACGAACAATATAGTCCCTAATGCCTTAGCCATGCAGCCACGGCAGAACCTAACCAGTCGTTGAAAATAGGTATATAATTTTACATAGACGCCAATACTTAACTACTGAGTGGTTTCCGGATGCTGTGTGGTTTCATAGAATAGACCACCCCATATCTTCCTATGGGTGTCAAAAGAGGTGACTAAGGGACTTACACCTGATGGATGGGCAGCAGCGTCTATCAGCTCACAGATCAGATATCATCCCATATTACTGCAATCCCCATTCCGCCTGCCAAGCGTGGCGGATACCTACTATTCTTTAAATAACGACTCAAATGGGTCAGGTATATAATAAAAAGTTTTATTTATCTCGTTTTATTTTTAATTTCTATGCTAATTCTAGTAGCATCGTAATAAAGTAATAAACTCCGAACGAAGTAGATATTGTATTCAGATAATAAAATTGTGAGGAGTAAGGATTCTTTCGGTATATCTTAAATACTAATAATATAAAGCTGAAGAGTCTGTTGTTTGCTTGAACGCTATATTCTCAGGAACCATTTGTCAAATTTGAAAAAATATTTCGGTATTAAATAACCATCACCGCTTTGCACGGGTAGACTATTGTAGCCTATATTACTCAGGGATAATGAAGCATTCTAATGGTGATAGAATTATCAAAATCCGTTCAGTAGTCTTCGAGTTTATTCGAACTAAACATACAAAAATACTAACTTTTCCTAGTAGTATAAACTACTAGTATAGATTAAGTAAAAGCTACAGTTTACAGTCAATTATAATGATCTTACATAAGCACGATTATTTTTTGATACCCACCTTTTTATTCGTACCACAAGTCTTCAAACTCATTGCTGACATACAAATGATCATATTATATCCTCGAATTATCATGTCTGATTGTGTTCTACCAGGCGTCACTCAAAGGGACAAAAATCATGAACTCCATCTTTTATTTTTTCTTTTTTCATCCCAAACTTTGCCCTTTGTGACATAATAGGAAATCAATGGGAATTCCTTTGAATACGAACAGAATAATCAAAGTGATTTCTTTGAGTCGTTTGTATGAGATATTGTGAGTTTATTGTATTTGTTTGGTAAAAGAAAAGTTTGAGTTATTCTTATTAAAATCATTTTTCTTTTCAAAAGTTTAGTACTGAAATAAGTAGGTATATTAAGTTCCACCATTATCATCATCGGCTCGTATAACTTCAGCTGCTAAACAATGGCCTCCTCTCAAAGGGTTTTGTCAAAGTCACCACGCTTGAACCTCTCAAGCGTTGGTAATGGGTTGGTGACCGCAGGATTGTATAACTCATTGAGTAACAACATACAAAGGGAAATGCTGCTGCTCGTTACATGGTATACGCAATTCAGTTTAATAGGTTATTACTTAAACTTTCTACTTATTTTATACTAATCCGCAAATTCATTTGCGCTAATTTCGGTTTCTCTCTCTCGTTTATTCATTACATTTAATTTACTAAACCTTTACAAAGCCACTACCTTTCTATTAAAAAAGAATAAATGAAATCGGAACTAGTGCTAAAGGATTGTACCTAACTTTATAAACACATTGACTGACATCTTAGTGCATAGTTTCCTTGGGTGAGAACACAGTTCATAAGATCCTACGCCATAATATCGACTGCAAAAAGAAATGGAAAATATTCCCATTCCTTGTTGTTTGCAATGCTAAAGGAATAGGAAAAATCGGTCTAAATTGTTACCATTCTAATATTTCAATAGATATTTCAATGATATGTTAAGAAATAAATCTTGGGAACGTTACGAAAATTGTCGCCAACAAATTCCCAGATGTAAGCAACCAAGTGTAATATTGTAAACGCATTTTACGGGGTTTGCACTCGTAAAGGAAATAAATATTCACATGTTGTTAAATAAAATATCTTTTGAAAATATTTGGATGCTTTGAATGGGAAATTTTAAAGGCTGCGATGTATTCCGCTCCAGGAGACTGATCGCGTTACGATACCACTATGATTTTGGTTTCAATTTCTTCGCTACTCAGCGTTAACTATTCATGCAAAATATATATTAAACTTGTCAATTTATTAATTTAATATAGCTTCAATAGTACAGTAAGAATAACATAGAACATTTATCATATTAATGAAGACTATCACAATACAATACCAGATGCTATAAAACATTAACCAACCATAAAAAAATACAAATTACTCGTACGTTTGCAAGAACAATAATTAGCTGTAAAAATTCACTTGCGTATGTAGTGTCTCATTATCGTGGTTTCTATTGCTATGGTAATAGAAACCAAAGTGACACCTGACATTCCCAATCAAACTATTAGTCTCAAGTGTTGTTCTTGCATACGAGTTAACGACCTGTTACATAAAAAATGTTATAATGATGCATTAGATCAGTTTATGTATTGGATAACTTCATAAAAATCTATACTACTGCTTTTATATAATAATATTCTATACTACTAACTACTAGGTATACTAAGTTCACCTGAAACTCAGAAATACCTTGATCAGGCAATGTGACTACTTTTTTACCTATTTCCTAGGATATTATCCAAATTGTATATTTTTTTGTAATAAAGTGAATAAAATACTTTATTTAGGTATTTAAATATTTCATTTATTTATTATTGTAAAAAAGCTGTTTTTTTTCTGTCCATGGTGAGGATCGAACCCACTACCTCCGAGACCTATAGCGAGATTTATTCCGCTACACAACGGAGGTTGTACATAAGCTCATTGTTAGCTCTATAGTAAATGGTATTTTTGGAATTAACTTCCCGACAAATGTTATAAAGAAAAGAAAACAGAATATATTTCAGTTTTTAAAACTAAAGTTGAACTTTAAATTATAGTTTGCAATAGTTTCTCTTGGTATAATTGTTTTGTTCCATCGTAAAATTGTTTTCTTATGTTTAGTTAACTTTGTTTACCAGTTCTTTGCGTGCATATACAGAAGTAAACTTTTGCAAATAAACAATTGGGGTTGTGTGTATATAAATAAGTTGTAACCAAAACTTAAAAAGGAACATGACATTTTATTCGCGATTTTAGTTAAAAATGTGATCTTCGTTACCGGTTTCAAAAATAGTAAAGACCATAATCATATACTTGTAAATATAACTTCAAATCAAATCAAATCAAATCATTTATTCGCATAAATATGTGTTCACAGAGTTCTTACAAAAAGTACAGTCCATTTCATATTAGCCTTTCGGCGTGCAAATTTTTACAGCTATAATACAGATTTATGATTTAACAATTATATTAACTTAAAAGTGGTCATTAAAATATTCATCTAAGGTATAATACGCTTTTTTAACTAAAATACCTTTTAATATAGCTTTGAAAACGCTATGTTTTTCTGTTTTCTGTAGTTTTGTAGGTAGTTTGTTATAAACCCTTGGGGCCATACAGAATACACTTTTGTCATACAGTGCAGTTTTATGTGGAGGCATGCATACTTTATTTTGATGTCGTCTACTATTTAATTTCTCAAACATGTCTTTATTAAACCTGACGAATACAATTAATTCATAAATATATAAGCAAGGCAGTGTCAATATCTCATATTTTATGAAAAGGGGCTTACAAGAATCTGTCGGTTCTAAATTAAATACTGCTCTTAAACATTTTTTCTGCGCTCTAAATACCCTATTTACGTCCGTTGAATTCCCCCAAAATATGATGCCATATCTGATAACGGAGGTAACATATGCATGGTATGACATCAGTACAGTAGTATGGTTCACTACTTTATTTAACATGTATAATGCATAAGAAGATCTACTTAATTTCTTACATATAAAGTCAACTTGTGTTCTCCAATTTAAATTTTCCTCAATAATTATTCCTAAGAACTTTGTTTCCTTTACGTTCTGTATTTCATTATTTCCATATTTTACTTGAATGTCATTTATATTAGTTCTATAGTTATTTTTAAATGTCATTAGAATAGTTTTGTCAAAATTAATTATTAAATTGTTTATTTTTAACCATTCAATTATTTTTATTAAATTATCGTTAATATCTTTTTCCATGGTCTTATATTTATCAGAAAAAACTGCTGTACTATCGTCTGCAAATAATATAATAGGATGGTCAATTACCTTTGGAAAGTCATTTATATATAAAATAAATAATAGAGGACCCAGTACACTTCCCTTGGTTTCCATTAAAATTTCCAAGTATCCCACAGAGAAAGATCAGTCTTACAAACGGGTGTACTACGCCAAATCGAATGCCAAATAATCGAATATCAATTGATCGTCCACTATAAATCGAACGACTAAATACTCGAACGTTCATAACATCGAATGGTTATTAAATCGAATATTCAAAACATCGCACACTCAATACATCGAGTGTTCAGAATATCGACTGTTTGTTTGATCGAGTGATCAAAATATCGAATGTTTGTTTAATCGAGTGATCAAAATATCGAATGATTGTTTGATCGAGAGTTCAACGCATCGCATATTCATTCTATCCAAAGATCAATACAATTTTTTTTAAGAATACAAAAAAAAAACTAAATTTTAATTGCATTGAAAAGGCAAACGCAAGATTGGGAGACCTTCTTCACAAAAAAGAGGCAAAAGAGATGTTAATGCAATTAAAATTTAGTTTTATTTTTGTATTCTTAAAAAATATTTGTATTGATCTTTGGATAGAATGAATATGCGATGCGTTGAACTCTCGATCAAACAATCATTCGATATTTTGATCACTCGATCAAACAAACATTCGATATTTTGATCACTCGATCAAAAAAACAGTCGATATTCTGAACACTCGATGTATTGAGTGTGCGATGTTTTGAATGTTCGATTTAATAACCATTCGATGTTATGAATGTTCGAGTATTTAGTCGTTCGATTTATAGTGGTCGATCAATTGATATTCGATTATTTGGCATTCGATTCGGCGTAGTACACCCCTTACAAACACACCTTCGAAGTAATCACTGCGCATCTTTATTCTTAATTTAAATAAGATAAAAAAAGTAAACATTATAATCTTTATATATTTTTTTTCTTCTCGCTCTTGTCTCTGAGCTTTTGGCTCGCACTTAAGTATCTTTATATTCATTTTTTACTGTTAAATGAAGGAGTTTCAACAATTACGTTCTTAAAAAGTCTTTTATCATTTTTTTCCAGCCACTTAATTTGGCCATATAGAAATATTTCAAACATATTCAGAAAAAGAAACTTCAACAAACAATTGACTATCGTTTATATTGATTTTTTTTTTAGTTGTTGGTTTTTAATTATAATTAGGGTTCCGTAGCCAAATGGCAAAAAACGGAACCCTTATAGATTCGTCATGTCTGTCTGTCCGTCCGTATGTCACAGCCACTTTTTTCCGTAACTATAAGAACTATAATGTTGAAACTTGGCAAGTAGATGTATATTGTGAACCGCATTAAGATTTTCACACAAAAATAGAAAAAAAACAAAAAAAATTGGGGTTCCCCATACATAGAAATGAAACTCAAAAATGTTTTTTCATCGAACCCGTACGTGTGGGGTATCTATGGATAGGTCTTCAAAAATGATATTGAGGTTTCTTATGTAATTTTTTTCTAAACTGAATAGTTTTCGCGAGAGACACTTCCAAAGTGGTAAAATGTGTGTCCCCCCCCCTGTAACTTCTAAATTAAGGGAATGATAAAACTAAAAAAAATATATGATGTACATAACCATGCAAACTTCCACCGAAAATTGGTTTGAACGAGATCAAGTAAGTAGTTTTTTTTTAATACGTCATAAACCGTAAACCGCAGTTTACCTTTCATTCATTCAACATCGATCAAAGTTACAACGAACTACAAGAACTTTTATACTATGTTACTTGTTGTTTTCTTGATATCAAAAATAGGTACGCACTTGTACGGAACCCTTCGTGCGAGAGTCCGACTCGCACTTGGCCGGTTTTTTTATAAAGTACCTATTTATGTTTTGATAGCTTGTTATGTGTTACATGTAACTAAATATATTGTGTTATAAAATAAGTTCAAGTGATTTTTCTTCTAAAATACTACCACACTGAATGGGTGACTGGTCTATGTAATGAAGTCTGCCAATGTATTGTTATGTAGGTACCAACTAAAGTTTAAAATAAATCTATATATATAAAAGAAAGTCGTGTTTGTTACAACACTTACAACTCGAGAACGGCTGGACCGATTGCCATGGTTTTTGATTTGTTGGATTTGTTTCCGTCCCGAATAGCATAAAAACAAAAGAAAGTCGTGTTAGTTACACTATTTATAACTCAAGAACGGCTGAACCGATTTGGCTGAAAATTGGTAGGGAGGTAGCTAAGAACTGGGAGAAGGACATAGGATACTTTTGGGTAGGGGTAGGGTAGGGTAGGGTAGGATAGGGGTAGGGTAGGGTAGGGGTAGGGTAGGGATAGGGTAGGGGTAGGGTAGGGTAGGGGTAGGGTAGGGGTAGGGTAGGGGTATGGTAGGGGTAGGGTAGGGTAGGGGTAGGGTAGGGTAGGGGTAGGGTAGGGTAGGTGTAGGGTAGGGGTAGGGTAGGGTAGGGGTAGGGGTAGGGTAGGGGTAGGGTAGGAGTAGGGTAGGGTTAGGGTAGGGGTAGGGTAGGGCAGGGATAGGGTATAAAAGTCCACCCGTGCGAAGCCGGGGCGGGCCGCTAGTAGGTAAATAAACCGAAAAAACACGAACCCGAAAAACAATGTCTCTCTGACTGTGTTTGTTTGTTCCGGCTAATCTCAGTAACGACTACAACGATTTTGAGGGGACTTAAACTGATAAATAGCTTATTTCATAATGTATAATAAAGGCTTTACTTGGTTTTAATTTGTCTGTAATCTCTAGTTAGTACCTTTCGATTTAAAAGGTACTTTAATTTATTAGATAGCATAATAAATCCTTATTTTAGACGGACTAAGTCGCGGGCAGCAGCTAATTTATTATTATTATTAATTTGATTTTTGATTGTTGTTACAGATCGGCGCACAATGACGATTTGATGTGTCGGTGACGCAGCATGCGCCGCGTGCCGCTCGCCGCGCTGTTGCGGCTTATTATAATCGCAAGTAAGTGTTGTTTTACAAAAAACATTTATTACGTAATGGAAACTTCCTATGTTCTCGTAGACCCGGCCGTTAATCCGAGAGGCCTGCGAACTTATGAAATACTACTTACCTTATTGTACCTAATATTTATCTATCTATATATATCTACCTCTATATACATAAAAGCAAAAACTGACTGACTGATCGAACAACGCACAGCTGGGCATATTCCTTAAGTGGCGTAGCTGTGCACTAAGATAGGATATTAGACAAAGTTTGTATAGGACGTTGTGATTCCTTGTAAATATATTTAAAAACAGTATTTCTCTGAGTTCCTTGCCAAGTCTTCTCAGAATTTCCACATCTAGAAGCGGTAGGATAAGGACCAGCCGACAACCCGACACGTGTTTCGCTCCACCACGGAGCATCATCAGGATGACGGTGACGAGTCGAAAGCTATGTCATTTGCGCAGTAGCGTTCAACGCTACTGCGGGCGGGAGGCTGGTTGAAAATCATCAGGCATTTCAACATTTATTTAGACATTTTTGAGCGTTATTAACACTAGATATTTGGTTTTATTATTAAGATAAGCATAGAATTCCGCAAATACAGATGATATATGAAAGGAGACTAACAAATAGAATTTATAGAGCAAATGTGTTGGATGGGGCGGACGTTCGGATGTCCCACGATCAAATCGAGAACGTTCTTTAAAAAAGGCAAGGTTAAAAGTACCTTCCCTAAGCCGTAGAACATGTATGAGTAGATTAATTAATGTAGAAAAGGCGAAAGTGGTATGTCAAGATCGTAGCTAGTGAAAGGAAGTGGTATCTGCCTCTCCCTGTAGAAAAGAGGCGTGAATGTATGTATACGATTATGTATTTCCGCAAAATAACGCCTAATTCCATTGAATAGCTTACCTAATTTGACCTGGATTTGTCATTATCGATATCAGTATTAAAAACCTGAATATTAAATAAGTACTTAGGTTACTGGCACTGTCTGGTACCTTTTGTTTGTTGCCAAATAAATGAGTACCTTTGAAGGATAAAGGCTTCAGTACAAATTATTTACGGCAAATTATATTAAGTAAACAAGAATTTCGGGTATTGCGTGAACCAAGGTTAAGGAAATGTTAATAAATTAGCCATTTAATTCATTGCAGGTTTAAAGGGAAATTTTCGCTCATTTCGTATTTAACCCTATGGTATAGTTTTATGTATAAGCTAAGCTATTATTTAATATTTTGATTATAATTATATGTAAGTATAACGAAAGTTAAAAGCAACGAAAAAGTTTTTCAATTATTTCTATAAGACCTATTTTAGTGTTGTTTCAACACTATTTTTAATATTCTTAAATTATCACCTGCAATTTATTATTTTATAATGTCCGATTTTTTATCAATATACTAACCACAAGTTTATGCTTTTTTGTTATATACATAAATTATAATTTATAAACTCGATAATTTATTCACCCGTACCCGTTTATATCGATACCAAATGTTAAATAATGTATATAACAAAAAAAAAAACGATTCAATTTAAAGTTAGTCCCGCAAGGTCTATCAAAGAACTGTCTATAACGACGCTTTGTATTACGTTTTATCTGTTACTAATTAGGTACAGGATCTATTTTAGTATCTTGTCGCATCCTATATGCCACATTCTTATTTCATGTATTAATACCTGCAGTAAGTCTTCCAAAGCTCTTGAATCATACATAGATAAAAGAGCATCATCTCCACCGCTGTGGTGTACAAGTGGTCCTAAGTGCAGGAGACAAGGGATGATTGCTAAGCCTCTAGCTTAAGCTACTGTCCTTTATACCCTTTGTACTTCACCCGAGAGGCTTTATAAGTCTTCTATCTATGCACTTTATAGTTAGTAGTTCCGTCTGTAGGAGCTTTAAAGTTAGTTGCGTGTGCCGATTATGATTTTATAGATAATGAATTTACAATAGTGTATTCAAGACATGAATTTACTGTATTATATACAACTTCGATTGCCCATAAATTGCTATTGATGCGCCTTGCCTATATCAGTTAAAAGAAAAGCACAATTTATAAAGAACATACATATTAATAGAATAATCATAACTGACACCATTTTTTTAAGTCTGTTGTTAATCATTTCAATTAGTTAGTTTGTTCCAACCATTTCATATAAACTGAATTTTGATTCAACACTTAAATTAAGTTAATAGATACCTATGTTGATTGATTTTGCCCTTGACTTACGTTTCAGTTATTAAATATTAACCTGGCAGAGATATGATTCTTATATTAAAGCTTTAGGTACTAAATTTGAAGCTAGGCATTCGGTGAAATTATTTTACATTTTTAAAATAAATCAAATAGGAGTCATACGCGATAGAAATTATAACTGTTTATAGTATTATTAAATATGCATTTCGTTCTGATTTTGCCAACAATTATTAGCATTACCATAATAATATTAAATCATTAAGATTTTTATTTTATTTATAGTTGTAGTCACATAGTTTAGATTACCTTTCGTACAGGACTGTATGTCCTTCAATTTTACGAGACAATTTACGATTGATACATTCACCCCATAGGTTAATGCACGTCTGAATCAAATGCAAATTCCCCGTTCCTATTCAAACTTTATCCAACAAACACTCGTAAATAAAGTTTCTCTTTAAACGCATAACGAATGATTTGTTTCAACCAAAAATAGAAAATACTGCACTATCCTGATTTATCTAAAAGTGTAAAACCTATCCAGTATAGGAAGATCTCTTACCTGCAACTTAATTTTCTCCGCTTTAGAATAATTCAAAAGAAGTTTAAACTGTAAGGGTCTAGAAAAGATGGTTTTCTAAAGCAACAGACATGAATTACGAATGGTTTTATACGGGAAACTAAGAATTTCCATTTTGTTGCTAAATTGAGAATAGTTTCTTGTTTTAGAGATAAACATAATTCGACTCAGATTTTGAAACTGAGAAATGTGAACTTTTATTTTGGTCGTGTGGACTATAATAATATGAAGGATTACGATGTCGTATAGCCAAATAAATGAACATAATATGTGGAAGGAGATTCATTTATTTATCTTTTTTATCTTATAAATAATGGTTTAATATGTTTGAAAGAGAATGATATTGCTGGGTGGTAAAAATTATTGTAGCTCGTTGTGTTAAAAGCTCTGTTTAAAAGTGGGTTCGATCCCAAGGCTGGACAAGAAATCTGTGTGTAAAACTCTTAGATTTTTTCCGGGTTTGATTAGTTAAGGGACTACCCTCCGTTCCTTAGAAAGCACGTTCAGCCGTAGGCCCCGATTGTTATTACATTACCTATAATAATCGTATACAAGGGAACTCAAGCGTTATTTCCCTGTGTCTTACTATAACATTATTACAACTGTGGTCACGAAACTGCATACCAAGTGTGTTACTAAGGCAAAACTCATTCGTAAGGGCTATGTTCAACAGTGGACTTTGAACGGCCTGATGATGAATAAACTCTGTTGTTTTTTTTGGTTGATTGTTGATTATGTTTGACCATATAAGGTTCTTTAAGCGTTTTTAATGTTTTTATAAATGTATAATGATATTCATCAAAGTCTAAATAATATTATGTCTGTGGGTAAACATAACTAATAATTATCATTAATAATAAATAATATTTGCATGAAAATATACTAAGAATTGCCTAGAAAAGATCTTTTAATTTGATAAGACCTTTCAAATTTAAAATATATTTTTTTTAATATGATGCATGACAATACAGTTCACTCTAGTAATCTGTGTGGTGTCCGGCTAAAAATAGACTACCCTATGTCTTCCCACGTGTGTTGACAGAGGCGGCTACGAGACATACAATTGATGGATGTGCAGTATCATCTATCAGCTCAATTATACTCACCAGCATAAACGATCACTAATCGGCCTGCCAAGCGTGGTGATTATGGCAATATCCCTCAATGACCATGGCTTGCCATGGTCTGTTAAAATGAGGCCCATGTTCAGCAGTGGACATAAACGGACTGATAGAAAGTTAGGATCTAATAACCTGTCGCAAAAATATATTGTTCGTAAAGAAACGTTTACAAGTTGTGACATTGAATTCTGTAAAAGTATTATACAAATTCCAAAAGGTTCAATACTACACAAATTCGAGCACAAAACGTTTATACAAACTTATGAGATTCATACATCAGTGATTTTACACGCGGCCTCCCAACAAACACGTTGACACAGCAAGATTAATCAGATAAATAATTTGGTTCATACTGAAGATATCTCGTGGGAAATATGCTGTGAATAACGCCTGTTACCGCTGCCATGTGGTTATGGAAGGTGTAGATACCTATTGGATTTTATACGTGTAGCTTGTTACAAAATATTGGGAAAATATTCGTAACAAGCCATGTTATTTGTGATGTTAGAAAAAGGGTACAATATTTTTTGGAACTGATTTTATAAACGGACACTTATTAATTTCGAAAACATTTTAAAAAGTATTCGCTGTTTGAAACGAGACAACATTTGACATTTGGTAGTAATGTCACTTGGCGCTAGGGATGCAACATCGCTCATAAATAACATCGATGTTTTGAAAAGTGAAACATCGATGTAAGAAACATCAAGAACGATATATCGATGTTATGAACGATATATAGAAGTTCTTAAAGGTGCTTTTTTAGCAGAAATAAGACACTACTTCGTTTGTTTTAACATTTATTTTTGAAGAATAATCATTATTTTACAATTTTTTTTATATCGTGTGACTTCTATTAGGAACTTCAAAAAAACAATGGCCGTCGATGCGATGTCGGCGAGCGGAACGAAGTGCTTTGTTTTGCCGCTTTTGCGCGCGTTTGTATTGTAATTGCGAACGAGACACAAAATAGAACAATCTACGCTTGTGAATAACAGAGATATTATTATATTTGTCTGTGTAGCTGAAATCGGTCATAATAACATCGTTCATGCAGAACGATGTTACATCGATGTTTCAGGTTCCGACATCGATAATTATGAACCCCTACTTGGCGCGCGTATTCTGTGCTCGATCTGCGTTTGCGTTGGTTAATTATAACCTCAAAATCCGAAAGTGTTTAGATTTTTCCGAATTCTCATAAGTGTCCGTTGTTTTAATTTAGGTTCAATCGAATATATACATTATCTCAAACCCAAAAAGTAAATACACCTCCCTGTTGGATCTTAGGCTTATGGACGACGAGCAATGTCCTTTAGAAAGTGTGTCTAATATTTTAAGAATTTTGTAATTTATCACTTTATTCAGATACTCGTTAAGGCATTAAAAGGGAATTAAAGAAATGCTTGAAAGGATAGATTTGATTGTTTGTATTGAATAGGCTCCGAAACTTCTTAACCGATTGAAAACATTTTTCACCATTGAGAAGCTACGCTATCCCCGGATGACATAAATTATATTTAATTATAAAGTTCCCACGGGAACGAGAAGCTAGTCTTCAGTGTTAGTGTGAGATAGCTTTTAAGTGGCAAATGTTTACAGTTCTTTTGATCGTTAAAAAAAACATATTCCGTTTGCAATTTTAGGATCTAAACTATCCTCGACAAGCACTTTAATTTTTAGTCTTGATTATACTTTTAAAAGTGAAATACTCGTATTTTATCGTACCCAAGCTTTTGCAAAGAAAACACTTCTTTGTTAAATAATTATAAACGTTATTCATTTGACACTAAGGGCTCGCAATTAGGACTTTTGCAAACATAATATATACAAAAAGCTCTATACAACCTACCTTTGCTTGTAATTGCTGAATTTATGTTAATTTTCGTGTACGGTTTAAGCTGTAATACGTTGTGAATATTTTAAAAATGTATCAGGTGTTTCCTGTATTTACTTGAACCATACCTAATAAATGATCTGATTGGCTAAATCGCAAAGTTCTGTATAAATTATTTTCTGTATTACTTATTTTTTGTTTTAGTTTTAAAAGCTGATAAGCTAAGCTAGCTACGCTTATTGATAATGTCGACGAATCGATCGTAGGTACTTATTATAAGTCAAATACAAAGAAAATTACAAAAAAAATCTTGACTAATTAAATAGGTACATTTCAACGATTATATTATTAAGTATAGTACAAAACAAAGTCGTTTTCTCTGTTCCTATATCCCTATGTATGCTTAAATCTTTGAAACTACGCAACGGATTTTGATGCGGTTTTTTTTAATAGTTAGAGGAATTCAAGAGGAAGATTTATATGTATAATACATCAGCATTGTTATACCGGAGCGGAGCTGGGGCGGGTCGCTAGTTATAAATATACCTAATTAGAATCAACCAGCTCGGGCTGGGATTAGGTCAGAAGCATAATATTATTATTATTGTCATCTTCTAAAGTCTTTGATTAATCATTTGTACATTAAAAAATCTAGTCTAACCATATTGTTAAAGTAAAATAAAATGTTTGTTAAAAAAAATAAGCAAAGAACTTGTCATTTTGTGGACTTTCATTTCCAACATTTTGAAATGTATTTCTAAATATAAAATAAAACATTACTCTTTTAAAATTTGAAAATTACAAGTGCCTTTTGGACCGTTATATTTGATTTAAATAACATGAATACTGTCTTTAATACAACATTAGTACCTACCATTAAATATTATACTAAAATTATATTTTCTCATGTCTACCAGCCTTTAAAAGGGTTCACAATAACAAGGACTTGTTATTATACGAGTAGGTTGGCACGAAGTGGTACCAGCCTAGCAGTTGTGTTGTGAAGAATAATGTAAATGTAATATCTTTTCGATAAAACCTGTAAAATTATTATTGTTTCTAGGAAACAAGACAATAAGCTTGTTTACTTATAACTACTTATTGCTATTGAATACATCAAAGAAAGTTGGTAGATGTTTCTTAGAAACTTTCAGCACTTTTAAGTTATATATTAAAAACAGAATTCAACAAATTTTATTCTGATGCCTACTTATATTAATTTTCATTACTCATGTTTTTATCTATTTTCTCACAGGCGGCGCCAGCTTTGTCAACCCATACGTCAGCGAAGACCGGGTTGATCTCAACCAAGTATGGGTCGAGATCCCCTCCACTCTCGTCGCCTTGGGAGGCGATGTGCACATCAGAGTTCACGGCGCCTCCGGCAGCACGCTCAGGGTCCGCATCGCTCGAGAAGACGACGACGGCAGGGCCCTTATAGCCACCATGCCCCTGGCACTTGACTCCGAAAACCGCATGACCTTACCCTGCGGCTACTTCTCTAGAGGAGGCACTTATTACTTGGAACTAGTCTCAGATAAAGACTCTTTCTTACCAGATTACGATAACACTACTGAAATACATGAAGACGATAATAGTAACAAAGTAAAAAGAGACATTAGTGATGGCAATATTATGGAAACTGGTGATAGTGTTGTTAAATCTTGGAAATTTGATGTGTCGTGGCCCTCAGCCAATTTAGATGTTACTCCTGAGCAGATACAAACGTATCCGGAGCGTCAAGTGATGGCTATAATAGACTTTCCCAGAGTAGTGTGTACGCCGGCACCGGCTGAGTCTGGTGCGGACTTTTGGCTGGAGTTGCTTTACTGCGGGCATTCAAGTGGTGGCGCTGTGCTGTGTGATGGCAAGAACACTAGCTCTCATGCCCATGTTTTGTATTCAGAACAGGTGAGAATCTCATTATTTTCAAAGTGTGTTTTGAATAGCAGTTTGGTGTCGCTATGTCTTCCCATGGGTGTCGTAAGATGCGACTAAGGGACATACAGCTGATGGATGGGCAGCAGCATCTATTAGCTCAAAAATACTCCCATCTTACTGCGATCACCAATCCGCCTGTCAAGCGTGGTAATAACGGCAATATCCCTCAACGACCTTCGTTTGCCAAGGTCTATTAAGAGGAAGCCCACGTTCAGCAGTAGAGTGGGCTGATACAGTACATTACCGTATAGTTTTGCATATAAATTTTACTTACAAAGTCAAAGTCGTCTTTCACCGGAATAAGAAAGATTTGAAATTCGTAATATAAAAAATTTCAATCGATTAATTATAATCGATCGAAATCTCTCTACTCTGTTTGTATTTAATTAAGAGTTACATTTTAGTTGTTAATTAAATCTTTAATTTGAATTCTTTTTATCAATTTATTTTCTATATTTAATTGTATTTTATAGTAAAATTTCATAATTTTGCATGATATTTTTTTTTATTTGTTTGTAAACGTAGCGTCATGAATGGGGCTTACTAGAATACCAGCGCTCTACATTCATACATATATGTGTGGATGTCGCATAAAGCTGAAGTTGGTGCCTATTTATGGTGCACACTGTGGATTCTATGTATGAAATAATTTTATCTTGTATTAATCGTAATCCAGTGCATTTTAAATAAATATTTTTCTTTCTTCCTTTATTTGTTTCACCAGATGCACGGTTTTCCGGGACGTCGTACGATGACGTTGAGGTGTGAGCTGTTTGGCCAGGCTGGTGATTATGCTCTGACCTTGAGGCCGGCAGCTGCCTCCGGGCCTCAAGACTTGGCAACTGCTTTTATCAAGGTATTATACATGTCCAAACATGTAGATAATGCTTTAGGCAAATATACTAACACAATTTATATTTTACAAACATTATACTAATACTGTTAACGCGAAAGTTAGTAGGAATCTATGGATGTATGTCTGTTACTCTTTCACGCAAAACTGCTGAACTGATTTGGCTGAAAACTTGCACGCGGATAGTTTATAAGTTGGATAAACATACAGACTAAATATCACGCTTCGACCCACTGGAGCACAGTGACGTGGGTATAACTCTGCGGCGCAGCTAGTAATTTAAGGTGGTTTTATGGTCACGCATTTCGACAGCACCGTTGGAGCGCGCGCGTTCGGAGATGTATGGGGTAGTAGTTGCGTTTCAAAGTCGCGCGCTTGAGCAGCGCCGTTCAATAAGCGCGCGCAGGCGCTGCCAAAGCGCGCGCCGCTCATTCGCATCTACGGCCAGTTATGCGTTTTATTGCGACGTCAATGAGACGCGCCGTATTGTACATTTGTTTACGAAATGAATTACCTACATAGATACGGGACGAGTAATTGAGGAAGTTCGACTTAGAAGATGTTTATGGGACCCGGACGATGGTTCATACAACATTATTCTTGTTTGGACGCAAAAAATAAAGCATGTTACGTGCTCGCCTTTCAGTAACCTTTTAGCGTTATAAGGATCAACTACTCTTCTTCGAAGTCGCCGTTGCCTTCTTTTCCATAAAAATTAAATAGTCTGTGTTCTAACCGCATTAACCTTTATATTATACACGACTGTCTCACAGTAGCCGAACGCGCGATACTAATCTCGTTTTACAGTGCACCGCTGTTCAAGCGCGTGCTGTTAACAGCGCGCTGCCCAGCGGCGCGTCTAGTGGCGCGCGGCGTGACGATAAAATCAGCCTTATATTACAGAAATAAAAGTACGACAAAAATATACATGGAATCTTATATATGAGCTTAAGCATTCTGACCATGGTAATATTTAAGTCTTCCTGTACCAAAAACAATATTTTTCATTATATAATGTTACGTATGTAGGTATACTACGAAATTCAATTAAAAGCTTCGTTAATCTTCGACTACGCAAAAGTAATCATAAAAATATTTGTCATCCATATTACCATATATTATATGTTGATGGAATAAATATAACAAATCCCGTTAAAGCCTCATTTTAAGCTTAAAAATATCCATTACAAAGGCATGAAAGTCTTGCGGAAATAACAAAAAACAATAAGAAGTTAAAGTTTTATCTGCTGTCTTTTCAGTTTCCTAGCTAAAGAAAAGAATGTTGTTTATCTAACAATATAAATTACTAACTTTCTTACTTTACACAATCAAAGCAGAAAGAATTAAGTTCGTTGTTGAATTTGGTTTTGATTGTACTGATGGCTCAATGGTTAGGTAGGTCATGGGTTTGATTCTCACTAAGGACAACCATATGCATGAACACTGTAGTTTTTGTTGAATCTGGGTCAGCTTTTTGTCCCTGAATTATGTGTTTAAATCTTTCCGGAATCTATTCCTTATTTAATTCCTTTTTTAATTTAAAAAGTCTGAATTTACATAGCATGTACAAAAACTTACTGTAAATGTACATTTTAGAAATAACTAAAAGGTAACTTCTTCCCAGTTCTAGTTCTATAAAAATCATTTCAAATGAGCACGTCCAATATTTAATGAGTAGAAGTGGATTTATTATTAGGTAACAATTTTAATGGAATGTCCGCCTTTACATTGCTATAAAAAGCTCAAACTTAAAAGTTTAAGTATGTACTAAACTTTTACTATAAGAAATATTTTATGCTTATATTAATCGTCAACAAATATGTTAATTTTAGTCGACCCATTTTTCCCACGTACAACGCCAACTCTTTACAGATTGGCTATCAACACAGGCGTTACATAGTTACACTTGTCTATGTGTGTGTATATGACGTATAATCTTTGAGGCCCCGCTGAAACACCACCAACTTTTTGTCATCGAACTCGTAGTTTTTTGCGAGAAATCTTTTCATATAAGACAATTCTTGCGCAACTCGATTGGGCAATAGGTAAATAATTATTACATATTGAGGTAATAGCTCAGACAACCTCCGTAGCGTAGCGGTATTTGGCTCGCTAATCTAATCTTGGAGGTCGTGGGTTCGATCCCCACGCCGGGCAGAAAATATTTCTGTAAATTCTAAGATTTCTTTTCGGGTCTGGTTGGTTGAGGGATCCGTGCATCGGAAAGCACGTTAAGCCATTGTTATAACATCATCTATAATAATCGTATATCAAGGAACGGGCAGCAGCGTTTCCTTGTGTGGTACAACATAATACTGTGGTCACAAGCCCGCCTGCCAAGCGTGGTGACTATGGCAACTACCCTCTCTCGGGAAAAGGCCCATGTTCAGCAGTGGACGTTACACGGGCTGATGATGATGATGATGTATGGGAGAGGGGCTGAAAAAACATAATTCTTCCATTATTTTAAAAACCAAGTTTTGGATCTTCAAAATACATCTCTCCATCAAGATTGTCACAAACAATCGGTGCAGTAACGGCGAAGTATGAGCCCGGACGTCCGGATGGACAGACTGCGGACCGGATGGAGGGTATCCCTCAACCAACCAGAGCCGGAAATAAATCTTAGAATTTACATAAAGATTTTCTGTCCGGTGTGGGGATCGAACCCACGACCTCCGAGATTTAAAGCTAGCCAAATACCGCTACGCTACGGAGGTTTTCCCCTCCCATTCAACGAAAAGTGAATTAAAAAAATTAAATTCAACCCCATCGTGTAGGGTAGGTATCCCCCTTAACTTTTGAAATATTAATAAATAATTCTTAAAAAATGTGATATACAGGGTGAAATGTTAGTCACCAGCCAAATTTTTTCTAGGCATTAGGTATCATTCACTAACACCAATTTTGAAAAAAAAACGATACCTAAAATTTTCATAATTTATAATTTACTCGAAGGAATTATCCGCTCTGCGTGGTCACCAAGTAAAATGTTAATAATACTACGTGCCGCGCGAACATCAATGAGAGCGCACGTCGTTACCCCCGCCCCCACTACCCCTGAGCGGCACTACCTATGATCTAGTCGGCCACGCGCACCCCTTCGCGGGCCTTTGTGACGTGATTTCTCAATATTTTTGTATTGAGTGATACTAAATGAAAAAACACGTATTCAATGATTTTTACTAAAGATTAACATATCAAAATTTGGCTGGTGATTAAAATTTCACCCTGTATACCTCTAAGTAAGTACTTTCAACTAAAATTATAGCGGACTCGGTATCGTAGATAGTTATTTTTATACAACTCGACCAACTTATGTAGTTACAGTCGTCCTAACAAAATGTATGGAGTCGACCGCAAAATAAAGTGTGTCAAGCGGTCGGACCATAGGATGGTTACGGAACCCTTTCATGTGCGTGCCCGACACGCTCTTGGCCGATTTTTTACAAATAACAATAGCGAGCCTCCACTTAAGCAGAAAGGAAATGATCATACTTTACAGCGGTCGTTACCAAAACTTGGGAATAACAATCTACGTTAAGTTTATGTGTAATAAATGCCGCCATTTTTAAGTGTTGCGTTCCATTATTGCTCTCGACAACATTTTTATAGCCTAAATAATTTTATCTGTGCTTCGCGCAAACAATATTTTTTAAAAGTTCGTGGAATATAAGATGAGTGGAAGAATTACTTTTGAAATTGAAGTTAGATTCGGATCGGCGGGTATATTGTTGTTGAAACGAACTGAAGGCAATACTGAGTAGAATTAAACGAAAATATTTACAAAGGTTTATCTTGTAAATGTTCTTTATAAGACACTGATGAAAAGCTTTTAGCTATTTACGTTTTATTTTGGTTAATAGAATGTTATGCTGGGTGGAATAAAAAGTTTTTTCATATTTCAAACTATGATAAAAATAAACATGTCATATGAGATACAAACTGTTTATTGATAATGAAAGTACAGAGAATTTATTTCTTAAACATCACTTAATTTTAACGTGGTCCTTGATTATGTTGACACTGCTGGAAACCGGAGCGAAAATTTTCAATCATTAGGCATGTTACAAGTGTTTTGCGAAATGCTTTACCTTAAAAGTAAGGTAATAAGTAACAACCCAGGATGCCTTGACGAGCAAAGGTAAATATCGGTGAGAGAATGCAAAACATTCCTCCAAACACTTGTAAGGCAGTGATTGAAAATTTCCGCTCCCTTGCATGATCAACATAACCAAGGACCACAAATAGGTGATGTTATATTTAAGAAATAAATTCCCTTTCTGTGTTAATTCTTTATCAGTAAACAGTTTTTATCGTTGCTTCAAATATAAAATAGGCTTTTGCACTGGGATTGTATATGTTACAAATGTCTAAGCTAACAGACTTGCAAACTTCTAAGCAATAATAATATTGGAATGATGTCCTAATCATAGCCGTTAGAAGTTATCGCCTTTGAAGCCACTGAACAATAGGGTAACTCATCACTTTCGAGTCATTAAACAGTGAAGTATTCCATTAGTCAGGTAATTGCGAGGGTTACCTTGACTCGGATGATAGTGGTAGGTTCCAGGTATAAATAAGTTTCTGTTGTCGTGCTTTTACACGTTTTAACTTTCATAGGTTAGCTAGGCAATGATCTTTGCCGGATAGACTGAGGACAACGTTGGCTCCCAATCTTAGGATCCAGTGCCCGTAATCTGTGCCAGTGAATACCTACGTCTTCTTTTTTTATATCACGTCAAATTAGCGCATCTTATAGTTTTGGCGGTGTCCTGAGCCCTAGTCCAAGCTTACTTGGGTTACCCTCAGACGTTAGTTGCTTATACGATCACACCAATTGACCGGATGATTTTTTTATTGGCACAAAGCAATCCGGCCCCCCGACGGCACCCTCGGCCATTATGGCACCGCGGGATTACCTGGGCCACACTGACTGTGGCCCATTTGCTCAGTTATAGGGACTCGAAGGGAGCGGGGCCCATGTGCCCCACTCCCCGAGTACGAGCCTAGGGCGGCAGGCGGCGGGAATGGCAATGCTTACCTGCTGTGTAAAGTAAATACTAGCACTCGGGGAACGTGCTGCACTAAAGAGGGCCGTTGCGAGGTTTTCTATAAATTAATTTAGCTCCCGGTCCCCACGGTCCCAGTTATTTGACGCCAAAATGCAATTATAATTAAATTTTGTTTTTACTCAAACTTATGTCTTTTTTTCTTCCCAGGCGGACTGGTCAGAACAATTCGTCTTAAACGTTCACGGTGGCTCTGTGTTCCCATGTGGGGATGGCGTCAGAGTTCTGTTCCAGTACCCTGAGTGTGTGCTGGAGGGGGCTGACAGGGTACGCGTGTTCGGTCGGGATGCTGACCGACTCAGATATGTGGCCGAGAGGAGGGTGAGGAGGTGAGTAGTAGTTATTGTTGAGCTAAATTTTTTTTTAATAACTTCTATTTTTAATAATATACCCACAATAGGCACTATTTGGTATATCAATAATGCATTTAATATACCTACTTAAAATAACTTATAACCCACGATATATAAACCGTGATTTTGTTAAGGTTGGCTGATTGAGTGCCGAGCTCCAGTTGTGTTCTGGGGGTCTCAGCTAAATAAAACTTCCAACGAAATGTAAAAGTTATAAACTGTATTAGGCGCAAGTACAATAATTAAGATGCCGCGTCGCTCGCGCTGGGGCGTTGGTGAGTGAATCCTGTTGAGTATGTTGTACGAGGACGACGACAGCCGGTGCGTTTGGTGGGGCAGCAAGGACATCGAAAGGTCATTGAACCGGTCTGAGGCGCGCGCGCCCGGCGGCGCGCGATGTTGTTCCGAACATACTCCCCGGGTTGAAGGGAAAGCTTCAAGAAGACACTGGAAGAGGGCAGATGTTATTGAAGGCCCGCGTGCCCGTCTGTTCCTGGCTTGACAGCGACTACTCTACCCAGCAGCCACAGAAGAGGTGGTAAGTTTGCATCTCTCACTAGGACCATGGCTCCAGTCTTCAGAGCCTGCCCACCAGTCTGCCATTTAGTCTTCTGCTGTAGGAGAGACACATACTCATTAGAGAAACGCTGCCAAAAATGTTGCCGTAGCTTCTCGATGCGGTCAAAGCGTTGAAGCCGCTGGATGTTGACGTCGATGACCTCAGGACGTGGTACTGAGGTTAGAGCTCGTCCGATAAGGAAATGTGATGGAGAAAGATGAGAAAGGTCTGAAGGGTCTGTGGATAAAGGCGTTAAGGGACAAGAATTTAAAATAGCCTCTATCTGGATCAGACAAGTTGAGAGCTCTTCATAGGTTAAATGAGTGAGGCTCGTAAAATATATTTTATCACCGATCACATTCCATTCCACCACTATCTTCCAAAAGCCACTAAAGCGTGGAGGTATGAGAGAGGAAAAATAAAATATCTATGATCAATGACAAAAAAAGACTTTACCTCTGCCTTCCAAAAGCCACTGAAGCGTGGAGGTATGACAGAGGAAAAATTAAATATATGAAATACGATAAAATATATTTTACCTCGGCCTTCCAGAAGCCACTGAAGCGTGGAGGTATGACAGAAGTAAAATAAAATATATGCCCTGATTTGCAAGTTCTTATGCTATGTAAAAAACCTGTAAGAAGCGTGAAAGCTCATTGAAAGCTCCCACAGAGGTTGTGCTGTTGTCGGAGTATACCCGCTGAGGTTAGCCCCGCGACTCGCGAATCGACTGAGGGCATGAAGGCCTCATTGGTAAGATTTGATGCCAACTCCAGACAAACGTCTCTGACTGCAAAGCATACAAAAAATGTTGTAATATGATATTACTAACAGCTCGTAAAAGTTTTACGGTCGGCTGTCAGCACTGGTCAGGCATAATTAAGACCTGTATAAAAAAGGTAAATGAAGAACTGTCCTATCCAAAGGCAGGTTACCCATGAAGACCTGGATAGGCTGAACTTTGAAGCAAGTTCTGTTATGTATATATGTTAGATTTAAGTTAAAATTGTATATATAAATTGTAAAAAAAAATAAAAAAAAAGGCAAAGCGCAAAAAAAATTGAAATACCTAAATACTTAAATCACAAACTTGTAAGCAATATAAGCATACGACTAACTAAACGGCAAGCCAGCTGATAAGTAGGTACCTATGCAGTTAATGCGCCAGGTGTGCGAACAAAGAAAAGCAATAAAAATACTTCGATACTGATGAGCTTGTTTACGCATTAACCACTTGACTGAGCACAATGGCAGGTACAATGTGCGTTAAGCAAACGAATTAATGCCTACATACGATATAAATAAGGTTTATTTTTATAGTTAGCTAATATGTTGAATCAATTATGTTTTAGGTAGTTTTGATTTGATTTAATAAAAGAATATATTGTATTGAATATTAATTAAATGTTATGAATGGTTTTAAAATATATGACCTTTATAGTAAGTAGGTACACGAACATGTGCTTAAATATGAAGATGCATATGGATGATACCCATGTGCTTTAACAATAATGCCTAATGAAGAGATCACTATGCCTGATCCGTATAGCACTATAATAAACTCATGGATAAAATGGAGAATGAAAGGAAATAAAGGATATCGGAACGGACTCACTCAGATTAACGTCCCTCTGTCCGGGTAGACACGTCCTTGAAGCGTCCTCTACGGCTAATGTCGCCGTGTCCGGCGGTCGGTCTTAAGTCCACGGGCAGCTGCGCAGCTTTTAAGACGGCGATCTTGTTTCCACGAAGGACGACAGTGTTTTTTTTTTTTTAATGTGATCATCTTTACAATGATTTATTATTAGTAGTAAAATCGATGTATGTATCTAACTTTTTAATGGCAGATTAAAATTACTTTAAACTTTTTGGGATGGCCCGTCCATACAATCTAGATTATTATGTACTTATTGTTATTATGTGTTGATAAGAGCTCATTTTGCCACTTACATTGACATTATCAATTGCAGTTGTTCACAGTTAAAAAACAATTTCTCTTTATTTATTTATCTCTCTGTATGTGTCTGTCCATCTAATCTCAGTAAAAGCTGGATCGATTTTGATGGGACTTTCACTAGTAGATAGCTAAATAAGCATAAGCTCGTCCGTGTATTTTGCTCAATCTTCAAAATCGGAAGAACTAATTCAGACGGGACTTTCATTGTTAGATAGCATGTAAAATCCGTAAGTTACGCGAACGCGGGCAGCATTCGCTTACACATATATGTGTAAGCGAATGCTGCCCGCGTTCGGTAACATACATTTCCCACATTTCAAATCACTATATTGTGTAATTTTTAACTATTATGATACCTACCCGTTGCTGTGCCCTTTGAGGTTTCATGTTGGATCTACTCCAGCTACTGTATCACCTTTCTCGTAAACCCATGACAAAAGCAATGAAATTACTGATACTGATACTGAATCTCTAAAGCTTCAGTTTTTCAAAATTTCAAATAAAGGCATCATCAAAATTTTAGCCGTAAGACATCCACTGCTGGCTTTAGGCCTTTCTCAAAAATCTCCAGTTATTACGGTTAAAGACAGAACCTGTATCCACTATGATCCCGCGGCTTTTACCAAATTATCCGTCCATCTAGTTAACCAGATCATCCGTCCATCTAGTTAACCGAAGCATAAATCACAACAATTCATGTCCATTCTACAGAATGACTAAATGTAGCTAATGTTATAATTAACGTTTAACTCACAGACTGATTACAGATCGACAGTTAACATAATGATCGAATCATGGCTTTAATTTGTGGCCATATTACCAGATGATTAGACCACAATTCAATTAATGATTTTAGGCAATAATCGTTAGTACCTAACTTACATTATCGAAAGGTATGTATTTTATGACGAGTGGATCGTTTGTAAGTGTATTTTAAGTAATAAGTGTTAATTATTGCTTTACAAAGACCAAGACCAAAGAAAAGCGTAATAAGCTACGCCAAAAATAAGAATGTGTATAACGAAGATTTCTCTTTAGATCCGGTAGGTAGTAGTTGGTTGGATGGCTTGTCTGAATCTGAAAACATGCCTATTTATTATATGATTGACTTATACAACACGTGATTCAACGTTATGTTCCTCGATTGCATAGAGTAAGCAGCCGATCTTAAGCCTTATTAAATTGGCCACACCTGATCTATAACCATATACGATAGTCACGAAACCAGCTCCGCCTATAGCTAAACCTATCGAAGCACATGTACTTTTGTGGAAATTGTAAGCGCCGATGATTAAAGTGTTGAATTGGTATTGAGATGTAGCGAAGTAGGTATAAGAAAAAGCATATGTTCTTATTCTTGCTTTACTCAGAGATCAAAGAAATTGTGTAAAGGGTCCAAATTTAATTCTCACCGAGTAAAAATCTGCGTTTTTATTACTACTGGCACATCCACTATTTTAAGTTATTTTACTAATATTGTTGTTGCAGAGGTCAGCATACGGCGTCATTTGACTGTCGTCTATTCAGCGAGCGTTACCCCGAGTACTGCTTCGTGTATGTGTCACAGGCAGTGACGGGTGCAGTGGCCGATGTCAGGATGGACTGTCTACCCACTCTACCATTGTCAGGTAAACTACCAGTTTTTTTATTTATCAACTATCGACTGTCCTAAGGCCGGATCCATCGTTGAGGACATGGCCAAGACAAATCAAAGTTCAAAATGTTATCTAAATTAATCTTAAAAATATTAAATGTACGAAATTAAATTATCATTGTAAGTAGTTTGTGCTATGTTTCCACTAATAGAAATAGTAGATTTAAAATTAAACTACACATTAAAACAATCCTACAGCAAAGCCATTGTAAACATTTCAACAATCCTTATCTCTGTGATAGACTACAATTAGTTTTTGTTATAGTTACCTTATACTAGCTTCCCACACGCGGTTCCTCTCGCGCACCTCCCGTTCCTGTAAGAGTTTCATAATGAAATATATTCGATAGCCTTCCTCGATTAATGGGCTGGCATACACTGAAATATTTTTTCAAATTGGAGCATCTTCTTGGGATTAACGCGTTCAAGCAAAAAAAAAACAAACATACTGGTTCAGCTTTATATCAATAGGTACAGATTTCCATATTTTTGTACATGTTATGTTATATGTACAAAAAAAATGTGAGAAAACTATTCCTGAAATAATTGATTTTCATTATATTATAGATTGATCACCCAACATCATTTGTGTACAATAGATGGTGGCGCCGGTGGCTGGGGGGAATGGTCGGCGTGGTCGGCGTGCCCGGCGCCAGCGCACTGCTCCACGCGCACGCGCAGTAGACACCGCTTCTGTGACTCCCCACCACCCGCGTATGGAGCTAAGTATTGTGAGGTAAATGTCTTGTGCATATTCACACAAATAAATGCGAGCGAGAGCGCAACAATGAAAATAATTGATGTTCAATGAACACTACTGAGAATTTAATATAGAACTTGCATACATATAAAAATTATACCTCGTACATGTACGTGTCATACACTTGGTCTTTCATATGTAATTTATTGATTAGTTTTATCAAATATATTATAATTCCAGAATAAAAATATATTACACGTTGATCGTGAAATATATTTTTATTTTAGAATTGGAATAAGTTTATCTTAGTTTTATTCTAGTATTTAATTTATTGAAAAAGACGTAGGGAATGATTTTTTATTTTAAAGTTAATCTTAGTAATATGTGGAGGAGTATTTCCATGGAAACAGACAGTTAGTTGACAACGTTTGTGTTGGGGAAAGTACATAATGCGTTGCTAAGAAACATGTTGCTTAGCAACCTACACTAACTATGTTGTATCAATATTTACGTACGACATATTTTAGTCGCAAGTTGTACACACTATAATTTAGCTTTTTATATATTTTAAGTGGTTTAGTCACTATATTTAAATCATGGCACCAAAGAAAGATAAGGGGGCAACTGAAGGTGAAAAAAATGGATCATTTAATGAAGTGGAAAAGACATTTTTGGATTTACAGTTGGCCGAGTGTAATCGAAAAATAACAAGACTAAGGGTGGCTTTAGAAGAATATGAGGTACGCAATGAAGATCTACAAAGAGCCTATGATACTCTAGATGAGGATAGAGCTGACATTATAGCCTACTTAAAAAAAGTACTGGCAGCCAAGACTGAAGAAAATAGTGAATTAAAAGAAAAAGTGAGGGGTCTGGAAGAAATAAGAGAAATAGAAAATTCAGAATTTAATACAACCGTCTCTCAGCTGGAGAAAAATTTTGAAGTAATGAAGGAGCAGCTCACTTCTGAAAATAAACTTTTGGCAGGCAAGCTTAATACATTAGAAGAATTCCGAGCTATTCGTGATGATCTCATGAGAAAATTTGAAAAACAAGAAAAAGATTTTGAAGATCAAGAAACAATGTACAAAACTAAACTTTACGATACTGAGAAGAAATTTGTTATCAGCAAAGACAAACTAAAAAAAGAAATGGAAGGGCGACTCTTGCAATTAGCGCAAGATTTCCAAGATGCTACCCAATTAAGAGTTGCAGCATCTACCCACAGAGTTATTCGCGAAAATATAGCTTTAAGTAATGAATTAGAACAAATTTTATCTAACCAAGCAAAAATAACGAAGCTAAATGAAGAACTCAAAGAAGAAGTTACAGCTGCTAGAATTAGTAAAGAACTAGCCGAAGAAGAAAGAAATAAAGCAATAACTAAAAGCCTAGTCCAATTAAAAGTAATTGAACAACTCACAAAAGCATTAGAAACAATTAAGCACGAGCAAAACGTACAGCAAAGGCAAAATTTTAATTTTGAAGTTCTACAAACTAAAATACAAAAGTTAACTCTAGAAAATGAAGATCTTTCACTAAAACTACGCTGTTTGGAATCCAGTTTACATACTAAATTGAGTAACCAAAATCAAGCACTTGTCGAAGCATCCAGCATTACGGAAGAGCGTGACAAACTACGAAAAATTTTAAAGGATACATCTCTAGCTATTCAAGTCGCGTTAAAGTTAACTGCATCGAAAAAGTCAGGTGTTCCTTCTGAAGTTTTAGACGGACAAGTACTTTTGTCGCATCTATTACAAATCCTCACTCAACATAATGATATGGAGAATTTAGATATGGATACGTTCGACTCAATGGGTATGGTTTATGAAGCAGGTGACCTTGGTTTTATTCCAAAAACATCGAAGAAAAAATCTATAACATCCACTAAAAGTATGACATCACAAAGTGAAAATTTAGAAATTATCAAAATTAGGAACATGTTGCCTTCCAAAGAAACATTTTCTACAGATAGTAGCTTTCAAGTAATACCCGTATCTACTGAACTAGAAGTTGTTTTTAGTGAAGAAAACTTACAGTCAATTCAATCTACAACTGATACAATGGACATGAAACCAGGGGTTGTTGGAGATATTCCCGACATTGATATGGCCGAAAAAACTGTTGATAGTAAGGTTGACGTAAATAAGTCTATAATGAAAGATTTATCATATCAAACACACTCGATAATAAAATTTACTAAAAGCAGAGCAGCTAAGTCTGTATCAATTGTAGAGGGACTAGAAAAAGGTGGTAGTAAGCTACCTGAAGGTAAATCAGATGCACATCTTGAAAAAACGGTCGACCAAGAAACTAAAGAAATGAAAGAAGAGTTTCAAGTAATGGAAAGTGATATTGAATTTATAATTACCGAAGAAATTATGGAAGAAGAAACAAACGATGGCATCGATGACGGAGACATCCAAGAGGAACAAACACCAGAAGATAAGTAGATAGAAGAAAGTGTAGTTCATAAGTGTAATTATGTTTAAAGGGATAATCAATGTATTGAATTTTGAATAATATTAAAGTTAAATATTTAATAAGTATAATATAATTAAATATATCAAATTAGACATAGCTTTCAAAATATAGTTTATGTCGTATCAAT
The DNA here is from genome assembly GCA_947037095.2 of Nycteola revayana. NCBI lineage: Eukaryota > Metazoa > Arthropoda > Insecta > Lepidoptera > Nolidae > Nycteola > Nycteola revayana. Next base: position 14,080,174 of record OX344841.2, on the reverse strand, counting down.
ATATTTTTATATCCGTAGTTTATGTAATGAAGGGTTTCAAATTAAAAGAAGCGGCCGTAGCCCAATGGCTAAGGGCGTCGGACTTGTGATCTCGAGGTCGCCGGTTCGAACCCCACCCATTGCACTACCGACGTGAACCCACTCGTAACAAAAGCATTTTAACTTAGCACGAGGGGTTAACAAGAATACTAGAAGACTTAAAAACTCTGCTAGTAATCTTTAAAAAAAAAAAAAAAAAAAATCCTACGTTTAATAATTAAAAATATTGGTATACATCAGGTTGACGGGTGTACATCAAAAAACAGTGTTTCTATACACGTGAAAGCAATGTTCTAGCAATGTTACGAATGTGCGTAAAGAGTTATTTCAAAAAGTTAGTGAGCCGCCAGCCTGATATAAGAATGACGGGTGTATTTTTATTCTGAGCCAATTACTTACTATCTATGTATGAAAACATTAGCGTAGCAATGTTCGGGCAATGTGCTCGCACAGACCGAAATTACTTTGAAATGTTTTCCCTATCTGATTATGCTATTAATACGTTCGAGCACATTGCCGGAACATTGCTATGCTAATGTTTTCATACATAAATAGTAAGTAATTAGCTCAGATTATAAATACACCCGTCATTCTGATATCAGGATGGCGGCTCACTAACTTTTTGAAATAACTCTAGTTTTATAAGAGCACATTGCTTAAAATTGTACGCACATACGTTACATTGCTAGAGCATTGCTTTCACGTGTGTATAGAATCACTGTTTTTTGATGTACACCCGTCAACCTGATGTATACAAATATTGGCTACATCAAACTACCCACTGGGGGTTGACCATACTGCTGCTAGTATAATATTTTTTATAGTTGAAATAGCGGTTACTGTTTCAACTAACAAGACTGAGAATATACCTATGATAATTCACCATAAAACAATTCACTCCCCCTGTGATCACGCGAGTGAAACATGCTGTAGCGTGTTAGTGTGTACCTTAATTAATTTGTGCAATTAATTTTACAATAAAAAAAAATATAAGTGATATAAATTTAATTATCGAGCTAATTATTGATCTGACATTTTTTAACATAGAATTTAGCATTTATTTTACTATAATTACTAATTTCATTAAAATGACTTGTGAATTCGATATTTCAGTTTTATTTTAGTCCATTTATCTATGAAAATATAAACTAAGACTCACTCCGTTCAATTTTATAACACCATAGCGATAGTAGACTCGTCATCATCATCAATCCATAAAATGACATTGAGAGTTGCAAGTAATAATTTCATGTAACCGACCCCAAACTGTACTTACAAAAGTGACTACTATTTGTATGTGTAATAAATTTTGGGCTTATGAACTTCACACATTTTCGTTTTTAAGGAAGAGACCGCTCTTATACGGTGACAACTAGTAGGTGGTGATATAGTAATATCACCACCGACTTAATTGCTGTCTACTAAATAATACAGTTAGCTTGTCGTTTCTATAGTCGGGCCGCCGAACTATTGGTTTGAATTTCATAACAATATATTAAAATGTTGACACTTTAAACACTAGCTTCAGTTTTATCCGCATTGGATTTGTTGTTGTAAACCTTAGTTAAAATACTTACTCTCAATAATTACTTTGCCAAATTTTGCACATACAAATAGCGTTTGTGAAACAGCATACATCTTGACGAAGTTTAAAGTTAATATTCTTAGATGAAGTTAATGCATTAATTTTATTTATATCTAACACTGTAATTATACATAACTAACATGCATAATAAATCACCAAACAAAATTCAACCTTTTTGGGCAAATTCGAAAACAGTGCGTTAAATGTAAAAATTACGTCATTTTGACTTTAGTTTTATACTTTTCAAGTCATTAATCAATCAAGTTTCAATTTATTTTGTTAGTAATTGGATAATTTTATTGAATTTATTTTGTAAAAAACATAGATATTTATATATATTACCAAAATAATTTTCGTATTCAAAAAAATATATTCACAGAAATGCCTCCGAAAAAAGATAAAAAGGCTGAAGCTGATACCACTAAAGCTTACATGTTTTCGGAAGTAGAAAAACAATTCTATGAATTAGAATTAGCCGATTGCAATAGAAAAGTGGCTCGACTACGAGCTACAACAACTGTGTACGAACAACGCAACGAAGAGTTGCAAAAAGCTTACGATAAGCTCGATGAAGATAGAGCTGATATTATTGCTTATCTCAAGAAAACGTTGAATGTAAAAAATGAAGAGAACTCAGAGTTAAAAGAAAAAGTAAAGGGCTTAGAAGAATTGCTAGAAATTAAATCTGCAGAATTCACCGAAACAGTTAAGGAACTCGAAAAAAACTTTAAAGTTATGAAAGATCAACTTACTTCTGAAAATAAATTATTGGCGGGTAAACTAAACACGCTTGAAGAATTTAGAGCAATAAGAGACGATTTGATGATTAAGTTTGAAAATCAGGAACGAGCTTTCGAAGATCAGGAATTTAAATACAAAAGGATGTTATATGATGCTGAAAAGAAATTTATCATCGGAAAAGATAGACTGAAGAGAGAAATGGAGGGAAGACTCTTACAGCTAGCACAAAATTTTCAAGATGCAAGTGAATTAAGAATAGCTGCATCGACTCACAGAGTTATCCGAGAAAATATAGCTTTAAATAATCAACTTGATAGCTTATTAATTACACAAGCCAAGGTGGCCGACCAAAATGAAAAGTTTAAAGAAGAAGAAAGAGCAGCCCGTATTGCAATGGAATTAGCGGAAGAAGAAAGAGATAAGGCAATAAATAAAAGCATCGTTCAATTAAAGGTTATAGATAAACTTACAAAAGCATTCCAAGAAGTTCAAAAGAGCCAAGCATTAAACGAAAAGCGCATTTTCGACCAAGAATACTTAAATAAAAAAACAAATGATATGACAAAAGAAAATAATGCTCTTGCTCTTAAAGTGCGTATATTAGAGCAAAATTTACATTCCACTTTAGGTGAACAAAACAAATCAGTCGTAGAAACAGCTAAAGTGCACAGAGAAAAAGAAAGATTAAGAAAAATATTAAAAAATACAGAATTAGCTGTACAAGCCTCACTAAAATTAGATGACTGCACCAAATTAGATCCTAAACGTGAAATTATGGAAAGAAAAGTAGCATTGAATAACATACTTTCAGTGATCTCCCATTATCACAATGTAGGGCAAGCTGAATCCACTGAATCCTTAACTTCATTGAGTAAAATTTATGAAAAAGGCGATCTTGGTTTTGTACTTAAACCTAAAACTAAAACAATAACAGCCCCACTTTCTACTTACTCCGTTGCTACTGAAATACAAGAAAAAAATCAACCTTCATTAGCAGCCTCTATTACCTCGTCCACTCTTGGTAGTTTAAAAACTATTCCCAGTATAGCACTCGTACCACCAGTAGAAGATGTGACAGTGACACCAAAAGAAAGCGTAGCATCGTTTACTATTACATCATTGCACTCAAGCCGAACTCAAAGTGAAGTCAGTATAAAAACTGAGCATGACGTTACAGATATAGAACAACAATTGGCAAAAAGCAGATTGGAGATACAGAAATCCTTAATGAAAGATTTATTGTTTTCTCAACAAGCTATGAAATCTGCATCTAGATTAAGTATTTTAAGAGGCAGCAGATCTAAAACAATGACAACTCTAGCAAGAAGAAGCACTTTCCATTCTGAAGAAAAACTAGATTTAGAAAATCCACACTTAAATGAAGAAGGATCACGATCTGTCGTTTTCATAGAAAAAATAGCGGATAGTCCTGAACTCTATCAATTAAGTGAACAGGAATCTGAGCAAAAGAGTGGCTCCTTAGAGATTCGTGAATCTGGTCAATTAAAAGAAGCAGCTCAATCAGGGGTACCAGTTGGTACAAAAGAAACAGTGAATAATGAAACAAAAAATAATTGAAAATCTCTTTACGTATTATTCCTATTAATATTATTATTATTTAAATAAATATCTGATGTGGTTAACCACCAAGTTTTATTTAAATATGGTAATTACCTACATTCTAATAATTAAAAATTTACGAATACGATATTTTTATAGCAATGTAAGCTTATGCGATTTTGTAATCATTGTGATGACATAGAATATGTTAACATAGTCACCATGTTTGGCAAGCGGGATGGCGATCGCAGTACTATGTACGGCATATACACAGGTAAACGCTACTGTCCGATATCTGGTAAACGATGGTCATAGATGATGTTATATCAATCGGATCATGCGGCTAAACGAGCATTGAGGCACGGAAAGTAGTCCTTCATCCATAAAACCCGAAAAAAAAAAATTACACAATAGATTACGCCACTAAAGACGAATAATGCACTTAGATCGTCAAATTTTAGCAAAGGATTTTTCAGAATTAAATTCATGAATATATTTTATATGGCAGGGTCAGGCGGTAGAACTAGCAGCGTGTGAATGTTCTGCTAGACCATGGGCTGGTGATTCCTCAATGGTGGTAGCGGAAGTAGGCGCCAGGTGTAGGTGTGGCTGCGTGCTACATCTGGCTCCATCAGCACGGTTGCTTGCGGGATCAGCGAGGGCCTGTCCATCGCGCTCTTTCTGGTTGCTTCAGGTAAGTTTAATGTTTTTTTAAATTTTGGCAATTTTTAACTATTATTTACATAGATAGAAGATATTGCTCAAAATAAATCGACTCATGTGATACACGATGGAACGACGAATAAAAATATCGGTTATGGTTGGAAATAAAATTGTCTGTTATAAGTTTAATTTTACGAGGTGTTAAAAATCATCAAACACTTCGCAAAAAAATTGCCAGACATGATGTTATTTCTGCAAAAGTTATTCTTAGGATACAATTTATTAGTTGCCGAATTTAATTAATACTTATTTAATCGTGAGCTTATAAAAACTTATTAATATCAAATTGATGTTAATGCTCAAGCGTCGGAGATGTAAATCTAAAGATTTATGCATGCTGTTATATTTTTTCTAATTGTCTGTCTGTCTGTCTAATTTTGCCTTTTTTCTAGAATGAAAGCCAGATAGGATTCTTTGTTAGATAATGCAAGTAAAAAAGAATCTAAGAAAATGCATAAGTGCATTTTCTAGTTAATTCAAACTTACCATATCGCACCCCTAGATGAAGACTCCAGCAACTCAAAAAAAACTCATTTTTCAGAAATGACGAAAAACTGTTTTTAGAGTATATAAGAAATATATCAAAGCTACTAACTCAAAACTCGTAATTTTTGAGTTAGCGGAGTCTTCATCTAGGTGTGCGATATTATAAAAATATATCCTCCTTCCCTCCGGACCTCGATGACGAGCTGACGTGTAACAGTCCCGCTATACTTTTATTTAAATCAAATAAATACTAGTTTTTATTAATTTATTTCACAAAAAAAATTCGGAGTGCATAAATCATAAGAAGGTCGCAGTATCGTATCGTCTAAACCGAAGCAGCCATCTTAGGATCTTCTGGCAACGCACTCCAGCAGCGCCTGCTAAACAAGTTCTGCTATCGTTCTGTCTCCCTCACGCTGCACCCCACCGTAAGCGTAGACAAAGGTACGTGCACCGCCATCTTTGTCAAGAGCTCGCCCCTGCGTGTGACGTCGTCGCCGTCACTGCCTTGCAAGTTATGTGCGCCTGGTACTTCTGAGTGCTATGGTGATAAAAAAACATTAAAAAATATATATTTTATTACCATTGCCATAAATACGCATCATAAATAAATACATGAAGTCCTAGTGAAGAACTGAATGTCTTTCAAAATTTTATAATCATACCAACTAGCCGAACTCACCTCTGACATAAAAAACGATGAACCTCCAACACTCTTCTGTAGCCCTAGTATTTTGGCTTGTCAACATGCCGTTAAAACGTACCCCGCCTCCAGTTTCTCCCGCTACTACGCCACAAGGAAAGTTATCAACACCGCTACTTAATCCACTCCAGGCAAGCTCGTCTGAACCGAACATTACTACCAAAGTTACATTAGCAGGCACTGATTGTGACCTCTCCAACATCACCCAACGCAGTAACCGCAAATGCTCTGAGGCTAGAACTGACCAAGAGTCCATTTCCATGTCAGAAATTAAATCCATGCTCCTTGAGATTAAAGAACAACAAAATAGAAAAAATACATGAATCTATACAGGAAATTAAATTACAAAATACCCAAATTCATTCTACTATAACGTATCTGTCAGAACACTACGATAATTTAAAAGCGAATATAGAACAATTAGAGACTCAACTAGAAGTCGAAATACGTAATATACCTTTGATTAAGTCGGAAAACAAAAATTACTTGTTGGATACCGTAATTAAGGTCGGCTCCGTACTTAATATTCCCTTGCAAAAGCAAGACGTTAAAGATATTTACCGCATTGGACCTACTGATAAGAACAATAGGATAATTATTGTCGATTTTATATCAAACATACAAAAGAAAAGATTTGTTCGAACGTATAGAGATTACAATAAATCCAACACTAGCAAGCTATCCACAGAGCACTTACACATTAGTGGAACGCCAAAACAAATATATATTAGTGAAAACCTTTCACAAAACATGAATAGGCTATTGTTCTTAGCTAAGGACTTTGCTACCAGCAATGATTACCGCTACTGCTGGGTAACTAATGGGAAAATTTTCCTTCGCAAGAAAGAGGGAGCTCCTCAAATTTTGGTTAAAAATGAATCGGATATACCCATACTAAGCGACTCTAAGTGACTAGCCGATTGTATTAATAATTATTATTTAACTATGGCTTCCAACAAAAACCTCGCTTACAATTTTTGCATGCCTTACATTAATTTGTTGTACTTATTAATATCTTTCTTGTTACTTTGTTCATACTTGTTATATTACCTAACACTCTCTACACACACACACACTCTACACGCACAAACTACACTACAGTTAGAGAAACTTATCATTAAATACTGTAGGAGGAATATTTGCGTAGTCTCACGCCTATTATATGAATGGGTAGACAGAAATACTCCAATAATTTATCATTGTTTTGTGACATGGTATAAAAGTAGTACTGTTATAAACCTGCATGTTATATACATGCATGGTACTGCATGCTTGCATAATATAATCATGAATAAAATGTTAACTCTTAACACAGATCATGGATAGTGAATTTTTTTTTATTACAGAGGATATGGGCCACGCCATTATTAAACCTAATAAGCCTATTGTCACTGTGGTCTTAGACTCCTTCATTACCGATCATGCTCCGGTCGCAGTTTTTTGCGAGCCACAATTTAATTTTCTTAAAGCTACTACCAGTACCGACGAGTAGATATCGATGCCTGTGTGAAGGATCTTGAAAGTATGGATTACACGATGGTGTTATCAATCACACGTGATGCAAATAGTGCGGCAAACAAGTTAGTGAACCTTATATCTACAGTAGTAACCAATAACACTAAAACCTGCACTACATCTAGTAAAAAACGCATACTTAAGCCCTGGATTACTCCAGGGCTTCTAAGGTGTATTCGTAACCGGGATAAGATGTGTCGAAAAACAAAAAGGCAACCTGATAACGATATTCTCAAAATTACATATATTCGCTATAAGAATTTTTGTAACAATCTGCTAAAAAAATGCAAACGTCAATACGAACGCACTGAATTTAAAAAACACTCCAAAAATCCAAAAGAAATGTGGATCCTCATTACGTGTCATAGCATAGCACGTACAAACAGTATGAAATATCTGGGGGTAACTATAGACAGCACTATGTCATGGCACGATCACATTGACTTGCTGATCCCGCGTGTTAGGAAATTAATCTTTGTCTTCAAAAATCTAAGATCGTCCGCAGATATCCCCACACTAAAACTGGTCTACTTTGCCTTGGCACATTCGCTACTCAGTTACTGTATAACCGCCTGGGGCTGTGCTGGGAAATGTTTAATGCTGCGTCTAGAGAGGGCACATAGACCAATTCTGAAGGTGATGATGCACAAGCCTATCCGCTTTCCCACACGTGAGTTGTACGAACTTTGCAGGGTTCCAACAGTGAGACATAGCTATATTCTCAATGCCATATTTCGAAAACATTCAGAACTTGTATACGATCCTGATTTTAAAGTGAAGAAGCGCAGATGGGATAGGGTTTGTGAAACAGAGGCGGCTAGTAATTTAATGACGAGTCGACAATACCACTTCATGAGCCCTTACCTTTATAATAAAATAAACAAGACATTAGATATATATCCTATGACCCTACGGAAATGCAAAAAATGTGTGCACGAATGGCTGAGTAATCTAAGTTATGAGGAGTTGGAGAGTCTCGTAGAGTTTTAACATCCAATACACCCATTAAATTCCTTCTAAATTTCAAATTTCTTATTACTAAAATTAATATATACTGTTTTTACAAACCTTACACTCTATAAACACACACAATCCCTCATTCAAAATACACACCTACATACACACACTCAAAGTGATCTGGTTAGTTCATAAGATTTTCCTTTTATTTTTTCTTACTTAATGTTTAATAAACATATGTTATTGTTAATAAAATTATTACCTAACTATGGAACACTGTTGTCTTCCTCGGAGGTGGGCGCTAACAGCTGCGACACAATTTTTCCTAAACTAATGTAGCTGCTAACGAACACACAATTTTGTATATTATCTGGTTTTGGATCCAATAAAAAAATTGTATTTGTAAAAAAAAAATGTATTTTGTATAAAAATATATACCAACATATTATTATACAATGGTATGTTTTAAGGCACAGAATTTTTCAGAATTTCAGTATCTCTACAAGACTTATAGAAACCATTTTATTTTTCTGTCAGAATAATACAGTTTGTTAGCTTGTAGGTTGTACTAAATAAAAACAGGAACAGAAATTTTCTTTTCTTTTCGTCTACAGCAGTTAAGTTTACTTTGTGAAGAGATATATAAATAAACTTCTTATTATTACCCCGACTTTGCCTGATGTCAACGACATGTGTATGTAATATGAGGTACGGAAATTTAATTTCATGCCCTTTTGGGCACATGTTCCCGCAACCATCCCATAACAATTTTCACGTCACAGTTCCATCTAAAACTGCTTTGACTGGCTTACAATAACATGCTCTACTCAAAACCACAATGACAACAGTAACAAAAGAGATACGTTTACACGTTGTCATACGCTTTTTAAATAAGAAGAGTTTACTATTATATGCATTTGTACACAGCTAGCAGCGAACTTTTCACCAATAAAAAAATACCGGTTGTTGTAGTGACATAAACATATTTATTCACATTATTTGTTACTGGCGGTGTAAACCTATCTCCTTGATTGACTGTAAATATAAATAAAGAAATTGGTCCATCACACATAATTTCTTTGTTATAAATTATGTCATTTAAACCGGGCAATTTTTTCTAGAAAAAGTATCTCCAAACATGGTGCGTTTTTTAATTAGCTATTATTTAACAATTAAATTAAAGAAAATAACAATTGGTTGATCTTCTCAAAAATTGTGATATCACAAACAGACATGTTATCCTTTAAAATGTTTAAACTTATACTTAAATGGCAGATAATTTTGTTTCATTTGGAAGCCTTTAACTAGGTTATTAATACAAATATACTATATCTATATACAATCACATACCTACAGTAAGATATACTTCTATGTATTTGTTTGTTTGGGCCGTACCTAAATTAATAATATTTGTTTTTATTTTATGTTATGTCTTAGTTGAGTTTAAAGAATGAAATTTTAATGTGTTATTTTATTTATATATTATTCAAATGATTAACTATAATCATGAAATTAATTAGAAATTACAATTTATCAATGTTGCCACAAAATTTGTATTAGCATGTGAATTATGAATAATACTTTTTTTTTAACTATATTTTTATATATAATATAAATAATATAATATAAATATATAATGTAGCTATATAAATGAATCCCTATTTTCCTTGATTACGGCATCATGCGTGAACGGCTGCCCCGATTACGCTTTAAATCTTTTTTTGTGGTGTTTGATATTGTTCTTATGAAAGAAAAAACTAAAAAACTTTGCCACCATAATCACATTTTTTTATGTGAGCTTATGACGACATAGCATTGTCAGAATACGTGCTGCAAATATCGTCAAAGAGGATGTTAAAAAAAATGAATATCGTTTAAAACAGATGCTTCGGTATATTGATAAAAAAAACTAATTTATAATTTCTTACAAAGGATGGAAAAAACTGAATGAATGAACATCACGGTTAATTCAGTGCTACCACGCCTAATATTAAAAGTTCAATTTAATATCAAGTTTTAGTTAAGACAGGACAACGTATGTTGGATCAGCTTGTTTAATAATATAATACGGTTGTATATTTGTAGCATTATAACATCAACTATATACTCAACGGGCTCCATCAAAATTAGTGTTAGTAAAGCCATTAAAACTTGTCAATTTTCGGAGGAAGGTCGCCGATCACTCGTAGTTATAACAAACTTATATTGTTTCATATACAGTTTATGAACGGACGGGACGTGTCACCAAACAGCCATTAACTCGCTTTACACTAGGTCCAACTAAATTAGTTTTAAAGCTTTCAAAAAGTTTAATGTTTTGTTTATTAATTTACTGGTAATGCAGCAGTATTTCGATACGGGTTAGTGGCAAAATCACATTTAAACCATTCTGAAACAATTTGACATGGATTTTATAAACTGACCTGAATTTTAATAAAAAATGTATACAAATCTTTCTGAATACAACTCAATACAATTGTTACAGTTAACAACTACAGCATGCAACCAATGATTGGTGGCGTCCATGATAAGATTAGTTACTGGTGTATATGTAAATAAGATCTGCTTGTAATTTTTAAGATAAACAGTAAAAACTCCTTATTCGCGCTTCCTTCATTCGAGTTTTCACTATTCGCGGATTAAAAAATTGCGACCCAATTGCTGTATTTGCGGCAAAATATATCCATATTCGCGGAACGAATCGGTACGTCGGTACACATACATATTAATAGAAACATTAAGTATCATTGTTAAACTCATTGGTAATTGTCGACCAAAAAGTAAAATACACTATATTAACTATAACTAGTTACTCCTAAAGTTGCTGTTAAATGCTGCCACATATATCGACTACAAAAAAAGAATTTCAACACAAAAATTATCTGTTACCGCTTAAAGTTAAAATAGAAATGTAAGTTCTTTTACGCCTTGGAGGAATAAAATTCACAGCCCATTAAAGAAGAGCCCGGCCTACGAGGCACTGACGACTGGCACGGAGGCAATGTCACGTTTCCAGTGCTTTTTTATGAAAATTCGTCCATCTACTGTCTCCTAGAAACTAATTCCCTATAATTCCATAAATTATCACTCCATATTCATGGTTTCGGTATTCGCGGCATTTTATCGGTATACCCGCGAATAAAGAGCTGTTACTGTATCTATTCACAGCTCAAATTAGAGTTGTTTATGTCTAATAGATAAGTGGGAATAGGCTCACTTTAAGACATCAATTAGCTGGATGCGCGTAACGGAGCTACTGAGCTCTGCTCGGCTTCCGTTTGTCTGTCCAAAAAAAGGGATTGTGTTTTTCTGAGAACAATCCGTAATATATTTTGAAGCTAAATAAAGGAAAATCCGAGTCAATAAAACGTAGTCAAAATACCCCATTCCTATTTCTATAATACCCGATTTTACGACTTAATATAGCAAACAGTACACACACTCACAAATGCTAGTAAGTACTTCAGTAAAAGAAAATGGGTTTAATATTGTACAGTGTAGTAATACTTGATAATGTAACGGCGAGCCACTGCAGTTAACCTCTTTAGCTGAATAGAACGTACTGGATATAAGCGCCACATCAACTCGATAGACTTCATTATAGACTTGGTCAATATGAGGAGAAGATCATAGCGTTATTATATTTACTGCGCTGCACGACTCGCACATACCTATGTTACAGAATGCTATAGCCAAAGAACACTACTGATTAATAGTGTTCTTGTGAGTAAGTTCCTGTAAAGTCACAGCTCATTAGGGCCACCCGGCACCCAATCCGCACCGCCTCGCCTCCTGCGGCTAGTATTCTTCATATGGACTTGTATGGATATGCGCTCACAATATCAACTCCTTAGTGTCACCGGATCGCCTCGGTCGTAAGTCCTCCACGCGCGGACGGTGATTGGACCACTCGGTGACAACTCACTGCTTGTATCCTTGCCGTGCGTTGACTGCGCATTGCCAACGCGCGGGTCCCTAGTGGACCGCGCGCTGCCCGCGAATGATTCACCTAGTGCCAATTGTTAACAGACTACTCGAAAAATTCGTGGACCCAGCGACGTCCACTCCTTGAACACGCGGCGTTCACTCATTGACCGCGCGGGTTCCACTGGTTGACCGCGCGACGTTTATTGGTGATTAACGTAGCGTCCACCTGTGGACCACCTGTCGGAAACGAGTGGACACAGTGCGACGAGGCGGTGCGGGGTGGGTGCCGGGTGGCTCTAATGAGCTGTGACCTTAAAGCTTACGGGGGAAGAAGATAGGACTGTTGGAATGAAGGCGGCTAGTGCTGTACATTTACTGTACTGGAACTAGCTGTCCTTATATTTGAACTCCTATGTCAATTACTATCAAGTTTATAGCGATAGCTTGCCTGGTCAGATATAAAAAAAGGAACGACTATGCTTTCTACTTCAAGAGAATAATCATCATTCAGACAGATATAAGCCTCCCTCATAGATCTCCAGTTATTATGAAAGCGGCCTGCATCCACCGTGATACCCTGGCCATTAGTTGGTGGACGCCCTACGCTACACATACCGATCTGCGGTCTCCATTCTGAAACGTTTCGGCCCCAACGGCCATTTGTTCTCTGTACCATGATGCACAGAAAACAGATAACACAAGAGAATAATAGTTACATGTCATCTCTCGTTAACGTATTTCTTGAAAAACCCCAAAACTTAATAATGATTCATCTAGACCTAGCGGTTGTAGTTTTGCGCTTTCCCAGTCACTCCTTCCCTGGTTTTTCAGCTATGAAACATAATTCGATTATAGTTTAGTGAAACCACGTCACTTATCACAAGGATATAATGATAAGTTGAGTAATTTATACAACATGACAATTTATATTAATGATTTAATTACAACATGGTACAAATTAAGGCTGATAAAGCTTTATTTTAATCCATTATTAAACAATAGGTACAATGGCGGTCTTATCACAGTATAATAGTAATATCCAGACAAACGTTGGATGGTCCAGACAATTGTGACTGAAAAAACGGATGTTGTGATTTTTTTAATTAAGGTTTATGCAATTGTAAATACATCAGACTTCCGCTTGAATAATAGTATGGTATCGTCTAGCACAATTTTACTTTATTTTTTAGTAAAACCTGTTGGGTGAAGTAAATTAGTCTTAAGTTCAAATATTTATTTAAGATAGGTATCTCCAAAGCGATTCGTTAAGTTAAACTTTTTAAAGTATTGCTAAACCATAATTAATTTGATAATTAAACTGCCATTTGCAAAATGAGTTGAAAAAAAACTTGCGTTGGCTAAATTTCAAAGTCCTGACACAGCGTCTTAAGGACCATTTCCATCGTCCAGGTAAGTTTGATATTTAATTGAAGATAACGGTGTAATATAAAAATAACACCGATTTAAGCCTCATGAAAATGATATTTTACCTACTGTAGTTGAACATCTAATAAAATCATCATCATCATCACCAGCCTGTTGTAGTCCACTGCTGAACATAGGCCTCCCCCATCGATTTCCAGCGGGAACGATCGCTAGCGGCCTGCTTCCACCGACTTCCTGCGACCTTTATGAGGTCGTCGGTCCATCGTGCAGGCGGTCGTCCTACGCTGCGCTTGCCAGTACGTGGTCTCCACTCGAGAACCTTTTTGCTCCATCGGCCGTCAGTTCTTCGAGCTATGTGTCCTGCCCATTGCCACTTCAGCTTGCTTATCTGTTGAGCTATGTCAGTGACCTTCGTTCTCCTGCGGATCTCTTCATTTCTGATTCGATCACGCAGAGAAACGCCGAGCATAGCTCTTTCCATAGCTCGCTGAGCGACTTTGAGCTTTCTTATGAGGCACACAGTAAGAGACCACGTCTCAGATCCATATGTCATCACTGGTAACACACATTGATTGAAGACTTTGGTCTTCAGGCACTGAGGTATTTTGGACGAGAAGATCTCTCGAAGCTTCCCAAACGCTGCCCAGCCGAGTCGGATTCGACGATTGACCTCTTTCTCTAAGTTGGTCCTACCTAGTTGGATCGTTTGACCTAGATATATGTATTCGGTCACAACTTCGAGAATGGAGTTTCCAACGGCTATAGAGTTGGGCACTACATGGGCGTTATGCATGACTTTCGTCTTGCCCATGTTCATTCTAAGCCCAACTTGTTGAGAAACTCCATCGAGGTCATTGAGCATCTGTCCAAGGTCCTCCAGCGATTCTGCCATGATCACTATGTCGTCGGCAAATCGAAGGTGAGTGATGTACTCGCCATTTATGTTGATGCCGTGTCCTTGCCATTCCAGGAGCTTGAAGGCGTCCTCCAGAGCAGCCGTAAAAAGTTTGGGAGATATAACATCTCCCTGTCTTACGCCTCTCCGTAGCGGGATTGCCTTCGTACATTGGCCCTGTACTCGGACCGACATGGTGGCGTTTTTGTACAAGCACTTCAGCACTTCAATGTACCGATAGTCGATACGACACCGCTGAAGAGACCTTAGAACCGCCCCAATTTCGACCGAATCAAAGGCTTTTTCATAGTCCACAAACGCCAAACATAGGGGCTGATTATACTCCTCGGTCTTCTGTATAATCTGCCGCAGCGTATGTATGTGGTCTATGGTACTAAAGCCTTTTCGGAAGCCGGCTTGTTCGGGAGGCTGGAAGTCATCGAGCCTGTGTTCGAGACGATTTGTGACGACCCTCGAGAACAGCTTATAAACATGGCTCAGCAATGTGATGGGTCTGTAATTCTTTAACATGGTTTTGTCACCTTTTTTGAAGAACAGAACCACCACACCTCTGCTCCATGATTCTGGCGTTTGTCCCTCGAGTAAGACGGAGTTAAAGAGCTTCTGAAGGACTTTAAGTATCGGTGTTCCACCCGCATTCAGAAGCTCAGATGTGATTCCGTCATCACCTGGCGCCTTGTTGTTTTTAAGCTGTTTAAGGGCCATCATAATCTCGTATAGGCTGATGTCCGGGAGATCTTCGGTATTGTGTCGGGTGAGCCTTGCTCTGGGGTCTTTGGCTTGGCTGTTAGCGGGCTTGACTGTTGAGGCATACAGCTGATTATAGAACCTCTCTATCTCCCGTAAAACCTCTGGCTTACTCGACGTCACTACCCCATCTTCCTTCTTCAGCTTTGTCAACTGGCTTTGCCCAATAGAGGTGTCTCTTGCGAACACTTTGGAGCCTTGGTTTCGCTCTATCGTCTCCTTAATACATTTTGTATTATAGGAGCGAATGTCGTGACGCAATGACGTTAAGATATGTCTATTGAGCTGCCTAAATGACTCCGCATCGTCTGGAGTCTGGAGCATCATCGTACGTCGTTTAGCCATGAGGTCCCGGGTATTAGTGGATAGTTTCTGAGGTCTATTTCTAGGGTGGGGTTTAAAATATTTAAGCCCCACCGTATGCACAGTGTCTACTAGCCCGCTGCTGATATCGTCCACAGATTCGCAGCTGTCTAGACATTCGAAGCGATTACTTAGTTCGATCTGAAAGCTCTCGGGGTTTTGGATGTGTGCGTTTGAAGGTCGGAGCGTAGACTTCATCAGACGGGATCGTTCCAATTTGACATTAATATTTAACGTGCCTCTAACTATTCGGTGATCACTTCCGGTTTTAACCCTGTGAATCACAGAGACATCATTAAATATTTGTCTTTTGGTTGTCATGATGAAGTCAATCTCATTTTTTGTGGAACCATCAGGGCCCATCCAGGTCCATTTCCTGTGAGGTGGCTTCTGGAAGAAAGAGTTCATCATATAGAGTCCCTCTTTCTCCAGGAAATCAGCCAACCTCTGACCCCTTCGGTTCCGTTGCCCATATCCATGCAACCCCACTCTCATCTCATCATCGCCTCGTTTACCCAGTTTAGCGTTGAAATCCCCCATAACAACGGTGTAGTGGGTCTTGGAGCTATGTATGGCTTTACTAATATCCTCATACATAGCTTCCACTTCTTCGTCTGAGTGCGTTGAGGTCGGTGCGTAAACCTGTATAACCTTCATGGAATATCTTTTTGATATTCTGAGTATAAGGTACGCTACCCTGCTCGACACACTGTCGACGGCCACCAAATTGTTAATGAGGGACTTGCGGACGATAAACCCTACACCACCTTGGGACCGCTGTTCGCCCTCCCGGTAGAAGAACAAGTTGCCGGAATTCAGGGTCATCGTGTCCTGTCCCGCTCTTCGGACTTCTGACAAACCCACTATATCCCAGCGCAACTTGTCCAATTCCTCTTCCAGCTCTACGATCTTCTCGTCTGTCCTCAGAGTGCGTGTGTTGTGTGTTACCAGGGCCAGTTGTCGTGTGGGGTGGTACCCGGATCTCTTCCGGAGATTCTTAGCACCCCCTGCTCCGCCGTTACCATGGCTGGTACCGTGGCCAGGACTAGCGGAGCGGCCGGGGACTAGGGGCCTGATCCTGGTATGTGTCACCATGAGGGGTGTTTTGCCAATACTCGCCACGCTTGGCAGGCGGGTTGGCGAGCGCAGTGGAGTTCTTTTGATTTGATCATCACAGGAAACGCTGCTGCCCGTTCCCTGGAATTTCTCTTAGTCGCCTTTTACGACACCCACGAGTAGAAATGGGGAGGTAACATTCTATGCCGGCACCCCACGCATTATAGTATCTAATAAAATACTATAATAATATTATCATTATATCTATACTTATATTATAAAGCTGCAGAGTTTGTTTGTTTGTTTGTTTGAACGCGCTAATCTCAGGAACTACTGGATCAGGAAGGTTATAGGCTATATTTTATTTAAAAAAAAAGGGATCTGTAATAAAATTGCGATTTTGTAACCCAAGGTGTAAAAGCGAAAACCTATTTATGCGTGCGCTGCAAAAACTATTGACAATAGAACATAATAATGTACTACAGGTTTGTAGGTCTTATTAAGATCTACAAAAAAGTCTGCGAGAGCATATATATAACTATCATAGTTTAGTCACAATAACCGCTTTTATGTTTATAAAAAAATATTTAATCGTCTGAAGAAAGAAACTACGTTAAATGTATATTGTAATATTAATCCTTATCCAAATTAAGCATTATGTTATCAAGGGTATTTATGTAGGAGTAAAATATTTTTTGATTTATTCCAATCGGACATTTCGTTGAGAAATTATCACGAGTTTAAAAACGCAAAGAATTGGTACCTAATAATGAGTTATTTGCCATAATAGATAAAGCTGAAGAGTTTGTTTGCTTGAACGCGCTAATCTCAGCAACTACTGGTCCGATTTGAAAAATTCTTTCAATGTTAGATAGCCAATTTATCGAGGAAGGTTATAAGCTATATTTTATTATAAAGTTTCTACGGGAACGGGAATTACGCGGGCGAAACCGCGCGCGGAAAGCTAGTAATAGATAAAGCTGAAGAGTTTGTTTGCTTGAACGCGCTAAGCTCAGCAACTACTGGTCCGATTTGAAAAAATATTTTAGTGTTAGATAGCTCATTTATCGAGGAAGCTATAAGCTATATTTTATTATAAAGTTTTTACGGGAACGGGAATTACGCGGGCGAAACCGCGCGCGGAAGCTAGTGTACCAATAATTAGGTACATAAAAAAATAAAGTATATGTATAAAGTCTTATTTTCCGTTACTATTAAGTCTTATTATGCTTTATGCTAATCTGAAGACCCACTTCTAGTCAAAATATTAATACTGCTGCCCATCCATCGGGTGTATGACCCTTAGCTACCTCTTACGATACCCATACGGGAAGATACGGCGGTAAATACGCGGCCCAACCAGCCAGAGATTAATTCCTATTTTATTAAAAAATTATTGATTTTCAACACGATGCTATAATACTTTGTGCTATCGCCCAACCTCTATAACACTGACAAAGCTTGCCTCTTTTATTACAACTTTGCATCACTATTTGAGCCACGATGAATTTCAATATTCTGAACAAATATTTTGTTTACATAATATCAACATTTTCGTCTCGAATATCTTCGCTAGCCCAGGTTAATTCTGGTGTACGGTAAATTCAGATTAAGTAAACGAAGCTAAGGAGGAAATTCCAATTATGCCATAAAATTTGCTATTCGAATCTTTATTATTTATATTAAAAACGCAAGTCAAGAAGTTTTTGCGGCCTCAAGGATTTTGGTTATTTAAGTAAGCTTAAAATGTTATACCTATTACATACTTTTTAGAGCTCAGAAACATAAGAATGATGTAAGGATGGATGGATGAATACTTTAAGTACAGGTTTACGATAAAGGCACATACGACGAATGTTTCTAACGTATAATGGCACATCCAACCTTATGCTGCTAAGGTCTAATTTATGAAAATAATTGGAATTAAAATCAAAATTGTTATTATTGGTGTTTTAATGTTCACTTTGTAATATATACAAATATAACATAGGTTCAATGATATGACAGTAACTGTAGTACTCGCTGGGCGGTTAGACTGCGAGTGCGCAGCGATCCGTTGCTCTCTGCGCCCGTGGGGGCGCACTGCACACCACACTTGTATACATTTTAAGTATAATACATACAAATTCCATGGACATACATTTCAAGTATTGTCCAATAAGGCAAGCCTGATAACTATATGCCAAAACCCGCCCTTTAACCTTTCATCAGTAGATTGACGCCCATGAATAGGTTGACGATTATTAATTTTATCAAAATATATCGTTATTTGACTCTATCAATAACCAAACCAACATTTTACTTGTTTCCATTCATATTAAACGGTCTCCCTTGTGTTCAAATCCATTTTGGTTATATTTCCATTAAAAGTTCGTGTTTATTTGACTGAATGGATATTTCGATACAATTTGTATTTCAATAGCTACTATTGTTTTGTTTTAATCAGAGTCCTTCCAAAATTATTCAACCTTTGTATAAATTGACATTTGATTGGGAAGAAATATTTAATATCCTGTTTATTTACAAGTATTATACGACTGAGTAAAATATATTTAACTTTTGAAATTCACTTTTGAGGTATTTGACTGGAATTCGAACGTAATTCATTCTTGTATTGCAAAATATACAATCTTATATTACAAAATGAGTAGGTACTATTTGTGTATACAATTATATTTATGTACATTATATTGACACTAATAGACCACTCAACAATAACGGGCTACATTGATCTGTAAATATTAGAATAGGTATACTTTTACTTTGATGCAATCCGATGAGCACATAGGTATACACATTATGCTTTATTTATTTTAAACGAGATGTTACTGTTTAGCTAGATGATTTATTTAAATTAAATGTAATTTTTTAGACGGGAAATGCCCCACATCTCACATAAAAAAAAATAACACTTCTCCTCCTCATAATAACAAATATAATAAAAAAAATAATCAATCAAAATCGTCAAGTCGATCTTGCGTACATACATATGTGATTCATGTTTATTTATATAGATACATATCACGTAAGGTGTCATTTTATTCGTCAAGAAATATTTAGTATAATAAAATTTGTGTGGTAAAAAGGCAACATATTAAATGGCTACATTTGATCTTCAACCTTATTTTGACTCAACACTCAATCGTTTATTGCAATCTACATTATATACCTATACTTTACTTTTATACCTACATTATATTATTACAATTTTATTTCATTGCGGACCCTGTCAGGCACAGCAAAGTAAAAGTAGGGAGGTAGAAGGGAGGTTTTCTCTATCACTGTATTTTATATATCATCATCATTAAATTCATAATGTTGATGAAAAAATCCTATGCAGAACTATATAATTAAAAAAAAACGAATGATTTTAAATAAATGGTCGAGTCTTCTACGTCCCCAGATACCGTAGGATTTAACGACAACTACTAATGAGTTAACGTCTTCAGTAATTGCGTCTAGCGATGTTAATGAAACTCTTGTGGAAATAGCTTTTAATTCAGAAATTTCATTTAGAAAAACAGTTTCAGTAATTAAAGATACATGGCCATATGTGTGACTCTTTGAGTCTAGCGGTATCTTATACGGTTTGTAGCCAATGGCACATTTAATGATTACAAAACGAAAATGTACTTAAAGTGGAAACATTTATGTTTCCTAGAAAAAAATGGCCTAAACTAACTAGAGCCTGTTATACATTACCGGTATAATTAATTGTGTTCTATTTGCATAGTGTGTAAAGCATGAGCGAATATATCTACCTAAAATGTTTGCAAAGTTGCAAGTTAATAATATAATAGTATTAAAACATTGTATCACATTATTATATGATACATTATGCGGTCACCAGCCCGTATAACGTTCTCTGCTGAACAGCTTCGTCCCAAGAAAAGGTTTTTACTATAGTCACCACGTTTGGCTGGTGGGCTGGTGACCACATAATGTACGAACACCCACAAGAGAACGGTGCTGCCCGTTTCCTGGCATACAATTGCGATAGATGATGTTATCAACCAACTAGACACAGATATAAATCTTAGATTTTTACACAAAGATTTTTGTGATCGGCGTGGGGATCGCACCCCGACCTCCAAGACTTATACCGCTACGTCACGTACGTTGTCTATTTCAATGGAAATGATAATTATTAAGAAAAGATTAGATGTCGCTTTTATCGCTTAAACTACAAGTGTCTTTAGTAAACACATTTTGTGTATTGTCCACAGGCTGAAGAAGGTTTAGTTGTACGGCTACGTATGGAATCAGTACGTTTGCCGTGCGCTGGCCAAGCTCTTAGAGCAAGAGATGGCGATTCTTTAGGATCACCGCTTCTAGCCTCCTGGGATGGACCTGACAGCACCCCTAATGTAAGTATTTTTATAACCCATTCTACGGTATAAATTTCAGCACAACAATATTTAAATATTCACGTAAACAAATATTTCAGTGGGTAAAACCACATAAGAGTGTTCGGAAACCGCAATTTAAAAAAATTGTGATAGGTGTTAATGCATGAAGAGTTTTATGTTATTACGTCTGGCTTTAAACTTTCGAAGCATTAAATAACTACTTTATGAAATAATCAGTCTAAAAATGTCAGATATTAGAATTGCTTTAAATAACAAAGACAATATTAAGATTTAGAGCCTTAAAATTATACAGCTGGCTAAATAAATGATTAGTTACAAAATGTAAATTTCAGTTATAACTATGTATTTTAAGAATTTCTCTATCGCTGCTTGTGTATCAATCCTTAATAATATTATAACTGTTACAAAACAGGTTGGTGATGTGGAAACTACAACAGATGGCAGTGGCGTAATGGAGATAGCTGGCGGTCGTCACATTCTCGTTGAACTCCGCTCTGGCGACACGAGTGACCGCTGCGCTGGTGGCTTCCTCGCTCACGCTACCCAAATTGGTATTTATTTCATTAACTACTTAGACACAGGTTCTCTTCTAATTCCCACCTTCTGTATCAATTAATGTTAATAAATATGTCTATGTCACTACGGCTGGTAATTCTTTATGGGTAAAGGGTTTTGTGTTTATTTGGGCAGTCGCCCAGCGAGCGATGAAGAGGGCCATGGAAAAATGCGGGTTACCGACATAGCCCAACGGATTAGTTGGTTAAAGTGGCAGTAGGCAGGCCAAATAGCACGGAGAACAGATGGTCGTTGGGGCCGAAAAGTTCTCGAATTTAAACCGCGGATCAGAAAGCGTAGTGTAGGACGTCTGCAACCAACTAGGTGAATGGATTGCCTGGTCAAGGCCGCGGGATAATGGTGTATGCAGGCCGCTTCCAACCGTAGTAACTAGATGGAGATCTATGAGGAAGGCCTATGTCCAGCAGCGGACGTCCTACGGTTGAAAGGATGAAAGAGTTTTCCGCCAACTGTTTACAAATACACATAACAGTGAACTCGTCTCATCAATGTGGAAATATAAATTTCAAGTGAGTGTCCTTGGTCGATTGATATGTAGTTTTATTAATTTTTTTATAAAGAACCAATCCGCAACGCTTCCGCCGCGTGGGCTTCAGTGAGCGGAGGTATCTGGTGGCGCAGCGGGGGCGGTGCGCGGGGGGCGGCGGTAGCTCTCGCAGCTACTGCAGCGCTAGCAGCTCTGTGTTTAGCGCTGCATTCTGCGCATAGGACCAGGGCGTACCAGAGAGCTGCAGATAAAGAGTCCTTGACGGATAGCGATGGTAATTTAAATCTCTTTTGACTGTACATTCTTTAGGATTAGGCTATTCACCCATTGACACCGCTTCCCGTCGTATTACATGGGATGGCAGAGTACACTCGCGACGAGAGAGATACAGATCTTTATTCCGCGGTTTATTTCGCGTCTACGCGCGGGGTGGCGTTGTACGACGTGACGGATCCGCGACAAATAACAGGCTTCATATCACAGTGGATCATCTTACTTATGAAAAACCCGTACTGTAGAGCTGTGTGTTATATTCTGCAGGAAACGCCGCGTCAATCGACAAAATCTGCGCGTGAGACGTGCCACCGACGTTTTCTCAGTTGTTGTGTTGTAATAATAATCTCCGTGGCGACGCAGTATAAGTTTCGCTTTAAGCCTCGGAGGTGGGTTCGATTCCCACGTTGAACAAGACATTTTTGTGATCGGGTCTGTTTGGTAGGTTAGGTTACACTACTCTCCGTGCCTTGCAAAACACATTAGTTAAGCCGCTGGACCCGATTGTTATAACATCATCTATACTAGGGAACGGGAAGCGTTTCCTTCTGTGCTACTACATATTACTGCGGTCACCAAGCCGCTTGCCAAGCACAGTGACGGAAAAACCCTCCCACGGGAGGTGGCACATGTTCAACAGTGGATGTTTTACGGGCTGATCTGATCGGGCTGAACAAGCGGTTTTCAATACAAACTACGATGCTTACATACAATATTAAAATCTGCAGGTCGTGCTACGCGCCAAATCGCGTAAACTGCCATAGCTTTATTTAACTCAATGTGATTTTTTTCAATTATCTATTTATAGTTGATAGCGAATCGTGAAAGTTTTTTTTTTAATAATAAAATATTATTCCTCAGCATGTTCAGCATCTCTGGAGCTGGGTGGAGCAGCGTCAGGTTCTAGAAGCACTCTACTATCCGAAGTGGTCGGAGGCGGAGTTTCTCTTCGGAGACTGCTGCCTTCGGGGAAAACTAAGCATACGAGGTTGAGAGACTCTGACAGAAATTCTGAAAATGTCGAACAAAGGTTAGTGAGACATTATTGAAAATGATAATAATATAATTTATTTATTAATAAAAACTTCATACATTTAATACTTTTATATTCCATTAGTCTAACTGAGATGTATATTTAAAACCAAAATAAACCTGTACTGCGATTTCTGTCCGTGTCTGGAACTTTGCAAATATAATATTCGTGAATAATTTTCAGACATATTATTATAGTAAGTGATAAGTATATTCTAAGCATTTCTATTCTGTAGCTCATACAAGAAAAGTTTCTTCAAGGCCAGTGTACAGTACAGACAGACAAACAACTAAAACGCATTAATAGTTTTTTTTTGTTAAAAAGATTACTAGCAGAGTTTTGCAGTACATGCTTGTGTTACGAGTGGGTTTACGTCGGTAGTGCAATGGTTGGGGATCGAACCTGCGACCACTAGATCACAAATCCGACGCCCTAGTATTGGGCATAATTAACTAATTGTAGAACCAAATTCATTTATAACTAATCCACATTAATTTAAACTAATTAAGACCTCATTAAACTTCTACAAACAGTCTAATAATTCAATCTAAATCCTAAAAAGTTTTCATTGTCGATAAAATTCTTTGGGATTTTTTTTCACGAAAATTGTTCTGAGTTATAACGCTTAATTTACTTGATCGTAAAAAAATAACCACTCAATTAGCTTGAAGTTTGGAATTCGAGTAAAACTAATGATTTAATTCATTTTCTTTTTGTAAAAAATAGGTCACTTGGTCTAACAGATTACTTACCATAAAGAAGTTAACTAAAATATTCGAACTTAACAAATTAAATTGAAGCTCAAAGGTCAACCTTGAACCTTTGGCTTAAGTTGATAGAAGACGTCACCTTTAGTTTCATTCGTGTAGCTCTAAATCCCAAGAGAATCTTTGTCTTTTTCTTTAGAAGAAACATTGTCATTTGAATGTGATACAGGACCTCTGGTCGTTAATTTTTCATCGTAATATATGCAATGGTTTTCTTAAACTAGGAGATAAAAAATATAGGTATTTTATTTATAAAATTGTTTATTTTTTTCATTACTCTCAAGCTCCTTAACTTTTCACTTAGAACTCAAATACCACTTGAATGGAGAGCAGAAAAAATAATTAACTTGCAAACACCCTTTGGAGTTGCCCCTCAAGCACGTTGTTATGCATAACCATTGTTTGAGCACGTATCAATACAAAATAAAGAGCCCGTCGAAATAAAAAGTGTCATTGTGTTAGTACTTATTGCATCGTAGACAATGCTTTTGGGTCGTGGTAAAAGTGAAAAATCTTCTTTTGATTTTTACCTAAGTTTTGAAAGGGTTTTAGCAATTAATCTTGCGTCATTTAAAATTTTCCTAAAGTATCTTACATTATACTACAGCCACATTACATTATTTATTAACGGTGTTTTTCCATATACGTATGTGTAAGTACGCCAGGGCTCATGGAGGGAAATTGGAAAAGGCGGGCAGGATAAAGTTGGCTAGCGCTATAGATATCTTCTGTATTGACACGAGCTATGTGTCCTTGTATTTAGATTCCTATACCACGATATGCCTGGTCAGAAAAAAGTTGGAACTTATTGTCCAGTTGTAACTGAGCGCGAGTACATAGTTAAAAATAATACTAGTAGGGGACAAAAACTCTGCTTATAATCTTTAGAAAAAACAGTGTTCATGGAATTGTCATGAGTATTAAAATACTCGTGCAAATCCTTTCTTAAGCTGTTGAAAGGTCCATGTTTCATGTTGTTGGGTGTTCTTTAAAAATAATATCTTCCAAAATAAAAAGTACCTTTACAGCAAACCTAAATAATGATAATAACAACGCAATCTAACTTACTTAGAGATGAAGAAGACGGTGGCACCGACATAGAACCCGACGTGGGTGACAACACAAGTGTCGCGAGTGCCGAGAGTATCGCCAGTCAAGCCACCGTCACCCCAGAGACAGTATCCTCTAGCAGTGCGCCTGTACAACGAACAAATATACCACCGTCCCCTATGAGAAGATCTCGGACGGTCTCTGCAAATAATGTTGCAGTACCACAGGTAAGGAAGTCTTGTTCCAAATCATCTATTTCTTCAACATTATAATCTATATCATCATCAACGTTACTCTCTTATTACGTTATTGAAGAATTTCTATGATGACTTGGTATTTTGCTTTGGCCTAATGGTCTATGCATTATAGGCTAGCATGCTGGTCGAATGCTGCCGGTGGTCTAAATCTCTATTTTTAAAATTTAGTATTTACTAAAATTTGCGAAAATAATTTACGAGTTCAAAAATTTTAAAAAATTTACACTATTCAGCGGTAGCCGCTATATATCGTCGGTGATACTCCAAAACCGCGTAAGTGACAGTTGCTAATAAGGTTGAAAATCACATGTACCTAATCGATCTTCTTCCTTTAAAACATGTACAAAGAAAATATTCATAGACAGATAAAATTAGACCTTATTAGCAACTGTCACTTACGCGGTTTTGGAGTATCACCGACGATATGATACTGCTGATGCTACAGAGGAGGTCTTAGTAAAATCATCAGTACTAGACCTATTTTTCTTCTAGCATTAAGATGGTTTTCATAGTCTATGTTTATGCCATATTACGCCGTCGATCTTGTTGTCATAACATAATTTGGTGAAAAGCAATTACTAAGGAAGAAATATAATAATAATAATTTATTCATCAACATACAGGATTGTAGTTGGTACAGAGGTTTAGCTTAGACTAGTTAGTAGGTATACTAAAATGTGTATAATATATAGTCTACATATTCGCGTAGCTTGTTCTAAATCATCGTTATCATGCCGTTTCCTCCCTTTAAGACCGCTGCTGCCTTCTCTAAAGAAGCATTTTCTTCCCATCTATCTATGTATATGGATATGGTCTTGATATTTCATGACATTGATGTTCAACTTAACATTGGAGGATATATTTGCCAGGTCTCATCACCACCACCGCAGTCAACAAGCTCTGTGACGGCAGAACTGAGTACCAGCGTTACTAGTGTAAGTGAACGAGACAATACGACTTGCAGTGAAAAGGACCGAGACAGCATGTGGGACAAGGATAGAAGTGAAAGCAGAGCATCCTCTTCTACTTCTGCTGCTACCTTGACTAATGTAAGTGCTACGTTTGTAGAATCAAATTTTAAAAACTAAACGTATCGAATATAAACTAATAAGTTAAATTTAAGCGTAGATTTGTAATTAGAAGAAAATATGTATTTACTACAAAAAAAAAACTTATCGCGTATTTTTCGGAATAATGCCTGAATGCCTACCTGGAAAATTCAGTGGCTAATGGTACAAAACATTTTATATACTATTTCAAATTTAACTTACTGATCAGCGTAACGTAAGCCTAATAAAATAAAGTGCATTAAGCAAATAAAACCGCGCAAGTTTTATATAAAGCCCATTAAAATATTCGAGCAGGAGAAAGTTCCATAAAATAAGATTTATTATAATTCAAATCTTGCCAGTGTTACTAAAGAATCATTTCTTAAAACATTGCAATATTTCCCAGAAAACTAGGTAATAAGTTTAAAATTAAATTTTACAGTCACTGTGTTATGAGAAAATGGTTTTACACAACTCTAAGTTACCTAGTTTTCGAAGCTTTCATTTTCTGCTCGAATTTATTTTTAAGTAATTCGTGGGTTCAAGTTTATTCTATCCCTAATTAACCAATTAAGGGCGTTATTTGAAGTTCACAAAGAAGTCAATTTAAATTATAATAAATAAAATGAAGAGCGGAGTTTCAGTTAAATATTGTAATTATACCTATTCAAATGGATGCGCTCTTGGGAATATATTCAGAGTATTTACATTTCGTTCTACCTTTAAAACCTGATCATTTCAAGTTAAGTTCTATTTAAACATAGCTTAGCAAGACAACTAAGGGTTTTACTTCACCAATCAGACGATTTCAGATCAATCGATCGATTGACCGATTGGGGTGGCAGCTTTACCTGATCCATGGATACTGTTTTAAAACACGTCGATCGTTCGATTTTCTGATACTCACAAGCATTGTTTATAAGATAGATTAATATATAGGCTATAAATTAACACGATATTATTTTACACATCTATAGAAGTATATTAACCCCTAATAATTATATTTGTTATGTTTCGCAGGGCTGGTATTCCCCTGCCTTGAGTGGAGTGTTAGCTGCCAAGATCCGTGACAACCCGAAGCATACGAAGGAGTCGTGCAACCGTCGCCTACTCAAATCCGACTTGAGTCTCACCTCACATCCTGAGATGGAAATTGATTACTATGATTACGAAGTTAATAACGCGGGTAAGCTTAAATTTCTTCCTAGTAGGTCGAGGGACTCCTATATGTGCCTCGAAATACACGTAAAGCAATAGTTATAGTAAAAGCTATGACCATCACATATAAGGTAATGGACAGCATATGGTGGTTATACTTTTCATAATACTGCGGTCACCAACCCACCTGCCAAGCGATCTGACTTTGGCACACCTTCGATACAGGCCAATGTTCAGCAGTGGACGTTATACGAGCTGATGATTATGATAAAAGTTTTCAATATGTTTATTATTGTCTAAATAATCTGCTGTTTCACCATTCTTAACTACCAAATGTAGTTCAATATCAAATTATAACGATCATTATTTGTCTTAGGTTCAGTTCCCGGTTCATATTTGGGTATGGATCCGGCGTTCTTGGTGTGGATACCGCCACTTGAAGAAGGTGACATACTGAAAGAAATGACCGAGGACAAAGACCCGGTGTATGAAGTAAGTCCTAGATTTTTTGATATATTTGATAATTATGTATATTGAAGTGTAGTTTAAAAATAAAAATGTCACTGACCCATTCTATGACAAAGTGATAGTTTTCTGTTTGATTCAATGACATTTTCTTTTACAGGAAATAGTCCCCAAAGAACTTCGACCTGATCCTGGCAGTAACACTGAATCACCCGAAGAAAGACCATCTTCTAGTACACTCAAGAGGAACCCAGACATTCGTAGATCCAACGAATCCATCAAATCTTTCCGCAAATTTATGGAAAAAGGAAATATAATACAACCATTAAATTTCAGCTTCAGTGATTTGCAAAACACGCCCAAAATGTCTAAGAGAAATAAGAAGAAGAAAGTCGAAAGTCCTGTATCTATTCCAATGAAAGATCTCAATTTAACAAGATCGCCAGTGAAAGTTCACAGAAAGGAGAACCGAAGTGATTTTGATACTTCGACACTCAAAAGAGTCAACGAAGCCAAAGAAAAAGATTCAGACACCCTTAAAAGAAACGATTTTTCAGACCTAAAGTTTGCAGATGAAAATTCAGATTCATCGAATGAAATTAAATTTGTAGACGACTCACCAGATAGCAATAGGATTGTTGATAAATATAATGTTAGAACTTAAATAGGGATTTTTCATTCCATAATTTATCATGTTGGCAACTGATACTTAGATAAAAAATATTTGTACCTCTTACTTATAACAATATTTAAAAATACAACTAAAGATGGTTAGATTATCTTAATATATTGGATAATACTAGGTTATTTTAAAATCGTAGTGAAAATCTTCATTCATTATTATAAAATTTAGTTCATATTTATTGTCTTTATAACTAAGAGGTACCAATTACACATGAAATCTACTACCAATATTCCATTAGTTGAATGTAAGGACCAATCCTGTGAATAAATCCGACATTAGCGTTCATATCATCAAATCATATTTTTCAATGTCATTATAACATTATCAAAGTGTAAGGTAGTCACATATAAGTAAACATTTTATAATCAAATTAATTGTACTTAGAGCTGTAGATTCACTTGGCTGACATATAAAGTTTAAAGAATTTGGAATTAAAAAGTACTTTAGTTTTATGACATTGAACTACTGCTAGATTACAAATGCTAATCATGGCGACCTTGTCCTATCCTTATTTGTGTAAAGTAATTAACTTCATTGTAATTTAATCATTGTGCTGAAATAATTCTGACATTAACATTAACTTCGTAATTTATTTCATTTGATAACGATAAATTATAAAAAAACACGTTGTCCGATTGCATTGTTTCTTTTGTTAGTGGTCTAAGTATTATTTAGTAAAACATATAACGTCGTTGGTGTCAAGCAAGCCTATGGTTAAAAAATGCTTATACATTTGGGTTTCTGCTTAGACCCGTTTTTAATTCCAAGTTCTTAATTGACACTCACATTGTATAATATCATTACATTTTCTGAATAATATAATATAATAAATGTGTTTTAATTTTACGAGTTATTATAAATTGCTACGCCCATGCTGCCAAAATTAAGATTTTATTGTAATCTTTTGAATTTCAGTCATTTAATAAATAATTAGTAAGACTGATTGTCGGGCAGTGCAATATTTTAACAATGTACAATTTTAAATTTGATCTCTATATCTAGTCATTTTGTAAATTTATTTTATTTTTATTTATTATTTATAAAAAAAGAATTAAAATATAACAACATTTATTTTTGTCTATCTATGATCAAGTAAAATTCTTTAATAAAATAAAAGTTACAAATTTTATTTCATTTTGCAAATATTTATTGCATTTATTATCTAGCTATAACTTAATATACTATATTGTTTTTAATATTATTGTAAATTAAGGATCTTCTAGTATGAAACGAGTTGTTTTTATGTTTAATTTCTGGAAACTCCATTAAATGCAGTTTTATTTTGTAAATTAAAACGGTTGTTTAATTTATGCGAACCCAACATAATATGCGAAGCTTCAACCGTCACTGAATTAGCAACGAGATTGCATGAGGAAGGCGTTGAGAATACACACCTATATTTAAAAAAAAAGTTTACAAAAAAACAAACGACTTCAAAGAATAAAAATACATATAATTCACTAACAAATTTAACATTCACATAATCGGAACCTAACCAAACTCATCAAACTAATCCTGAAGTACATCCTTTCCAATGAATCGGTTCGTTTTGAAATCGGTTGGCGTCATTTATCGCGCACATTCGTAATGCAAATTTAAGACTTACATGATTTTCTTGTGGTTGCCATTGTCAGAACAAGACAAAATTGAAATGAGACCACACGGAAAACACATGTTTTTAATTTTTTTTAAATCCTTAAAATTGGTTCACGCAGTCAAAAGTTCTGGGGTAACAAACTTAAATAGATACAGTCGAATTTAAAACCTTCTCCTGTTGGTCGAAGGTTGGTTGAAGTCGGTTGAAACAACTATTTCACTATTTTATCAAATTAGACAAAAGAAGGAGTACATAAGAGTCGATATGATAGTGAATAGATTATAAAATATAAGCAATACATTACCAGGTGTATTTGTCAATCAA
The DNA here is from genome assembly GCA_947037095.2 of Nycteola revayana. Taxonomy (NCBI): domain Eukaryota; kingdom Metazoa; phylum Arthropoda; class Insecta; order Lepidoptera; family Nolidae; genus Nycteola; species Nycteola revayana. The sequence continues at coordinate 14,049,379 of OX344841.2, read as the reverse complement.
AGTTGTAGGAAACCGCGATCTAAATAAGAGTGCCAAGCCAAATACCTATATTGCCTAAAACCCTCGATAGCATAATATTGTTGCGAAAATTGTCGTGAGTTTGTGTGTTATATGCTTTACTATAATGTACATGAGTTAGCGTGCCAACTAAACCGATAATCTCATTATAATGTCTATTACAGGACTGGACACATACAAGCTAAGTGTTCACTTTACTAGATTGGTGGGGTCATTGGTCTGTTCATAAGTAAAAAAAAAATAATAGATGACGTTCATAGCGTTTATGATGATTTTGCCAATGTTTCTAAAGTCAATGATATACTAGGGACGACAAAAATCCCACGAAGTGAAGCCGGGCAATTTTGCTAGACATATCTATTTATAAGTTAGTTGTAGTACAAGACAATTGATATCGGGTAGTGTATGACAGATCGAATTCCAGGGACGTCGCGCCACTATACTCGACGTCGCGCGTCGTAGACAAAACGTATCGTGTGATTTTGACAGATATGTCAAGCAAACTCTGTCAATGTTGCACCACTTCATTCGATTTTCTAGAAAACACGATGTAGCTTAACATGATGAACAGTCAGGCAACTTGGCGTCACTTCACTCGGTGTTATTGACAATGCGTGTCGTTGACATTTGTCCTCGAGAGTACCCCAAGTTTTAAAATAAATAACCGGGTAAGTTCAAGTCTGACTCGCGCACGAAGGGTTTCGTACCATTTGCAAGTGCTTACCTGTTCCCGTTATTGATACCGAGCAATAAGAGAAAAAAAAACTTTGTTGTATGAGAGCCCCCCTTAAGATTTATTTTATTTTATTTTTAGTATTTGTTATTATAGCCGCAACAGAAATACATAATTTGTGAAAATTTCACCTGTCTATTATTATTATTATTATTATTATTTATTTATTATTATTACATAATAGTGCTTAACCTTAGTGTAATATATAGGTCCACAAAACTGTTCTAAACAGTTTGTCTGTGGACTCAGGTGAGTCTTTTATATTTTAAGTTGGGAATTTAATAATATAGTGTGTGATTATGCATAATTTACTATGTATACTATAGTTCATGGTGTGTGTATACTATCCAATAGGTGTTCCTTTAATAATCTTTTAAACCTGTTTTTATTAGTTTCTCTTCTGATGTCCACAGGCAAGCTATTTAACAAATATGGTAAACGTTTTCTTAATGTCCTATCTCCATAGTAATTATTAACTCTAGGTACATCATACTTACTGTTAGCTATCGACCTGGTACTGTGAGTATGCGATACAAGTGATGAATTATGCTCGTAATTGCCATGTTGATTTACTAATAATAAGTATTTATATTTTAAAGTAACTGGAAGAATTTTACAAATTTTAAATAGTTTTTTGTAATTATGTTTGCAACTGTTCTTAGTTTTATTGTTTACTAATAATTTTAGGAATCTAATTTGTAGGGTTTCAATTTTGCCTATATAAGTTTTAAAAGTCGATCCATAGCAATCAAGAGCATAAGATATAATAGATTCCACTAGAGATTTATATAAACATTTTAATGTAGTAGTTGGTACTTTAAAACTTAGGTGATCAAATGTAATCTACGTGTTGGGACCAGGAGAAATTCTCGTCTATTTTCATTCCAAGGTAAGTGAAACAATTTACTTGTTCTATAGGTTTACAGTTACAGTTTGCATTATTTTTGTGATAACATGAAAAACTATGAGTGAATATTGGAGTTGGTATTCCTGAAGGGCGTAAATAAGGTGAGTGTAAAATAATAAGTTTAGTTTTATCTGAATTAAGTACAATTCCATTATCATGAGACCATTTTACAACATCATCTACATCGCGTTGGACTAGGCTACAAGTCTCAGCGAGGTCAGTGCCGGCGCGCAATGTACACAAGTCAGCAGCGAACATATACGCCGAGCAATGATTTAATATTTTTGGTAAGCTATTAACGTGCATGAGGTAGCATACAGGACCACACCCCGACCCCTGCGGAACCCCGCACTGGACATGTTTCTCATCGCTGTAACTGTCGCCCACCTTAACCTGATAGGATCGTGCAGTGAGGTAGTCAGTGAACCATTTATTTAGTGGCTCCCTCACTCCACACTCCTCCATCGCATTTAGTAGTGTATCAGATTCCAAAGTGTCAAAAGCTTTTTTGAAGTCATAAAATATAGCAATAATGAACTTTTTTTCAGACAAATGGGTATTAATTTCTTCAGTAAAGTTAGTTAACAATGTGTTCGTGCTTTTATTTCTTTGAAATCCGTGCTGACAATTATTTAATATTTTGTTTTTATGAAGATACAGTCCGATTTGGTTTACTATACATTTTTCTATAATTTTATCAATGCTCGACTGAATAGCGATTGGTCTATAGTTAGAATATATTTGACAATTATCTTTTTTATAGATTGGACGAACTATGGATTTTTTTAATAAATTTGGAAACATATGTTTACTTACAGATAAGTTGACTAGATTGGCAATGACTGGGCTTACTTTGTCTCCTATAAATTTAAGGTCAGACATACGTATGCGATCGGTACCCGGAGATTTCTTACTGCTCATATTTTTAATGATATTCATAACATTTTTAGTGTCTACCGGTTGCCACCTCATACATACATCAGCCTCTTGCACATAGCCACTTCTATCTAACCGTTTCTCATGACACACGTGCTTAATGAGATCAACATCATTTGAAAAAGTAAACGCGAACTTGTTACATATTTCTTTTGTATCATTTTCTTGTGTCATACTCATAATAATAATTATAAAATTATCTAAGGACTTTTTTTGTTTTCCTAATAATGTATTTATTTTATCCCATATTTTTCTTATATTACCATTACAATCTAATATGCATTGCTTATCATATTTATTCTTGCATTTAAGTATCGCTTTTGTACACTTATTTCTATACCTAGTGTAATCCAGCCTTTTTATCATATTTTTGGTATCAGCACTCCAAACATTAAATAATCCATCTCGTTTTTCTATCATCGCTTTTAAGTTTTCATTAATCCAACTGTTACTATTACGGTTACTCTTTCGGATATATATATTTTTATAACAGTCATCATAAATATTGTTGAATAGTTGACAAAATTCCGAATACAATTTCAGTGGACATTCAATAGTTAATAGTTGTTCAAAGTCGGTGTTGAGAAGTTTTTCTCTTACAGCACGATTATCTAACACACGTCGTCTATCTGTCTAGCTATCGCGGTCTTTGAGATACAGCCTGGTGACAGAGAGACAGCGAAGTCTTAGTAATAGAATCCCGTTTTACCCTTCGGGTACGAAACCCTAAATAAATATGAACCATAAAATGGTACTTGCACTTTGACTGAGCCTTTATTGATAATGCAAAATATTAAATATTGATGAAAAACAAAAATTGCCAAAAATATCACACCATCTTACAACGTAGCTAATATTGTTGGTTCTTCAGACTAATGATGCTAATAATAATGTAGGAAATAGGAATAACCGTTAAAAATATTATTGATCCGTCGGCAAGATTACCAAAAAATATCTGCCTCTTATTTTTTTAAACATCAAATAAAAAAAATATAGGTTAATCAAGTTCAAGAGGTGAGAACTTGTGACGCCTATGTCGTGTTGTGTGAATTTTAGGTAAAAATTCACCCAGAACTGCCCAGAAGTGACGTTCCACACCATTTCAACGCGGTGCATTTTCGTCACTTTTTGTTTACGGAACGAAGAAAAAATCGTTTTCAATATGTTTTGGTAATCTAACTGACGGACCAAATTCTTCGTTTTTAGTCGTCATCCTTATTATTAATATAAGTTTTCGGCAGTCTTGCAACCCCATTTAGAACAATTAAAGTAAACTATCGCTAGCAGTTAAACTCTAAGCGAACGCTAATTTAGTTTAAATCTCCACGGGACGTGTGAAACGAGATTTTGTGTACTGGATCAATTACTAGTGGGGAATGGAGTTTTGTTTCTTGTTAATGTTGTTGGAAAACAATGTCCTCCTGTACCTACTCGGATTCGCAAGGGACAGTTTGACTTCTAGATTAACTGCTAAGCTTAGTTTAACTTATCATATATAATAATGGAATTACAATTCACTTAATAACAATTAAACACAACTGAAAATTATTAGAATACACGAGAAACCGGCACTGGGATTACGCAAAAAATGCAGCAGCGATTATTTAGTAGAACTATAGAAAAAAAAGTCACGTTGCGATCTGATTTTTGTGACGTTTTCAATATTGTACTTATTGTAGATCAATCGCAACCTTACGACAACGCATTATTTTTTTCCGTTTACTACCTACTAACTGCCACATTTTCATTCATAAATATATCACAAAATTCCATGTAAATTACGCTTTACCTACACGCTACATATTATACTATTACATTATTACTCGAACCAAAGAACCTATTTAAATAATAATTAAGTAAAACTACCATGCTTGCGAACAAGGCATGCAACCCGATTGTTATACATATATCCTTTATTAAATTCCAGCTTCAGTGCTTGCCACGTTGATGAAAATACTCACGCCGAGTATGGGAGTACGGCGATGGAATACAACCTTGTTTGATTAGTTTTAGCAATGTTACCGCGTAAACATTCTAGATTGTTAAATACTTTGTACGTAGGTATATCAACTACTGAATGGGATTTATATACAGTCAGCAAAAGATATAGGTTTACATATTTTTAAAAGCATTTTAAATTTATATGTACCAACACGTTTATAAGAAGAGTTCACTGTTTTGTGTAGTTGTACACAGCAAGCAGCGAACTAAAACCTTCATTTAGCAACAAAGAAGAAGAAACATGACTTTATATTTAATTTAAAACTAGTATAACCATTAACGTTTAAAAAAATGGAATACCTTGTCAAGCGTGCCGTTTTCAAAAGAGCTTAAGCCCAAATTTTAGGGCGCATGATATACTCGTATATTTGTGAGGTGAAATTTCACAATTCCACCGATACGTATAATCTTTTCCTAATGGAGATTTTTAAGCTGACACTTTTTAATATTATTAGTATTATTATACTTACCCACCCACATTATCACAAATAATCTCATAACAACGTAACTTCTTAGCTAGAAGCTGCAACTAATAGTCGGCCATCGAGTTCCGCACATATTACTTAGTTATGTAACTGGGACAAGAGCATTGAAGGGTAGACGATTAATGCTTCTGTGGCTCCTATATCTGGGAAATCCTTCTTGAGAACTGCTTAGATGTTTATGATTTAAGTGTATTTTCTTTAATCGTTCGTAATTATTTATCCTTGATGTTTTGTTTAAATTACAAAGGCGTATTAGGCATATTTCGGACGTCGTACCTTTGACGTACGAAATATGCGTAATACGCCTATTTTTAAGAGCATGATGATGTTAACCCGTCGCGCGTCGTAGTCCCCCTGATAAGCTTTAACGAAGTTCCAACAAAGCTAGATATAAGGAAAAACTTGTTCTCTAAAGGTAAGTACTACTGATAACTATGTCCAGCTATGAATGCATGTAAAATGGTTATTTTGAAAATTATTTGGAGACTGTTTTTTTTTTTTTTAACTGAACTTTCAAACGGCCATAAAAGAAAGATACTTCATAGACTATTTGTCGGTTTTCCAAGGCTCCAAGTTTCCGGATAACTTGAAATATCTGTGCTATGAATTCATTGCTCCCCAAGTAATTATGCAGCTGCTCACTGGGGAGTTAGCCAACTTCGATCAAGTCAAATTAAGTTGGCCAATAAATACCTCTGCAAACTCTACCGCTATATGAAATACTTCGCTAAAACTTAACAGTCACGTCTTAGTTTATTATATTATTTGGCTAGTAAATTCGTATTTTATACGTTTTTCAGAAAACGCACAGGTGTAATAACCTAATTCGCCATCTATATCGCATTCCTATGTAACAGAGTAACGAGCTAGTGTACTGCCATATAGTTAAGCTATATTAATGTTAAAATATATTCTATGTGTATATTCACCCGTACTTTCTCAAAAACACAAATAGAAAATCATCATCATCATCATCATGTCAGCCTGTTGTCGTCCATATAATAAGCAAATTAGGAGATTTTATATCTGATTTTAGTAAATCAAAGAGGCAACTATTTTTGAGACGCAATGGATAGTCTATCAACAAACCGGGAGCGACTTTTTTATTTCACACTTATTATTTACGGCGTGTGAACCGAACCTGCTACTTTTAGAGAACCAACATGAAATATCACTAAGCGATGATAAATACACGGCATTGTTTCAAAGTTTTCGTAACTTTTGTAGTACTAAGTATATTATTCAAAGTGTGTTTAGGAACATTTTGCATTTTTTTTTCAGCTTTTTATTATTTTTGAAAAAAGTTAGGAAAATCAAATACTAACAAAATTTATGAAAATAATTTATGTACATAGATAATAGTTGAACATTATTTCGTAAATATTAGTCACACCAAATAAATAAAAGAGAAAAAAAAACTTGCTATACTTTGAATGTGTTACTCTTATCTTAATATGAAAATAAGAAATAATAATTAGAACCTAGTTATTATTATTAAATTTGTAGTTCCAAACATTTTTAAAAGTTGGGTAATTGTCACATTCTAGTGACTGTCAAATAATAATTATAAAAAAAAACCGGCCAAGTGCGAGTCGGACTCTCGCACGAAGGGTTCCGTACAAGTGCGTACCTATTTTTTGATATCAAGAATACAACAAGTAACATATTATAAAAGTTCTTGTAGTTCGTTGTAACTTTGATCGATGTTGAATGAATTTTCATTCATTCAACATCGATAAATCATCGGTAAACTGCGGTTTACGGTTTATGACGTATTAAAAAAAAACTACTTACTTGATCTCGTTCAAACCAATTTTCGGTGGAAGTTTGCATGGTTATGTACATCATATATTTTTTTCAGTTTTATCATTCTCTTATTTTAGAAGTTACAGGGGGGGACACACATTTTACCACTTTGGAAGTGTCTCTCGCGAAAACTATTCAGTTTAGAAAAAGATGTCATTAGAAACCTCAATATCATTTTTGAAGACCTATCCATAGATATCCCAAACGTACGGGTTCGATGAAAAAATGTTTGTTGAGTTTCAGTTCTAAGTATGGGGAACCCCAATTTTTTTGTTTTTTTTTCTATTTTTGTGTTAAAATCTTAATGCGGTTCACAACATACATCTACTTGCTAAGTTTCAACATTATAGTTCTTATAGTTTCGGAAAAAAGTGGCTGTGACATACGGACGGACAGACAGACATGACGAATCTATAAGGGTTCCGTTTTTTGCCATTTGGCTACGGAACCCTAAAAAGATACCGAACAAAAGTAGACGCAATAGAATTAACCTTTTTTTTCTGGAGACTTAAGTAGTCCGTGGCAGTGACCACCTCCTGTTAATTTAGTTTTAGTTAAGTGTGCGCCTCCCGACCCTTAGTTTGCTAAGAACCTTTCGATGCCCTCGTAGACCCGAAGTCTGAGAGGCCCGCGAACTGTAAAGTAGAGCGACAGTTGCACAAAACTCCCCTAAACTAAAAGCCATAATCCTTCAATCTCCCCGTCAGCGACCGCCCTGAGCCGAGGTCCAAGTCCCACAGGGGACGCCCTCTAGCTCAGGTTGCTTAGTTTGTAGTGTTTAAACCATTTATCTAGGCTGGAGCTCTGCTCGCCTTTATGCCCGGTGAAGTAGCAAAAGCCTCAGGGTTAACTACAAATTATGTCGGGCTGGAAAAAAAAAAAAGTTTTCGACTTCTAGTTAAACTTGCGCCTTCTCTAGTACTTACATTTATAAGTACGTGTACGTAAAAACCACACATTCTATCTATATGAAGCTAAAGAGTTTGTTAGTTTAAGCAATCAAACGCGCTAATCTCAAGACCTAATGCTCGAGCTATTGAGGAAACCTATAATATATATTTAATTATAAAGTTCCTACAGGAACGGGAGTTAGCATTTAATATAGTATACTATGTATTGTATGCCATACTAAATTAACGGCCATCGCTAGGCAAAAGGTCGTTAAGTAGCTAAACAACTTTAACACAATTTTCTAGGCCGTGTTGTCGCCGGGGATGGAACTCAATTAGCTTCGAAATTGCTTTCCTCTTCCAACTGGACGATGAATAACGTAGTATCAGATTAAATGCTTATTGGAACATCCCATCAATCTTGTAAGTCTTGTAACCAAGCTAAGAGAACATGTCTCTAACATCTGTCATAAATATAAAGTTATTAATGGCGCATTATTTTCTTGCTGCCCAGTTATAACCAAATGATTTTTTAGATGCACACCCGAAGAGCTATAATTATGTTCAGTGTTTGCAAAACACTGAACACTGAACGTCTATCAGGATTCAAAACTTTTTAAGTCTTTATAATTGCATCATCGTATAGTTCTACCACGTACTAAAAATACAATTCCACTTCATGAAAGTCGTGAAAAAATTAAAATTTCTTTCGTTTTATGGTACGAAATGGAGAAGTTTCACGCGTAATAATAACATTGTAGCCATACTTGAGCTGAGTGTAGATTGCCTAGTTAACATATGGGAAATTTCACCACAAGATACACTGATACTATGAACGATCTTACAATGGTAAGTGTTAATAATATTAATATACCTAGCTCTTTTTCTTATCGTTCCGTGATAAGGCGCATTTTTAGTACCGTGCACCATTTTGAGTTTTGATCCTCATAACCATTCCAAATTCAAAACTGTAAGTCCTAACACTAACGGAACAAAAGCCAGTAGAAGTAAATTAATTTTCCTGTCAGATTCGGAATGGCAAAATAATTATTGTATAGTAGAAACTATTGCTATTGACAAGGTTGTCGGTAAAGCTGAGTGGTTGATTCCAATTGGATTTCAGTTAATCAGTATTCTAAGTAAACGCCGTACGAACGTCTCATCTTTTGAATATTCAATTTGGATTGAGATTCAATTGTCTTTGGTTGTGTAGCTTTTGGTCACGTGACTGCAGTGATGTGCTTGATAGCTTGACAGTTTCTAATGTAATTGTGATTTTGTAGTGGTTGTGGCACCTGAACGAAATTAATATTTTGATACGATAAAAAAAACATTTATTTATAATCAAGATAATTAATATGGGGGAAATAAAATAATAACATACATGTTCTGGTTTATGAGACGATATAAAAAAGTATTATGTTAATTTAATGGTCATAGCGAAATATTTAAGAAAATAGCGCTTGATATAAAACATATATTATTATAACATTTTAAAAGCATTATAAATAAAAGTTTTGTTCTTGTCAAAACTTCACTATAAAATTTATATAAAAACAAGATATAAATAAATATCCTACTACTGGTTCTACTGAGTTTTTTGGCAGTGTTTCTCAGTAGTCGCCACGTCACGCACTGCACGGTAGGAAAATAACGACGATTCCAAACAAAAACCAGTAACCATTTTTACGGAATAAATGAATTTTGAATTTGAATTTGAATCCAAATCATATGAAATATACTTGAATCTGAATTATGACTCCGACGCACATTACACCCATTGCATTGCTGTGGGCAATGCTTATGCCTTGTTTTTTAAATTAATATTATAAACCGGCCAAGTGCGAGTTGGACTCGCACACGAAGGGTTCCGTACCATATTTAAGTGCCTACCTGTTGACGTTATTGAAAACAAGCAAAAAAAATAAAAAAAATATCAACATGTTTGTTGTATGGGAGCCCCCTTAAATATTTATTTTATTTTATTTTTAGTATTTGTTGTTATAGCGGCAATAGAAAAACATCATCTGTGCAATTTTCATCTGTCTAGCTATCGCGGTTCTTGAGATACAGTCTGGTGACAGACAGAGAGAAAGACAGCGAAGTCTTAGTAATAGGGTCCCGTTTTTACCCTTCGGGTAGGGAACTCTAAGAAACAAGGCATTCTATATAACTATATATTATCTATTATGATGATGATGAACAATTCAATTGCATGATGTCCACTATATAGACGCTGGCTAAATAATAACACCGTCCCAGGTTAATAGAAATTTCTATGTAGTCTTACGATAAGAAAACCTCTCAAACTATATGAACTTATTTAGTGAGGCTTTCGTTAGACGGCGCTGCAGCGCACGTGCAATTATTTCAGCAATCCGACACTAGCTTACACGATGTCTTATTACTTGGGATTGGGACGCTATTTTAAGCGTTTAATTTAGCTTAGTAGCAAACATCGTACCAAGATTAACCTGATCCTATTTTGGAATATATTCAATTTACAAACTGGAAAGAGTCAGTACAACTATGCAAATTATTGTGAGGTTGGCAAATAATTAAATATTCTTAGGGCCAGATTACATCCATGAAAATTATATCGCTTTGCGCGAGTGAAACCGCGCGCGGGAATCTATAAAATATATAGATTCCCGCGCGCGGTCTCACCCGCGTGACTCCCGTTCCCGTGGGAAATTCATAATTAAATATAGCCTATGTCACTCAGGGTGAATTTAGCTTTCCAATGGTGAAATAATTTTTGTAATTGGCACAGTACCTAGTTTTAGATTTTATTCATTACAAACATATACACACACAAAAATACAAATATTTCCTTTTTATAATAGGTATTAATAATTTAATAATAATTTATTTATTTTGTTCTATAAATAAGTACATTCCATAGTATATATTAAATTATATAGAAAAAAAATACTTGAATTTATAGGTACACGTATACAGGTATACAATTACAGTGTTCCTGGACTCCACAATGGGATTCCCAGTGTCGTAAAGTCCAGTTTTCCAGTCTTTCAGTCCAGTCAGAGTCCAGTCTTTCCTAGTTTAGTACTAACACGTTTTGATTAAAACAACTACTAATAATTATTTCCATAGTACTGCAAAACAAATAATCTTTTTATATAATACTAGCGACCCGCTCCGGCTTCGCACGGGTACAATACTGATACTTATAAGTATCAGTATTGTACCCGTAAAGACATTTAAAGACATTCCGTAGTATACTACGGAATGTCTTTAAACCTTTAACAAACGGGCGAAATTTGATCAAAACAAACAGAAACAAATTAATATGGGTACCTACTAAAACTCAGTGAAATAAGTAGGTGGGTATACTTTTATCGTATGAAATACCTACGTATACTCTTCAGGAGGGACTCTTCTTAACAATACAACAAACACTAAATAAATAGGTATTCAAGTAGATACTTGAATACCTATTTATTTTTTGTTTTGTGTTCGTTGTAACTATGATCGATAGATATCCCTCATAGTTACAACGAACACAAACCAAAAATTTGCCTTAAAATTCTTAAGGATCGAGCGCGCATAATCGCATTCGGCCTACCTCACTCGCTGCGCTGCGAAAACACTCGCTGTTATTTTGCGATAACTTCTAAGTTATTCATTTAAAGTATATTGTGTAGGGTTAAAATAATCTGCATGAAATGCTTAAGAATATTAACATTTAAAATGATAAGGATAAATACTGAATCCGTCTGATTAGCTTTACAATTACCGCATTAGAAATGATCATTTTTATAAAAGATAAAATGGATATAGCAAGTTAACCTTGAAAGATAGACATATGCTATGCAGACTTTTTTGTAGATCTAAAAGGGAAGAATATTTCCGCCATACATTGTTTTGTTATATCTCATAGGGTTTAGGCAGCGTTTTCGATGAAAGCTCCCAAATGGCTTAATTTTTTACGACACCTCTGACAAATATCAATATATATTAGTCAAATGTACACATAAACTAAACAAATCATATACGTAAACCTTCCAGAAGAATCGTTCTATAGATTGGTAACAACCGCATGAAAATCCATGTAGTAGTTTTTGAGTTTATCGCGAACAGACAGACAGCCAGACAGACGCGTCCGGGGAATTTGTTTTATAATATGTAGTGATGAAGTGACAGCGGTCGCCCGCGGCTCCGTGCGGATGTCGGTTACCGCTGCAAAAAGCCTACCCAGGAAAGACACGGTCAGCAAAATGATTCCCAGGTCAATTCACAGACACCGACACAAACATCGACGACGCAGTCATTATCCGCAGGCTGCTCAGATTGTCATTCTGTGGATGTTAAAGTCGTTAATGATGAAAATATTGAAATGTAATTAATACTAAGTTTTCACTTCTGCCGGCAGTCCCGGAGTGCAACCCGTTGTTTTAGGATAGATAACTAAAGCGATTATTGTAGAGCTTCTCTATAAACAACATTTGACGTTAAATTATTTTCAGGTAACAGAGAATTTAAAAATTCCTGGGGGTAGTGCACTGCGTCCTCGATATTAGTGACGGTTTTAGCAGAAATGGATTTAGCAGAAATCGTAATATTTTAATTTCGCCATATCTTTAAAACCAAACGTCCAATTTTAATAATTCAAGGACCAAATATTATTTAAATAAACTGTTCTTAGTGATGAACTAATTTATTTTGGTAAGGATTAATAGCATGAGTAAAATAAACGCGTTTAAATGTAGTCCAAAAAAAATTCAAGATTTCTAAATAAAAAAATGGTTGTTGTGCCTCACTCGACATAGATAGGTTTTGTGTGTCGCGGACTTTTTTGTAGATATTTATAAGATATACAATTAATTACAACATTTTATGGTTCTATCTTTTATAGTTTAGGCAGCGTGCGCAAAATAAGTAACTTTTCTGGTTGATTTTTTACACCTTGTGTCCGAAAACCCCAAATATCTTACGGAACCCTATTTTTTTCCAAAATGAAATTTAGCCTATGTTACTCGTGGATAATGTAGCTTTCGAATGGTGAAAGAATTTTTGAAATCGGTCCAGTACTTTTTGAGCCTATTCATTACAACCAAACAAACAAACAAACAAACAAAGTTTTCCTCTTTATAATATTAGTATAGAGTGCCTCACTCGACATAGATAGGTATTGTGTGTCGCGGACTTTTTTGTAGATATTTATAAGATCTACAATAATAATTAATTACAACATTTTATGGTTCTATCTTTTATAGTTTAGGCAGCGTGCGCAAAATAAGTAACTTTTCTGATATCTTACGGAACCCTATTTTTTTCCAAAATGAAATTTAGCCTATGTTACTCGTGGATAATGTAGCTTTCGAATGGTGAAAGAATTTTTGAAATCGGTCCAGTACTTTTTGAACCTATTCATTACATTCCTCTTTATAATATTATTAGTATAGATTAATAAAAGAATTATAAAAAAAAACTTGAGAGGTGTCCAGGGACACCCGGATGGAACGAAGAAGAAATTGTAATAACATTTTATTTTAAAATAAAATAAAAAAATAAAATTTTATTGTAATATTTAATAAAAAAAATATTTTTTTTTTATTTACGCATTTTAAAAAATTTTATATTAAAATTTTACATTTAATTAAAAATTTAAAGTATAATATTATTTTTAAAATTAGGTAAGTACCTAATTGTAATAAAATTTTATTTAAAAAAATATTTAAAATTTATAGTAAAATTTAATTACAATTAGTAATTTTTAAAATAAAATAAAAAAAATATTTTTTACTTAGATTTTAAAATATTTTTTTCCAAAAAATATATGCATATAACATATATTTTTTGGAAAATTGTTTTTCAATATTTAAGTAAAAATTAAAATTTTATATATTTTATATACTAGCTGGCCCGACAGACTTCGTCCTGAGAGAGAGATAGAGAGAGACAGACAGACAGAGAAACACGCGCACGCCGCACGAGTATAAAAACGTGAGTGTAAGAACCGCGGAGCCATGTCAAAATTTTGCATGTTGGATAGTGTACATGTTTAATACTATGCCAGTACCTTTTAGTACCTTTATTTAAAATATTAGTACCTTTGTATAGTTCTACTTTATCTTATTTTTAAATGGTCCGCCATAATGACGTCAGGACCGCGGAGCCACTGCCCATTTACGAAGTTCCACAAAGCTTAACAAAGACTTTAATGTAACAACCTTTAATACCTTGTGTATTATGAAAAATGGCATTTAAAATTTGCTTGTAGATGCCACCATCTTTAAATTATAATTATTATTATAATCTCATAAGGCGCCTACAACTTAGGTCACATTAATATTTTTTATTTCACATTGCTATCATAAACGAACAGGCGTGAATAAATAAAATGCTTATAAACTTATAATTTAAAGATGGTGGCATCTACAAGCAAATTTTAAATGCCATTTTTTATAATACACAAGGTATTAAAGGTTGTTACATTAAAGTATTTGTTAAGCCTTGTGGAATTTCGTAAATGGGCAGTGGCTCCGCGGTCCTGACGTCATTATGGCGGACCATTTAAAAATAAGATAAAGTAGAACTATACAAAGGTACTAATATTTTAAATAAAGGTACTAAAAGGTACTGGCATAGTATTAAACATGTACACTATCCAACATGCAAAATTTAGACATGGCTTCGCGGTTCTTACACTCACTTATCTGTGAGTAACAACCTTTAATACCTTGTGTATTATAAAAAATGGCATTTAAAATTTGCTTGTAGATGCCACCATCTTTAAATTATCATTATTATTATAATCTAATAAGGCGCCTACAACTTAGGTCACATTAATATTTTTTATTTCACATTGCTATCATAAACGAACAGGCGTGAATAAATAAAATGCTTATAAACTTATAATTTAAAGATGGTGGCATCTACAAGCAAATTTTAAATGCCATTTTTTATAATACACAAGGTATTAAAGGTTGTTACATTAAAGTCTTTGTTAAGCCTTGTGGAATTTCGTAAATGGGCAGTAGCTCCGCGATCCTGACGTCATTATGGCGGACTATTTAAAAATAAGATAAAGTAGAACTATACAAAGGTACTAATATTTTAAATAAAGGTACTAAAAGGTACTGGCATAGTATTAAACATGTACACTATCCAACATGCAAAATTTTGACATGGCTCCGCGGTTCTTACACTCACATAAAAACGGAAAGATTTGATATACCTAATAATATTATAAAGAGGAAAGATTTGTATTTTTGTGTGTATGTTTTTATTTTATTTAAGGCTTCCGTTTGTCCGCTATCTGTCCTGCTGGTTAGTGTCGATGTAGACTAAAGTTTAACACAATCTTTGTCTTATTATCTACCTATGCCCTAACCCTCCCCTAACATCCCCCTTTTTACCAGCAGCCATTTCTTAAATGTGTGTTTGCAGGCAAAATGTGTCATTGTAAGAATATAATTATAAGCCTTATAGAATATACTGTAAAGAAATGGTCCTAGTGGTCTGTAAGCATCAGATCTGCAGGCAAATGACGAGCGTACAATCGGTCTATCCCATTTTAAAGATCTGTGCGAAGACCGAGCCTACGTTTTAGATTGCTTCTGGAAACGTAATAAAACCGATGAGATACATAGCTGTCTCACACGAAGAAGATGGCATTCCGAGTACAGCGCATCAGTAGAGAAGCGCCACGGTTTTTTCCAGGCAATTTATGGCTCGCTATGGTCGTTCTTGTTTAAGGATAGATGTTTTGCATGCCGCTACCCAAGATGTTACACAATAACTTAGTATAGACTGACAAAGGCTTAAATAAACTATTCGAACAATTTCCGCTTATACCGCCTTGTTTTTAAATAACTTCCAAAGTTTTCAATTCTATTTTTGGTGCATGTTTTTCCAACTAAAATTTACAACTCAATTTTTTTAAACATGCAATAATACAACTATTCCATGTCACTTCAAAGCTACCACTCTAATTGCAAATTTTACATCCATACTTTCCCCACCTTCTTACACTTCGGTCCAAATTGTTTCCTGTGAGATACCAAACCTCACAGGAAACACTTAGGAGACAAGGAAGCTAATTGCCCCCGCTCCTGTAATTACAGGGAAAGAGGAGTGGGGGGGGGGGGGTATTACGTCTAGTGAAGATCCTGAAACGGTGAGATAATGGGACGTTGCTGTTGAAGTACAAATGTCTGTATCTTGAAGACTTATCCTACTTCGATGTGAAATATAAATATAGGAGTTATATGTATCAAAGTATTAGTAATAACCAATAAATCAACGGGTTGAAATGAAAGGCATGTACAAGGTGTAGGTAATTATACAGGCTTAAACGGTTTAATGCTGCGCTGAATTCTAGCAGAGTCCTGTATACAGGTTGACTATAAATGTGACTTATTCCTGTTACAATGTTAGATATGAGGTCAGATAATGATGTGCTCTAAACTTTTAATAATAGTCCAAGTCCAATATTAGTCCAAGATTGGACTTCAGTAAATGCAAAATTTACTAAAATACACAATATAAACAATCTTCACAATCAAAATGAATAATAATATGGCCAGAAACGTCAGCACTTTTTTGGTAGTGATCCTTAAATACTTTATTTTTACAATTTAATATCTTAAATAACTCCGAAACTACTTAGTTCATGGTAAAACATTATATGACAAAATCTTTTATAACCTTATCTATAACATTCTAACAGGAATATTTCATATTTCCAATAACCCTGTATATACAAGATTACACACCCATAGCACCATGCGCACAGATGCGTTGAGTGAATTTTCTATATATAAATTTATCTTACGGATTTTATTTCCTATTTATGAGAATTTCATTGATGACTTTTTATAAATACTTCTCCAGAAATTAAGATCCTTTTCAGTTTTCGAGTCGATATGAAGACAAGTGAGCTCGTCGTCTATAGCCAAGAAACTTCGCTCAAAGCTAAAGTCGTTCCAGGTGACATTCAAACTGTTATCTGGTGTTGGATTACTGAAATAGTAATGAAATAAAAGTTATATTTTAATAGATTTGGCCAATTTCGGGTATTAAGAGTATTTTTGAACGAGTTGTATATATATATATATATATATATATATATATATATATATATATATATATATATATATAGATTAAGCAGTAAATTTAGTTTGCATAAATAACTTCTCTTTCACCTCATAGACTCGAGATTATAAATCAAATGAGACTAAAACAATTGAAAAATGCTACACAAATCGTTTAAAGACTTTGCTTACCCGTATTTTGCAAAATTACTGACAAGTTTGGTTATTTTTATAATTGCCTCGTACGATGGTTGGTCTTTTTTTATCGCCAATTCCGTATTGTCGAACAAATAAAATGCATCGTCTCCATGCGTAGCGTTTTCGATTCCAAACATCAAACCACGTTTACCAAAAAGATTTCTTTCTGTAAAAACGTCGAACCGGTACAAATAAATTTTGTTTTTTGTCTTGGCCCACATCTCTGCGTATCTATAAATTTCGTTGTCGTATTTAAGATAGGAATATAATCTCAAAAAATCTTTTATGTTGTTCTGGCTTATTTCTTTATCTCCTATGAAATATTCATAAACAAGTTCACCCAATCGCACACTCGTTTTAAGTGAATGTGCGCTGTAAATATCTGATGGCACCAGCAGTTCTCTGTAATAAGGATAATAGTTCAATATTCTGTCCAATTGAACATCCACCACCAACACACTTTCCTGTGTAGTATGGCCCAAGATTATTTCATCAACATTCAATTCACCGTTAACAAGCAAGGTTTGTGGGTCTTTTGTTAAAAAATGATTTCCTCCAAGTTCCTTTTCAATGATTGGCAAGAATGGATTTATATCCTTTACTTGATCGCTTAGAGTAACATTCACGTTTGTTGTGACAAGGGATTTTACTGTTGCATTTTGGAGGAAATTAAACACTTCTTCATGATTAGTCGAATACAACCCAAGTTTTTGACTAAGTAATAAAGCTTGTTCCACTGGCTGGAAAGCAAGTTGAGAAGTATAGTGACTACTCATGGCAATCGCTCTTTTGAAGTAACCCTTCGATAATGGTGAAACAATATGAAGTAATACTGAGGTACCACCACTACTGGTACCAAAAATTGTCACGTTTGCGGGATCACCTCCAAATTTACCAATGTTCCTTTTCACCCATCGTAAGGCAGCTACTTGATCTTTTAGACCCGCGTTACCTGGCGCTTGTTTGATGTTTAATCCAAGAAAACCGAGAGCACTCTGTCTGAAGTTAAATGTTACAACAATAACATTTTGATCTAAAAGAAAACTTGGGCCATAATCATTTGAGTTGCCTGATTCGGAGTAGAAAAGACCTCCATGTATGTAAAACATTACTGGTAGGGGAGAGGAAGGTTCGATCGAAGGAGTGTACACGTTGAGAAAGAGACAGTCTTCATCGCCAGTTAAAAACTCGTGCGTAAACAAAACTAGTTGTGGACAGATAGATCCATGTTCTGTGGCGTTTCGGACCCCATTCCATGATAGTGGTGGTTGTGGATCCTGAAACCAACAATTAAATGAGTTGTTATACATTTTTTTAAATAAATAAGATTGATTTTCAAGTGGCTGCAATCAATAAATCAATTGTACTCTTTTTTTGTATGATGTGATTACTAAGAATTTCCGTATTATGTAATACATGCTGCTTTCCGCGGTTTTACTTGCGTTGAGTTGCTATAAATAATTTGTGTTCCTTATTAAAGATGATTTTATAACGATCGGTACCAATGGCCTAAAGTGCTTTCCAAGGCACGTAGGGTAGTCCCTCAACCAACCACACCCTGGGAGGAATCTTAGGCATAACACTAAGATTTTTTTTCGAGCATGGGAATCGATACTTTTACCGCTATGCCACGGAGACTGATTTTTACTCACCCTAAATCTGAGTTTCCCAACAGGTGGTGCGGCGTAGGGAATACCCTTGAAGCTGTAATACACTCCATTGCCAGTCGTCTTCGATGCGATGCTTCCTCTCAGTATACCTTGTTCTACTGACACTAAAATTGAATCTACATTGGTGAAGAACTGAAAACATTATTTACCATTATTTTTTAATGTTTCACACTTGTATTTTATCTCTGACATTAATGGTTATCCTGCTAAATACATACTATGTACAGTCACGAGCAATAACATAGAAGCGCCCTTAAAATTCAAATTCATGTAGCAACATTAAATCGCAAAAATAAGTATGCTAACTGTATCCAAAAATTATGTAAACGTTAAATTGTGTCAAAATGAACTATAAATTTTTATCAAATTTTCGTTAACAATTGATTACCAAAAAATAATATTAACTTTTAGTTACGTAATTATGAACCCAAGGAAATTTCAAAAACATGTTTACAGTAGGTACAGTTTCCTAATTATGTAAACAAATAGCAGCAGTTTCAAGCAGCTTGAGCTAGGAAATAAGTCGCAATTTGGTTTCATAAGGAACCCAAATTGTGATTTTACCTAATTGACAAAATCAGTGTACATAAATAGTTATAGGATCTTATTGTATTTTTTATTTTTAGATTTTTTATCATTAATTTGCGTTATACATATTGTGTCATAGTAAGGTAAAAGTAGCCGTCAGCGAGTGGCATCGATTCGCCCGTCGACTGTTATAATTCCGTGTACTCTCCTAAAACTATTGTGCTATTAGATTCCTACGGCAACATTGCAAACATACAGAAGGGCTAAGCACGCATTACGGTTGCTTTTTGTTGTCGCATAGTACAGCTAGATAAATATTTCCTGTGTTATTGTGATTATCATTGAAATCAATATAAAATGAATAATAACAACGTGCCGTATCGTATTTCTACATATGACAAACACAAAATCATTGTTCTTAAAGAACAGGGACTTTCGGTTACAGACATTGCAAATGAATTGGGAATTACGGTGAGTTTGAAATTTATTTTTGTTTTTTTTTTATAGGCTTTTTAATTAACAAAAAGTTCAAATTAATAATAATATCTCTTTAAATTTGAATTATCATTCCAATATAAGCTATGTATAGGGTGCCGCGCGTTGCGCAGCCGTTTTTAGGACTCTTTATTAAATTACTTAATTAGTAACAGTTTACTTAGATGCAATTTTTTTTTCAGAGAAATCCGTTTATTTATGGCTCAAGCGGTGGGAAGATAACGGTGACGTCGTTAGTTTTAAAAGTAGTGGTCGTCCACGAATAACTTCTGCGGTGCAGGACAGGCAGATCGTGAACAGGGTAGTTAGTAATGGATTTGTGCGAATTCAGGACATATCATCTTCATATCGCGTATCATCTTCCACGATTCGACGTCGCCTAAGCACAGCTGGCCTACGTCACAGAGTTCCGGCGCGAAAACCACTTTTAACTGCACGCCATAAACAACAGCGACTACAATTTGCTCGAGAATATCTAAACTACGATTTCAGCAGAGCCATTTTTTCTGATGAAAAAGTGTTTGTTTCTTCTGCTGATGGACGTTTGTCTTTATGGCGGCCTAATAACACTCGTTATTCGGAAAGAAATATACTGCCATCTAGAAGAAGTGGCTGGATAAGCTTCGGCGTTTGGGGCTGGATGACAGCCAGTGGACCCGGTGAATTGGCAGAGATCAGTGGACGAATGAATAGCGAGCAATATACCAGTATTTTAGACGAAGTTTTACTGCCTAGTCTGTGGGTATTCTTTCCCGAACTGACGCCTATTGATTTTGTGCAGGACAATTCAGGGGTCCATAATTCTCGATTCACTCAGGCCTGTTTCAGTCGCAACCGAAGTTTCGTGAATTCGTTGCCGTGGCCGCCTAAAAGCCCTGACCTCAATCCTATTGAGAATTTGTGGGGGCTGATGGTCCAACAGTGGGACAGCAACCAAACAAGAACCAGAGAAGCCTTGGTCAGATACGTCCATGAGATATGGGATAGTTTTAGAGGCAATAATGTATGTTACAATATGGTTTCGTCAATGCAGGAAAGGTTGCAAGATGTTATGAACGCTGAAGGTGGCTACACAAGATTTTAATTGATTTGAGTACCGATACCTCGTATTTAAAATTAACAATGGTTATTTTTTTTTTTTTTTTTTTTTATTTAAAACTTAAGCACAAACTATTGTACCAAGGTGGACTTAATGCCGTAGTAGGCATTATCTGCCAGTCGACCTTAGGGTGGTGATGAAACAACATGGTAGGTGCGCTGCAGTTTAGAAAAGATAAAAGAATAATTTAACTATTAATTGATAAATTCTAAGAAAGCATATATATACAGCTATAACATACATAACATATAACATATATAATAACACATATACACGTATAAATATTTATATACACTCTAATAATAAATGCATATATACTTATAATATATATCATAAAATTATTAATTATACACTGATGAGAATCTACCCTAGCTCTTGAGAAGATGTTGTTTCGCTTTCCTTTTAAAATGATAGCGGTTCTTTGCCATTCTGATCTCAGGTGGCAGTGCATTCCATAGAAGAATAGACTGCACGAAAAAGGAAGAATGGAGAAAATTTGTGTGGTGGGAAGGACATAGTAGAAGTCGGTTATGAGAAGATCGGAGACTTTTTGTATGATTTGTGAAGTTATATCGAAAATGAGGGATTAGGTATGATGGAGAAGAAGAGTCGAGAATAGAAAATAAAGTCGTGAGAGCCCGTAGAGATCTGCGTTGCCGTATAGGCCACCAGTTGAGCTGTGAACGATAAGCAGACACGTGATCGTACTTACGAAGATTGAATACGAATCGAATGCAGTTATTTAGAAGTCGGTCAAACTTATTGAGGTGGTCTGCATTCAGGTCAAAATAGCACATATCACCATAGTCAATAATGGGAAATATTAAGGACTGTACTAGCAATACTTTTGTCTTGGCTGGTAGGAAATTCTTGAGACGATACAGTGCACGCAAGATGCCTATCACTCTTTGGCTAACACTACTGACTTGATTTTTCCAGCAGAGTTGTGTCAAGCTTTAATCCTAAATTTTTAACATTCTGGCTAAAAGGAATCGAACTGTTATTGAATGTGACAGATGGTATATTGTGAACGTCTACCCGACACATCATTCGAGAACTACCGATTATAATTGCTTGGCATTTAAGAGGATTTACAGACAAGCCAAACCTATTGGACCAATCCTTTATTGCTTCTAAATCCTTGTTAAGCATATTGATTGCATCGGGCAGACCCTCCAACGTCGCCTGAGAATATAATTGCAAGTCATCAGCGTAAAGATGATACGCAGATTGAAGTTCATTACATATGAGATTAATAAACAGAGAAAACAATAAAGGAGAGAGAATACCGCCTTGAGGAACGCCTGAATCAAGATTACACCAATTTGATGAAGACTCACCAAGGCGAACAGACTGTTGGCGTCCCTGAAGATAAGACGAAAACCATTTCAGTGACTTATCAGAGACCATAAGATGAGAGAGGATAGCTAATAGGATGTCATGACTGACGGCATTAAAGGCATTAGAGAAGTCCACCAACACTAACACTGTTAGCTTTGTGTCCTCCATGCCTGCCCTTATGTCGCCAGTCACCTTAAGGAGTGCGGTAGTGGTGCTGTGAGCAGGACGAAACCCGGATTGGAGGGGATTAAGAAGGCTATGTTTAAATACATAACACGAGAGCTGCTGATGAACAACAGACTCCAGTATTTTTGAAAGGAAGGGAAGAAGGGAAATAGGACGATAATGAGAAAGTAGTGACGGATTAGCTATTTTCGGCAAAGGACGAACAAAAGCTTTACGCCATAGGGAAGGATAAGATCCGGAATCAAGGGAATGGTTAATGATGTGGGTTATTGGAGTAAGGACGGAATCAAGTATGGTCACGATCATACGTCTACTGACATTGTCGTAACCCACAGCATTGGATTTTATGGCTAGGATGATCTTTTTGGCCTCTATTGAGTCAATTGGTGAGAACTGAAATGATTGAATATTAGGGCGCGTTAAACTGGTCAAATAATCTATAGTTCGTGACTTTGTTAGACGATCCATAGGTGTAGAGGAAGAGAAATGAATATTGAGGTCGTCTAGGCAAATTGAACCAGGAAGATCCGAGTGTCGGGATTTACCGATACCGAGAGTTCCAAGGAACTTCCAGATACCGGCTGGTGTCGAGACAGAAATATTATCGTGAATATGGCGGCGTTTTGCACTGCGTATCATCTGGTTACACCGATTCCTTGCATTTTTATAACTAACCCAATTCTCATCGCATCTGTCAGCTTTGAACCTTCGAAAAGCACGGTCTCTACGCCGCATCGCCATTTTAATCAGCCTGGTCATCCATGGCGCAGACGAACGCTTTATCAGAGTTTTTTTAATGGGGGCGTGCACGTCATACAGTTTCAAAAGTTTTTCATTAAAAATGCTAATTTTATCGTCGAGAGTGTTTGCAGCGTACAATGGCTCCCAGCTTATCTCTAATGCATCCTTGCTAAGGCGATCTTCATTCATCCGTGCAAAAGCTCGCACGTACAGTACCTAAGGTTTAGGTTTAGGAGGTTTAAGGAGGTATGATAGGAAAATTAGGTCGTGACGGGAAAATCCAGGAGCAGAAAGTTGACCATGTGAGGATGTGAGTGAGGGATTGGATGTAAGGATAATGTCGAGCCAAGTGTCATCCCCTGAGTTATTGTGGTGCGTAGCTTGCAAAGGCAACATGTGCAAACCAGTAGACTCAACAATTTGCAAGAGTTTAAGGGTACGAGGATTGTTTTGGGAAAGGATGTTGGTATTAAAATCGCCCATGATAATATGGTGTGCATACTCCGAACCCACAGATTCAAGTACCAGTTCTAAGTCGGTGAAATAATCAATATTAGGGGGACAATAGACCACCCCAATGACAGTTTTCGTGCCTTTAACTGAAACTTCCAAAAAAAGATACTCAGCTGTACCAGTGAAAGTAGTGGGGGAGGATGCAATGACTTTGTACAAAAAGTCACTCCTCAGATATATAGCTACACCACCCCCACCCTTACCCGTTCTATCATTACGTAGAAGAACGAACCCAGGCAGAGGGTACGTAGTGGAGAGTATATGGGGTTTGAGCCAACTCTCAGAGACCAGAATGGCATGAACATTGCTATTAGTGAACGCGTCTAAAAAGTCATTGTAGTGACTCGGGATGCTCTGTGCATTAATATGACACACGTTGAAGAACTTTTGGTTAGGATCTAAGTTCTGGCGTAGGGCATCACCCAGTGTACCATCAAGCGAACAAAAGCTGCTGCTATCGGAATCCGTAGATTCATGCGTAGAAAAAAATGTCTCATCGTCAGTATCATAATCAATATAAGCCATAATTAAATAAGTATAATAATATAAGTATAATAAATAATTTAATATAAATAATATAATTTCTATAATATGTTTGAGGAAAGCTACAGCCCTAACTAAATAGCTATTGTTTGGCACACCACCCGCCAGCGTACAATTTTTAAATACATACATAACTTAAAAACAATAATGGAACGGAAAAACATAAAAGTAATAAAAATTAATTAAAACAAATATATAGATTTAAAAAACCCGGAGCAACAACAACTAAACGCAAAACACAAGATGACAATACGCAGTGACATTGACAGTTTGACACATTAAAATTGATAGACGACAGATATGACATTACAATTTACATTTATTCATATAACCAATAAAAATAAAATTTTGTGAACGAAGTTATTATTATAAATGATTGCACACCCTCTTAGTTAAAAAGATAAAATACAGTCGCAGCTAAAGAGTGGAGGGTAGCACTGAAATGATGATAATATATGCAGATGCAGAAAGATCATTGAATAGGACAGAATTAAATAACATTCTGAACAATATCAACGGTTATGTACTAATTAACTACAGAAAACAGGTAAGTTGAATGATGAATATCTGATGATAGTATGTCATATAAAAACAAATTTAACACTAAACATTTTAGCATTGCAATTAACAGTACCTTACTTTTTCAGGTTATCACCACTATTACCCACCATTGAAGATCCATTGGATGATTTTGGATACTTGGAGGACAAAGTGGCAAACTCTTCGGCCGAAGTAATCTTATGACGAATAGCATCTCTCGTCTTAATGACTATGATGCCTCCTTCAGTCCAGACAGACCTCATACCGAAGAACACCCTTGCCTTGGAGAAAACCGCTTGCCTGCACCTTGTAAGGAACTCCTTCAGGGCTATGGACGAACCTTTTAGCTTCGATTTAGCCCTCCAGACTGCAGTTTTTGATTCCACACTTGAAAACCGTACTAATATTGGACGTGTATGATCTTTAGTGGGAGACCCAAGGCGGTGACAGACTTTGATGCTTGCTGGTGATAAGTCCCGAAGTCCTATTTTGGTGGTGACAATCTCCATAACTACATTAGTGCAGTCTTCACTGTCCACTTCTGGAACTCCTAAGAACAAGATGGCCTTGCGACGATTCCTCATTTCCATATCATCCACTTGCTTAGTACACTCTTGGATTTGTTGTCGAAGAAGACCAAGGATACTAAATATGAGATCTCTAAAGGTTCTAAGCTCTTCTGCCACCTTAGCGACTGTGTCCTTCGCAGACCCCTTGGAGGACCCAGCATTCTGAATTTGAAGCTGTAGTTCATTGAGTCTCGTTGCAACCGTTTCCTCAATCCTGTGCTGTGTGCTGAGTATCTCCGAAAGGTTGGACATAGTGGTTTCTGTGATATGTGTGCTTGCAGTGAAGTGATGTACTCAAAAATGCTGGCAGGTGGTGTTTGAATTATTCAATAAATTACATAAATGTAAGTACAACTGTATTAAGTTAAAATCACTGATAATTAATACTGGGAACTAAAAGATACTATTTAAATTTATTTTATAAATACAGAGCTATGCAAAAAAACGTTAGTACTTTTTTTACACCTACCGCCAAAAAAAAAAGGTTATGTGTAGCGATAGTGAATTACTTGATTAAATTGTGATTGATTTTTAATTGTATTATATATTTGAATAACATTTGGTTTAAACATTAATTACGCATAACTACGCTATTATAAATAATAGGCTTTATTAATAATCATTACGTTTGGTAACGAATTACAACACTGATTTTGTAAGCCCTTGTTTTATTTCAGTAATCAACCCCTATTTATTTATAAAACTGTAATTATTACTGTAATAAACTTAACATAAACAGGAAAAAGTAGGTACACACTTTCAATATCATTTTAATGTATCCATAACAATGCCTATAATACGTATACAATTTGTATTAGATGTATAGGTATATGTTATAGAAATTGTCATGGATAGTTAAAAATTATATTGGAAGTGTAAACTTTTTACTGATTTTGTTTCGTTTATATTACTGTTAAACCAATGTATACCCAGTTTTGACACAGTTTGATGGTTAGGTAATTTAAAAACCAACCTCGTACACATATTTTTTGAATGGTACAAGTTAAGATATTTTAGAAAATGTGACAATGTATATATATTATTGCTCGTGACTGTACGTACGTATACTCTTTTCGACTATAAATTATTATCTGCGCAAGACATAAACCACGGTAAGCGCATACAGGTGCATTATAATTCGTTTACTCTCGAAATACTAACGATAGAATGATGATTAGCAAAACGACCGTAAAGAATTCAGGGTATGAACCGAAAGCTTAACATGCTCTCCGAAGATAAAATACCACCAAGTTCCGAAAATACGTTGTGTGAACAACGTGGGTGCCAAGCTCAACCCCCTTTACCCATTACCCGCCGTTGTCCGCAGGTGAGATCCTCGAAGCAAATGCTTTCTCAGTGCGGGGCAGCTTTCGAATTTTGTCGATAAACCAGTTACAATGTTTTTTTTTATCTTACCCGGGATTTTTTACGGTCAAACATACTGCTAGTGCAACGGGGCACACAACCTTCCCGGGTGGAAATCGAATTCAGATGACTAGCTCTCAAAAGCGTACCTACTCACTAAGCCGCCACAAGAACAAAGCAAACCAAGGTCAATTATAAGATAAACCAGAATCATAAACGAATGCTTATCTATAGTACTAATATGAAAGCTGTGCGATAATTTAAGGACGTACTGAGCCGATTCGAAAAATGATTTCAGTGTTAGATCTTTTATTTTTTTTATTTAAAAACACAAGTTACAAAAAAAATACAATGGTATTATACATAATATAATTTTCCCGCCAAACTGTTACGTTTAATCTATCGAAGAAGGCTATAGGGTATATTTAATTATGAAGTTACAACGGTAACTGGAGCTACGCGGATGAATATAGTAATATAAAAGGTAATCTTACCTCTAATACCAGCCAAAAACATAACCACTTCATGTTGTAACACAATGAAAAACTAAAACATAACTACTTCATTTGTAAAGAAACAAATTGAAATAATATTGACTACGGATCAATATAATTTGTTCCGCTTTACACGTTTTCTTTCAAGATAATAAATAATCATAAAAAATATCAAAATGGTCGGTATTCCATTCGGAATTAGTAAAATAATACATTTGTATTAATTAACTTGCTTCCCGCACGCGGTTTCACCTGCATGATACCCGTTCACGTCAATTTGAAAATAAAATATAGCTTTTCTCGATAAATGGACTATCACACAGTGAAGTGGCACCCTGGGTCGTGGTCATAAACCCCTTAAGTGCACACCTGAGGGCACTATGTCACTTGGATATAGTGTGACCACTTGCATGCGGATGATTTTTTGATGCGGTTTTAATTTCTTCTTATAATAATCGTTACTAATATTATAAATGTGAAAGTAACTCTGTCTGTCTGTCTGTCTGTTACGCAATCACGCCTTAACTACTGAAGCGATTTAAATGAAATCCTTACTAATATTATAAATGTGAAAGTAACTCTGTCTGTCTGTTACGCAACCACGCCTTAACTACTGAAGCGATTTAAATGAAATGTGGTACAGATATAGTCTAGAGCCTGAGAAAGAACATAGGCTATATTTTATTATGAATTTCCCACGGGAACGGGAGTTACGCGGGTGAAAGCGCGTGCGGGAAGCTAGTAAGATATAATTAGTTAATTGAAATTAATGTCACAGGACAGGCGGACGGACTATGTAGTCTGTAGATTTGTATGATTTGTTGGATTATATAAATATACATAAACTAACTTTCTCAAAAACAAGATCGATAAAAATTGTATTTTATCTAAACATGTAGAAACTTGTTTTACCATTTTAAAACATAAAACTAATTAAAATTCAGTATGTTTCAGAATTACGACCATTAGTTTAAGTACAGGTGGTAATGACATTCAAATGCTAATTAAATATGGTGAAACTACATTTATATGTTAAACAATGTTATGTTTAATAATGGTATTTACGCAATTGTGTTTGCCTATTTATTTATTGGAAACATGTTCGTTACGGCAGCCCAGCTCCAAGGGTTCATTCCACTTTGTTGATAAGCAAAGAGGAATGTTTAGTATCTTCAAGTCACCTACGAATCAATTCACCCAGATAGTATCACCCAGGTGAATCAAGAAGACTTAATTAGTGTCCTTTGTCCACCTATAACACATATTACTTAGGTGAACAAGGGAGTCGTCTTAACAGACCTTTAAAGCCGTGGTTGCGAACAAGCCATAGGAAGACGATGGAGTGGTCTATTCTAAGTTGGAAATTACAATTAAATATATTAAATTGTTGTATTAATACAATAACATATACTTGGAAATTTCCACAAACAGAACTATTTTTAATGGAAATTTTTACTTAGACTGCAAATTCCTTTTTGTCAAACACTTTCATAATGAACAAAGAACTCAATAGATTTTAATTCAACCACAATTACAGAAGCAATTTTCTTTTGACTAATTTCCTTAGTTTTCTAGACCGTTTCAGTGATTTTTAGGGATCACTACGAACATATACCGTATCGTATAATTTAAAACGGAATACTTAATAATATTAGGGTAGGATCAATATTAGGATTGTCTCTTTGTATCTTTCAAGACCTACGTACAAGATATCTAAGAAGACTTTATATCTTTACAGATATAAAGTAGAAACTTATATCGGGTATACAACTCTGTAGTCCCTTAAGGTACTAATTGGTAGCGGACGACATGAAGCAGCAGCAAACGACGTGTCGCGGTGACACTACTGGTTTCTATGTATTTCTATGAAATTCCCTTCGTAGTTAGCGACATGAAGCTAGCGACGCTACTAAGGGAATTTCATAGAAATACATAGAGTCGCTGCGACACGTCTTCCGCTGCCAACTTGTACTTTAACAGTTGCAAAAATAAAAATAAAGCTCACTAGTCAACGCAATCGGAAATTATGGTTATATAGATTTGTTTCTATTTTTATTCCTTAATGCCTTTATAGTAGTAACAAAGTAAATCAAGGCCGATAGTTATAAGATTCAACACCCTCGACGCTAGTCTGACTCGCACTTGGCTGGTTTTTCACATAGATTAGTCAGCTTTACCTCAATATAATTCTCAAAGTTTTAAATAGCACATCACATGGATAATACCGAACTTTAACACCATTAAATCAAAATAGTTATTGTATCACCCAGGTGACTACGAACTATAAAATTAATAAACTATTTATTTTAATTTATGTCATAAAATATCTACTATAGAATTATGATCCAGGGACACATAATAGATAAATTATAATCGTGTGGTATTTCATCACCCTAATGATTTGAAGTAACAAAGACATATATTTATATAATGAGGATTGTATTCACCGAGGTATTTTAGCAGTAAGTGATTTGATATTTTGTTTGGAAAATCATGAATGTTTCCTTCAAACATAGCTTGTATATTTTTTATAGTTAGTTTTATACTAATTGTTGCAGATCGACCAACCTTTTTTTTATGAATGCCTTGTATTTTATTTGACTTTATACTATAATTTACAACACTAATAATAACTCAATACTACAGAAACCACTTAAAGGTAATTGAACAATGACATAGTTTATATTTTACCTGCATAGCTTCAAGCTATGAAAGATAAACTCCTTAATAAGGTTATCCGACAGAGAACTTATGTTATTTACCTAGCCAGCAGAATTGGCAAGTTAAAGTGGCAATGGGCTGGCCATGTCTTCAAAAGAGAGCCTGCCACCCTAGGCTCGGCCTCGAGGAGTGGGGCACATGGGCCCCACTCCCTTCGAGGCCGACCCATGAGGAGTAGGGACGCCTCCACACTCCGGGCGTCCCTATAACTGGGAAAATGGGCCACAGACAGTGTGGCCCAGGTGACCCCGCGGCACTATATTCGCCGCGGGTGCCGTCGGGGGGCCGGATTGCTTCGTGCGTACCCGGCCCCCGCCAATGACGGATTCAAGGAGTGTCCGGGGGTTTTCCTCTCCTCGTGGTATGAGTAAAGCATACCACCGCTATGGCGCTATGGTGAGGGCGAGTCCCACAAATCCCACCGTCAGCGCGCGGATACGCTGCAGTGGCGCGCGGCGGTGGAAATGCGTAAATGTATTAACTCCCGGACAAAAAAAGAGGCTAGACCGGATTAGGAAGGCGACGGATCAATAGTTATAGAGCAAATAAAAGGAGGCCTTTGTCCAGCATTGGGCTGAAATAGGCTGATGAATTGGATTGAAACTGCAAGTTATGAATTGGATGAATCCGTGGAAGTTGGTTATTTATTTACGACATTTCGCTAATTACTACACTGTATTCAAATGAAACACGAAATATAGTTTCCGTATCGTAGTGTCTCATGGTACAGTTTAAAACAATTTACATTGGTTTAAACTGTACTGTGGAACAGATAATGCTTCTAAATAATTTGCAAGTCCCCGAGACGGAGTTAGTGGATGCTAATATTATTAATGTGCTGTAATAGCTTCCGCAATCTAATATCTAAGAGAAGTCTGTCTGTCCATGTTTTTGTTACACTATTTATATGTGTTCTTCATCATCATCATCATCAGCACGTGTCGACCAATGCTGAACATGAGCCTCCCTCCCGAGAGAGCATTTTTAGATGGCACTTAGGGTAGTTCCTCAATCCGGAAAGTAATCTAAGATTTTTTGTCCAGTGAGGAGAATAAATCTCCTCACTGAACAAGATGAGCAGAGACCCACAACTTCCGCCATGATGAACATTCTCAATCAAGTAATTCGTCATAGCGTACCTTATGTAATTACGTACGTACTCATGTAATTCGTTATTTTAAACTTTATGAATGCAGTACATCGGTATTTTGAACTTAGAAGTTCAGTATGACAGTCGCAAACCTGTCTTTTTGTTGTGTTTTTGTCGGCCAAAATTTTGTTATAAAGAATTAAATTAATTAATTAAACGTTATAATAAGCAAGTGTACAGAGGCGGACTTAATGCCAAAAGCATTTTCTGCCAGTCAACAGGTATGTCCCTCATGTTAATCGCCTCTTACGGCAACTATGAAATGACATGGGATGACATGCCTGTTCTAAGCTGGATGTTATTTGGTACTGTAAGGTAGTAGTAAAATTATAAACTAGTAAAGTTGTTGCTAGAATAAAAAAAATATAGTACCTATGATACTCTAGTCTGATCTTTGACAAGATCCTCATGTTAGTTGAAGAGTGTATTTTTCATAAAACATCAAAGGAATATACAATTTTAATCTGAGGATTGAAACATTAACCCTTAATCTTGACTTTTTATGTATTAAGGTTAAAACATTTTTTCTCTCTCTTTACAAAGTAGACTTACTGTTTGAGAATCATTTTTTTTATTAAATTAAATTAAAAATACCCGAACTAAAACACAGACGCAAAATTTTTTTTTTAAATTCTGATATTCTCTTTAACTTATAAACTATCAGCAACCAATCCTATGGATTAAGGTTTTTACACGAACTAAATTTGATTATAATTGAAGTTTGCTCAGACTTGTTTGAATAATACGAATTTTGCATACTCGGGATGGGAATAATTTTATAGAAATAACGGCTTTTTTCGTAATATAGAGATATATATCGATAGAGAGACAACTAGTCTATCAAGACTGGGTAAGTATATCAAGTTGCAGGTTCATAAACCACTTCAGCGACCCCCTCGAAGCCACTGGCAGTCTGACTAGGAATAACTAGAAGCCCTAAAAAGGAATTCAGACCCTACCGGTAACTTAGTGATTACGGTAGTGTCTTTTAAGACCTGAGGGCCTAGATAAAATGCCACTATAGCGGAGCGATCGCTAGACTAAATCGCTAACGAAAATGTATGGCCTACTTGATATTTGTCACGTGATTGTCGCGAGGTCGAGCTCAACAGGGAAGTATTTACTGGGAACGCCCATCCACCAGCGATAAAGGGAGTGGAGTCTCGATTGGTGTCAGCCACGGAGACGTGGTCACGTGGTAGGGCGAATCTGTCCGGCAGTTGACAGTGATACGGTGCGAGCTCCCGCAAGTGGTGGGTGCGCGATCCGTCAGTCCGCTTAAAGATAGTGACGAGCTCGGGCTTCTCACAAAGTCGTCCTGGCTCTCCATGCGCAGGTCCCGGGCGATGGTGTCGGTCTCAGGGAACTAGTAGGTATAAAGTCTTAAGTAGTGTGCGAACTTCTACTGAGCGATGTAGGAATCGTGACGTCTCTTATCGACTTTTTAACAGATGCATAATAGATGACGGTAAATAAATCATAGAGGTCTTGATAAAGTTGTGTAACAGCCAAACTCGCCCTAATTAGGCGTGGTTGGCTGGTAGGTCTTCGGTACGAATCTCGCTTCGGACAAAAAAATCTTTGAGTAATATCAAAGATATCTTTTTAGGTCTGGATCGTTGGGAATATGGACTTCTCTCGGAAGGGATTGTTGCCATAGTCCCCACGCGTGGCAGGCGGATTGGTAGCAGTAGTATTATGCATGCGTATATAAATAATTGCTGGCGGGGCTGGCGGTTTTTTTTTACGCATACCTACTGTGGCTACCAATCCGTGTGCCAAGCGTGGTGATTATGGCAAAAATCTCTTCAAGCGAAGTCCATATTCAGCAAAGATCTTATAAGTTGACTGCACCGGTGGCTCAGTGGTTACGGAAGTTGCTTCTGAGACCGGGTGTTCTGGGTTCGATTCCCACCCGGGACAATTATTTGTGTGAACCACAAATAGTTGTTCTGAGTCTGGGTGTACGTTGTGTCCGTGAAATAAATGTTTGTAAAGTCCCCCGCGACACAGGGATTTATTTCCCTAGTGCGGGGGTTGTCTTTTTAAAGAAAAAAAAGAGAGAAACTTTTATAGTAGATAGACTTTTATCTACTATAAAAGTCTATCTACTATAAAAGTTTCTTATTACAGTTTTAAATACTTATCACTGACTAAATATTGGCAATTAAGTATGTATGTTTAGATAACTTTTTTCTTTTTTTTTTTTCTCTCACTCAACTAAACTCTGCAATTTCATATTTATTAAGCAACGAAAATTCTAGCCTTTAAAACTTCATCACTTAATTAATATTAAATTGCAGACAGTCACAGGAGGATGTAGTATTAAAATGAGCTTCATAAAAGCTTATCGTGCATCGTTTTAATATTCATTGACTTTGTTTGATCCTCTACTATCTTGCCTCGTCTACGTTCAGGAATAATGTGCTCATATTATGCATATTCATTAGAAGATGTTTAAATATTTTCAATATACACCCTGATTTTTAAATCGTAGGTAATTGTTCACGTACTTTGGTACATGTGACTTTAGCTCATATCGGCCTCAATTGATGGCGTTGTTCATAATGAGTTATAAGTTGCTATTGAGATTCTCCGCCAGTGTATGACCATTGACCTTTTTGTTGTATTTATTCCAATGTGAGACTATTTTGTGTGATCTTGAGAGTAAACCTATCTGGTTTTTAATTTATTACCCGGTAGGTGTAAAACTGCTTCTAAACTTTTCGATTGAACATATGCCCTTGTTTGTACACTAAGAAGCTGTACGATGTCTAATGGCTGTCAGTATAACTATCGAAACTTAACACAAAAACTTTGAAATAGTCGTTTTTAGGGTTCCGTAGCCAAATGGCAAAAAACGGAACCCTTATAGATTTATCATGTCTGTCTGGCGGTCTGTCTGTCTGTCCGTCCGTATGTTGCAGCCACTTTTTTCTGAAACTATAAGAACTATAATGTTGAAACTTGGTAAGTAGATGTATTTTGTGAATCGCATTAAGATTTCACACAAAAATAAAAAAAAAACAATAAATTTTGGGGTTCCCCATACTTAGAACTGAGAGTCAATTTTTTTTTCATGAAAATTACCATGAAAATGTAAACGTTCATTGATACTGTAGACGAATCGATAGTACTTATTTTAAGTCAAATACAATGATAATGAAAACAAAAAAGAAAAAAAAAACAACTTAACTAATAAATTAGTTTACATTTCAACAATAATGTTATTAAATAAAATTTATTAATATTGTTATGGCATGTTCGTAATTAATCGCTTATTATAAAATTAAAATATAATTAAGGTCAACCAGCGTGTGCTGGGATCGGGTCTGAAGCATAGAACGCGTCGCGAGCCTCGCCTTGCGAGGACGACCGGACCCTATCCTAGCTTCCTACGAGTCTTTCTCTATCTACCTACGATGTGACACTCGGAGAAGAAAGACTATAAGATCTTTCTAAGAGTCTTTGATTAATAATTTTATACATTTTTTAAACATTTTAGTATCTAGGTTAGCGATCCCCATACATCGATATGTAGACACTCATACCAGGAAAGTGTGAAGACAACAATGATAATTTCAAGTAGGTATCGAGTACAGGGAGCGCTACCCCAGATTTACATATATAGAAACATGCCTACAATGTGATCAGTTGTCTTGCATATATTTATTTGTCACCCATACTTGTGTGGTATCTATGGAATATAGATAGGCCTTCAAAAATGATATTGAGGTTTCTAAAGGCAATTTTTTTTTTAACTGAATAGTTTGCGCGAGAGACACTTCCTTGTTATCAAAAATAGGTTCGCACTTGTAACTGATACGGAACCCTTCTTGCGCGAGTCCGACTCGCACTTGGCCGGTTTTTTATATCCAAATGGCGGCAATGATAAATGTGCATGTCAATTTGATATCTAGTCCTTGCAATACAAGATAACCTAGTGAGGATGGGCAACCCTTGCCCTCACGACCCTGAATTTGCATATAACCTTCCGATGTCCTCGTAGAGAGACCGATACGCCCGCAAACTGTAACGTTGAGCGACAGTTATATAAAATCCCTCAAATTCATTACCAGCGACCGCCCTGAGCCGAGGTTCAAGTTAGTTTGTAGTTTTTAAACCATTTATTAAGGCTAGAGCTCTGCTCGCTTTATTCCCGGCGAAGTAGCAAAAGCCTACCCGGCTCACTATACAGGGTTGATACGACAGAGGGGCTTTCCTTTAAACTGTCTATACTAGGTACCATTTCCAAGCTCTGTACCAAAAATCAATTAAATAAGAGCAGTAGTTTAGTCGCAAATGATTTTTTAAGTTTTTGCGCGGTTTGAACACCATGTATCTTTCCTAACAGCAATCTTTCCTAGCTGATTATGTCTACGCATAGGTCATGCACCTTAATGCCTTGAGCACACCGGATGCGTATGCGTAGACGTAAGCGTAGACGTGCACGTACCACTGAGTTGTAATGTATGGAACCGTATGAGATAGGTCACACCGCTTGCGTAACGTAGACGTGCGCGTAGACGTAATGCGTAGCCCTACGCAATGCAGCTCCCAAGGCACAAACTGACTGCGTGACTTACGCCGTACCTGACGCAGAGCAGAACGGCAACGTTGCATAATGACGTTGTATTCAATGGCGCGCCTTATTAGACGTCACACCGAACAATTTTGTACACGCACGTACCTTTGCTGTGCGTAGCCCTACGCACGTAACTTGCAGTCAGTTGTATATTTTTACAGATATACTGGCACGTAGTGATGTTTTGTATTGTTTTTGTAATGAATAGAGATAAGAAAGAAAAACTTATTGAAATTGTGCGTATTTATGAATGTATCTACAATCCAAAAAGTAAATTCTACAAAAATGCATCGTATAAATATATATATTCCGCAGGATTATTCTGGCACAATAGTATTAATATTGCTTCTTCCTCGTCATTTCAGACATCGTGCACAACACAACCTTCGAAAACAGAATAAAATATGGCTGCCGCAGCCGGGTACGCAAAAGGCCATGTGCGTTGCGTACTCGGCTCGGATGCGTAAGCGTATGCGTAGCCCGGTGTGACATCGGGTTACGCCGTAACTACGCGCGTGTCTACGGCGTGATTACGCCGTAGTCACGCATACGCATTTGGTGTGCTCGAGCCTTAAAACGATAAATCTGAGTATAACCTACGATGCGTTGTTGCCGCTCTGACGCAAATCATTGCAAAACATCCCGCACCGGCGCGCGCGCGACGTTGCCGCTTTGTTATGTCAGTGAAATTTATTTACAAAGGGTGGTTACGTTTTACTCTGATTTGTAAGCTATTAAGTTTGTTTGAAAGAAAAAAAATCTCAATTTGGTTGCTTTTTATTTTTATACCGTGTCTGATTAATAAAAAACACGTATAGTAAACGTAGCGTAATTGAATGCCCCTCTGTCATATCAACCCTGTATAATGTCCGTCTGAAATGAAAAAGGATGAAATTCCAACTGTGTTAAAACCTATACCTACATAGACAAATACAATATCTATGTATAGGTTTACAGTAATAACTGTCGCATACAGTAACAAACTCTTTGTTGTTTCTATCTGAAAACAAACACATTTATTTATTTCCAGTTTTCCAATACACTACGTAATATTTTTATATTAGATTGGTTTGCTGTTTTGTCGTGTGTCTGTATTAATTGAAGGGTTAGAACGGATCAAAAACAAGCGGCTTTCATTTTTCATTGCATTTTTTTCATTCATGACTGGTTAAATAAAAAATGGAACTATGTTTCATAAAATAAATCCGTCTATGATTCATGCAGTAGCAATACTTGCAACATGGTAACATAAATTAATACTGAAATATAATAATCCTTACTAGTATTATAAATGCGATTATAACTCTGTCTGTGACACTTTCACGCATTCACGCAAAACCGATTTAAAAGTAATTTGGTACATAGATATTGTAGAGCCTGAGATAGGCTACTTTTTAAAGCGAAAAACGGGGTAGTAAGCGGTTGAATGGGGGGGGGGGGTTAAGAATGTATGGAAGTATTCAAAATATGTTTTAAGCTAGCAGCTTAAAACATATTTATTATTAGACGGACATTAAACATTTACTTTTAAAGAGGTAAATAAACAATAGATTATATATATATATCTATTTATAGAAATATGGTTTATCTGATTTTGTATTCAACTAACTCAACTGCACCTGGGGCTTAGTGGTTACGGCAGTGGCTTCTGGAGCTGGTGTTCTAGTTTTGGTTCCCACCCGCGAAAATTATTTGTGTAAACCACAGGTAGTTGTTCTGAGTCTGTGTGTGCTTTGTGTCTGTGAATTGTTATGCACTTATGCGCAAATAAAAAAAAATGTTAAGTGTAAGGCCGACTCGCGCACAAAACGTTCCGTTTCAAGCGTCTATCTGTTACCGTTATTGATATCGAGCAAAAAAGGGCAAAAAAAATAATTTGTATGGAAAAATTAAATACTCATTTTATTTTATTTTTAGTATTTGCTGTTAAAGCGGCAATATAAATACATCATCTGTGAAAATTTCAACTGTCTAGATATCGCGGTTCTTGAGATACAGCCTGGTGACAGACAGACAGACAGCGAAGTCTTAGTAATAGGTGACCCTAATAATTTCTACCTTTCGGCTACGGAACCCTAAAAAGGGTTTGCCCGAAAACGAGTCGACCGCCAAGCGATCGCTGTGTCTTACTCATAGATAAAAATCTATGGAAATACTGCGGAGCAATCGCTCATTTAATCGCTTGAGCGGGCGACTCGCTTTTCCTCTACTATACTTATACAGATTTTATATAGCTGAAAAGTTTGTTTGCTTGAACACGCAAATCTCAGGAACAAATGGTTTAAATCTCTCCATAGCCCATACTAAATTAAGACGTTCTACGCGGGTAAATCTAGTATAGAATAATTTTATAAGTAAACTTAAAGATTAGGTGAAATAAATCGTACAAATGTATAGTGTTAAGTTGCCGTACGTTGTTAGTCCAGTAGTTTAGACGTTTTGGACAGTCGTGGTTAATTGCGGTTAATTCGCTTGCTTTAACTGTGAAACTAGCTCGAAGTCTAAAGGTCATTGTGTAAGTTTTATTATATACTAAATCACTGTCACTTCGGTAATTTATTGTGGGTTTCAAGCCTAGTTTCGAGTCAAAAATCTATACAAACGGTATGCATAGCTTACATAGATTTTTAACTTTAAACTAAGCTAGGCCAGATTTTATTATGTAATAGCTTCCCACGCGCGGTTTCACTTGGTGGGAACTTCATAAGAAAATATACCCGATAGCCTCACTCGATAAATGGGCTATCTAACATACAAACATCATTATGGGATGTTGCTACCTTTGCATCTATATGACTCAATTAAAGATTTTTTTAAATCAGACCCGTAGTTCCCGAGGTAAGCCCGTTCAAGCAAACAAACAAAGGTAAAATAAAGATTTTATAAGCTATTTAACAATGAAAGTCTCCTTTAAAGTCTTTCATTGGAGATTAGATAGAATACGCCTACAAACAAATAGTAAAAGGAGAAAAGTAGTGTACCTACTTTAAAATACGTACCAAATACTTTGAATACAATACCGTTGAAACTTGTGCAATATCAGTCATTCTTCGCTCAACAAAATAAATGGAAAGTATTTCAACTTTAGCCTCAACTATTCGTATGAATGAATACTGAGAAGTAAAGCTGAACTAAGCTGTGTGAAATCAAGGAACTAGCCATATTGGAATACGATACCATTCTGTTTTATATTTGTTTGTACTTTTCTTTTGTTTTGTTTTTTTTAAAGTATGGAGAATTTATCAGTTTCGGTGGTTCAATTGAGGAAGATCTAAGTTTTTGGTAGTTTAAGGTGTGATTCGGAACTTGCACAAAAATACTCTCCCTCCAAACTCCGCAATCCAGCGACCACCGCCCTGAACGGAGATCCAAGTTCCACCGAGGACGCCCTCTAGCGCAGGTTATTTGGTTAACTGCAGTTTTGAAACCATTTAATAACACTGGAGCCCTGCTTTATGCCCGGCTATATGCCCGGTGAAGTAGCCAAAGCTTAGTTTTTAATTATTTACATATTTATGTTAATTACATATAAACGTAAGGAAAAAAGGTGCAATCAAGACCGCTCGACACGCACCGGTCCGGACCGGACAACATTTTACAATGAGGTAAAGGAAATTGAAACGTTGAAACGTGCAATATCAGTCCGTATTGCATCTACTGTTGAACGTGGACCTCCTTCTTAAGGATGGTTTGAATGATGTGTTCTACGAAAATAGCGCCAGTAACATAAAATGTTAGTATAATAAACTATATCCGTGGTTTTGTTAAACAAATAACAAAACAAATGTAAAGTGAACCCACTTCACCAGTTGTCGTGTTGCGGTTAACATAGCCGACGTAAAAAGTGTTTTATTACTTTAGCTCTTGGTGACAAATGTTGTCCTATATCACTGAGCATTAACATATAAAACATTGTAGGTATGTATATTCAATTCAGTATAGGTATCTTGTAAATTACACAACAAGAAATAATACTATAATTCTTTATTTTATCAAATTTGACATCGCTTATGAAATAACTTCCCGCGCGCAGTTTCGCCCGCGTGTTTCTTGTTCCCATGGGAACTTCATAATTTAATATAAAGCCTTTCCTTTCCTTATTAAATGGGCTATCTATAACTGTTTTTTTTTTCAAATGGGACCAGAAATTCTTAGGATTAAAGCGTTCAAGCAAGCAAACTCTTCAGCTTTATCTATTGGTACTAGCGACCCGCCCGGCTTCGCGCGGGTGCAATACTGATGTATCATACATATAAACCTTTATATTAAAAAAAACCGCATCAAAATCTGTTGCGTAGTTTTAAAGATCTAAGCATACATAGGGACGGACAGACAGCGGAGAGCGACTTTGTTTTATACCTACTATGTAGTGATAGATACAGTCTTCCTGACATATTTCGGCCATGGCGGCCAATCGCGCGGGAGATTAATCATCTACGCA
Source organism: Nycteola revayana (assembly GCA_947037095.2). Taxonomy (NCBI): domain Eukaryota; kingdom Metazoa; phylum Arthropoda; class Insecta; order Lepidoptera; family Nolidae; genus Nycteola; species Nycteola revayana. Next base: position 14,009,365 of record OX344841.2, on the reverse strand, counting down.
TGACATATTATATGTCATGGTTGGTTGGATGGATAATCTTCTAAAAGATTGCTCAGACACATGTGCACTATAATAATAATGGTGCACAAATTTGTGAGCAAACACATTGCTTTACTCTCATAATCCCGTGAGACTGTACTATTACAACCAGTGAGAGGTCAGGCACAGGACCGACAGCTTAACAGGCCCTAAAAGGCACCCGATAACACCACAAACTTTCTTACTTCGATCTGGTACATACAATTTTCTTATTACTTAAACAAGAAATTCCAACTAAACTGACCAGAAAATAAATATTTTATTTTACACAAACATATTTCTTTCTTTAACTTCTTTAAAGAGCTCCCGCACTGAAGTTTGTGTTGCGGGGGACTTTACAAACACAAAATCCACTGACACAACGCACGCCTAGACTCAGGACAACTATTTATTTAATACTTTAGCACTAAATAGTACATGGTGGACTTAATGCCGATGCCCATTTTTCTGCCATTCAACTATAGGGTGGAAAAGTGAGAAAAACTATCTGTGGATCAAACAAATAATTGTCCCGGGTGGAAAGCGAACCCAGAACACCAGGTCTCAGAAGCAACTGCTATAACCATTAAGTAAACGGTGCAGTCGTAGTTCATATATTGGTCCAATCTTTTCAAAATTCAGTGCAAAACTCGAGGTACAAAATTCAAATCATATGACGTCATAAGTCGGAGACCTCAGTCTGAATATTTGTGTTGACTGCAAGCGTCAAAATGCAATTTCCGTTGTGCCTCCAGGATATTGGTAGGTAGCGACATACATAGTTACTGCAATATTAACAATGCGTTATTAGAAAATTCTTCTTCTGCTTTAAAATAGTTTTCTAATCAGAATTATATATTCCAATCGACTTTTTACAGTTCTGCAGAAGGAAAGAACTTACATTCATAGCTACTAAAATCGAACTTAGAGATGTAGTTCCCCAGGATATTGGTAGTTGCCGGATTGCTTATGCGTACCCGGCCCCCGCCAACGGAGTGTCCGGAGTGTCCGGGGGGTTTTAGAGGTGTAGGGTCCTCTACTCGTGGTTGGAGTTAGCATACAACGCTATGGAGAGGGCGAGCACCACCGCCAGCGCGCGAATACGCTGCAGCGGCGCGGCGCGGCGGTGGGAATGCGTAAATGCATTTCCCCCCGGACAACAATAAAAAAGGATATTGGTACCTCCAACATATAAAGTTACTGCAAGATTAACATTGCGTTCTTAGAAAAACATATATATATATATCTGTGATATAAATCTGTCTGTTACTTTGTCCGTGTATTCCTTTTCTCCAAAGAAGGTACAAAGTAGTATCGACGGGACTCTCATTGCCGGACGAAGTCGCGGGCAGCAACTAACAAAGAAATAAAAAATCATGTTTCTCTTACGAGTACCTACACTTCGAGCTACGAAAAAACAATTATATTTCAAACGCATATTAATAATTAATAAACTATACAATTAATTAATAATTGCCATTCAACGGGGTAATGCTGCCATAACGGGAAGGGGGGGAAGGGAAAATATTAGGGAACCTTGCCAAGTAAAACAGATTTAGAGTAGGTAGTAGTATTTTATAAGTAAGTTTAATTTTAAATTAGCCACTTTAAGTTTTGTATTTTAAACAAACTTGATATTACCTATGTACCACAATTTATTTAAAAAAATGTATATAAGTAGTAAGGTATATTGATTTGTCTACAAGTACTATGAAAAACTTACAAATACAAATTTATACCTTGAAAAACTTGCCATATATAAATTGTTATTGGCTTTACTTTTCAACGATGTAAACAAGTGTTTGTCCAACCGAATAGGTTTTGCATCTAGACCACACAATCAAACTGTATTATTCTCCAGAGATCAATACCTGAACACAATCCACGGGACAACCACTTGCAGTTATTGTAAATCTGATTCTCTACAAATAAATAAAATTGAAGTGTCTGATTGTAATGGAAAAGTAATAGGATTTTATTAAATGCATATGAATGTTGTAACATCATCATCTGAATCAGCCCTTATCACGTCCGCTGCTGAACATGGGCCTCCTCCCGAGGAAGGGTATTTGCCATAGTCACCACGATTGGCAGGCGGGTTGGTGACCGCAGTATTATGTTGTAACACACAAGGAAACGCTGCTGCCCGTTCCTTGATATACGATTATTATAGATGATGTTATAACAATCAGGACCAACGGCTTAACGTGCTTTCCGAAAGACCCGGAAAAAATCTTTAAATTTACATAAAGATTACTTGTCCGGATGGGGATCGAACCAACGACCTCCAAGATTTAAAACGAGCTAATTACCGCTACACTACGGAGTTAATTGGTAGGTAATGTTTTATAGGGTATATAATACATCATATAACCCTATTATTATTTATATTGTGTTTAAATTATATAACCCTTCATGTTAAATAGGGTTATATATTATAAACCCAAGTTTTTCTGTCTGTATGTTTCAGCTAAAAAGCTAGTTGCCCAGTTACGGCTTATTTTGATCGTAAATAGTTTCGTTTTATTTTGTCGATCTGTTTGTTTAACACTTCTTTTACTCTACACAACTGGACCTTGCATTATTTTTTGCCTTGCATTATGCAGCTGCCTTTATATTAGATATTGTTCTATAACTCCGTACAATACATTATGCCAAGTTTCATTCACATCCTTTATGTAGTTTTGGTACGAATTCTATCATCAGCCAGATAGACAGATAATTTTTTTTTTCAGTATATACATACTATAGATATATAGTGTATACTATCGAGTTCTTTTAGGTTTTTAGCAAGATTACTAGCAAAGATTTTCAGTCTACTAAAGTGCTTGTATTACGAGTGGGTTCACGTCGGTAGTGGGGATCGAACCAATGACCACAAGATCACAAATCAGACGCCCTAGCCATTAGGCTACGGGTGCCTACGAAGTTTGAGATGAGCATCTTACAAACAACTGGGAGAGAGGATGAAGTTACAATGTTTATTTAGTTAAAACTCATTAACGCATAGTCCATATTCTAAGTTATTCGCGCAATTTACGAATGAATTGAATGAAATTTGGCTCGCAGATAGTAATAAAGGCTAACACAAGATTCTTTTAAAATCATGATGAAACTTTGGATGCCAAAATTAGTATGGATGAATCTTAATTTACGCGGACGAAGTTGAAAGCGACAGTTTAGTGTTTAGTGGTACCGTAACCGCATTACTTTCTAATGAATAGATTAATGTTAAATCCATATATAATTAGGTACAGTCATAATATATATAGTACCTATAGTTAATTCCACTTTAAGATAAGAATAAGTTGCTCTAGAATGACACTGCTGCGTAACAATTTTGTAAACTTAGTATATATTGATAACTAGAACTCCAATTCCTTCAGGAACTTCACAATTAAATATAGCCTTTAGCCTTTCTCAGTTAATGGTTATCTAACACTGAAAGAATTGTTCACATCGGTCTAGTCGTTCCTGAGATTAGCGCGTTCAAGCAAACAAACAAACAAACTCTTAGACTTTATATATATGTGATCCATTTTAAAAATCAGTGCTAAGTCGTCCATTTATCGAAAAGGCTGTATAGCTAAATATAGCTTGTATAAGCTATATTTAATTATGAAATTCCTACGGGATTTGGAGTTACGTGAAACCACGCGGAGATAGTCCTTAAATAACGATTACTAAAATAAGTAATTTACACTCTGGATTTTTAAATAACCACGACAAATATTTAATCTGTTCTTAGTATGTTTTTGTCTCGGGTTTTATTTGTACCTCAATATTGCTTTATTTGGAGATTCGACGATGCGTGACGACATCAAAAAGCTTTTGCGCAAATGAAAATTGTAATGACTGAAGTTTTATTATGATACTCCGTCTATAGGTTGACGGTATTACTCGTAATGTTACAGAGATAGGTATTTGGAAAATAAAAAATATGATTTATTATCATGTTGGCTGGAATAACAATATTCCTATGTGATGTGATGACAATATTGTATGTAAGAAAATAAAAAGATAAAAAATCATTTATTGAACACACAACCGTAATAAACATAAAATAATAATAACAAGGATGTGTAAGGATTGTAGCAGGTGGCGTTCTGTAGTTACTGCCTACCCCCATGGGAGAAAGGCGTGATTATATGTATGTATGTATATAACAATAACAAAAGTAGGATATTAGAAGATGAATTGAATAATAACAATAATATAATAAAATTACACACGAACGCCATTCTTATGAAACCACAAACATGAAAAAAAGAAAAAAGTACATAAAAGTCAGAGTGACAAACAGTGACAAACAATCATCAATACAGAAGGCAGAGAGGCGCGGCGCGACGCGCGACAATGTATATTAGATAATAAATTATAATATCAGAACGCAGACCGGTTCCAGCGCCGAGCCAGCAATAAGAGGTTGGTAATTACCTTCACTGTATCCTTTAGGGTTTCGTACCCAAAGGGTAAAAGGGACCTTATTTCATAGACTTCGCGCAGGTATTACGGCCTAAGGTAACTACTTCCCTGTAGTCCCTCAATCAACCAGACCCCGAAAAATAAACTTAGAATTAAACCTTTACTTATTGAACACAAATCCCAATAAAATCAAAATATTTTAAAGTTTATCTCTAAAGTTTTAATTGTATGTCCGCTGCTACACGGTGCTTATAAAATTCTCCGTATCCTAATGTACATATAAAGGTTAAGAGTTTGTTTGCTTGAACGCACTAATCTCATGATCTACTAGTCCGATTTTTGTTTCTGTGTTAGATAGCCCATTTAACTAGGTAGCTTATAAGCTATTTTAAATATATGAAGTTTTTACGGGGACGGAGTAACGCTAGTGAAACTGCGCGCGGGGAAGCTCGTTTAGTATATTCAGAAACAAGTAATATCTAAGTCTATTAAACTTTCAAGTACATTACAGGTAAGTTCAAGTAAACCGTCAAACATAAGGCCAGTTTCAAAGGCTACCTGGCTGTCACCGAACAGGCTTACGTGACCATAATGACAACAGAGATGGTATGGAGCCGGTCGACATTTTGTTGGGCTTAACTATAAAAAGATAATCTGAAGATTAGCATTATTTTGTAAATAATACTTGTCGATTAATTATTCCTTTTTTTAGCCACGTGGCTTTTGCTGGTCATAAATGCTAGCAGTTATTAAATGGTTTATAAGCTACAAACGGAGTGAGGAGTTTTAATATTTTGATGACTTACTGGGTAAAAGGTTACTCAATTTGAAATGTTACAACGGCTCCAGTCAAAATTCCGCAAAGCGCATATACGTGACTATTATGATTTTTAAATCATTTTATATTTTGTATTTCTTAGTTTTGTTTCTTGGTTCTTTATACCATTCGTTTTTTCTAAATGTTAACTACATACCAATATTATGAATAGGAAAAAATTGGATAAGGATTTTCTTAGAAAATAATTATGCTCTGCGTCGGCAATGGTGGTGAAATAGAGGACCTCTTGATCGAAGTTGACCTACAGAACAAGAAAAAAAAATATATACAAGAGTAGAAAAAAGATAAGCCAGCACTGACTGGAAAAAAATTAGGAAGAGAGAACTTTTTATAAAATAAATGCAAAAAAAAAACAAGTCCTAGGTATATACCTAATGTATGACACTTCAAAAACATACTAAAGTTATAATTGATTATAAGTAATATAATAACCAATTCAAAATAATAATTACAGCATCCGCTCCACAGCTTTTCTTTACACCTATATTTCAAGTGGTACTAAGGTCGGTTTAATAATGAGTTACCACGTCTAGACATGGCGGCTACCTAACCTATTATGGAAATTGGAGCTTACAACCTTCCCCCTAAATCCCTTAGTATTAAATTTTAAGAACATACCCATTAATTTAAAGCTATATTTTTAGAATTTTGTTCTGCCAATGTTTTTTTAATGAAAAACAAGCTTAATCTGCGTTTATTTTTGTCTGAAAAGCTTTCTAGTCCTATTAAACGATGTTATTAATTTATGTTTAAATCTAATCGCAATAAACGGTATTTTAAAAAAAGTTGTCTCATGCGGTTTATTTATTTAAACTTTATGCACGTTAAAAACAATCGTACAGAGGCGGACTTAACAAAAGACATTTTCTGCCTTACTTCAAAAATGAATGGGTGGACAATTATTCAAGACAAGGACGACTAGGAAGAATGGACATTATAAGCATATGGCCACAATACACAATAAACACATATATACATACTACACATAATTTATACTTGTGTATTGAATGTTGAGAACCACGTATGTAACACCTACACCTGGATGACGTAGGACAAAGAGCTGCACAAAACTCCTCTAAATATCTAAACTCCACAGTCCCCCCAGAGCTACCCTGAGCCAATGTGTAAGCCATATCTATTGTAAAATGGTTTATGCCGAGCGGCTATGCCGGCGGCTTGTATTGCCGGCGGCAAGCCGCGCAAAGCCGCCAAGCATCATTCCATTTTAATTTAACTGAAGACAACTACCACTCGAATGCCAGGAATGAACTGACGCCGGCACCCCGCGCAACCCGCCGGCACACCCCGGTGGCCACGCCGGCGGCTCCTTTGTGCAGCAAAGCCGGCGACTTTGTAAGCCGCCGAGTGCACGGCGTCCTGGCCGGCGGCTTGCCCGGCGGCTCTGCCGCCGTCACTGTGTGTAGCAGCCTTTAAACATTATGAATATCTTAAATCTTATTTTATTGATAATATATTTTCTACATAAATAAATCTTGAACAAATTACTAAAGACATTTTTAAAGCTCTTTTTATGATTTATACTATAAATTCTAGTCTTCATCGGTACAAAATATATCTAATCTATTTTTGAGGTGTTCTTTTCTATAATTTCCAGTAACATTTTTGGTTGTGATTGTACCTACCTCTCCTCATTGTAACAGTAGCGTGGGATGAGAATGATGAGATGGTAATTAAAAATATAATTTATAATGATTTTCATTAAGTCCTACTAAATGGGACGTAGACATGTGGGACGAAATGTCGAATTATAGCTTATACTTAGTCGCCCTTTGTTGAAGGACGTGGGTAAGTTTTGATCTTCTCTATCCAAAAAGGTATTTTTTTTCTAAAGATTTTGTAAAATGTTTTCGTTATGTACTTTCTCTACTACTATTTATTAGTTTTATCTGTATTTATCTTTCTTAGTATCTCATGCCATCATGATTTATATGACATTTATTCAATATATATATAAGTATCTGTGGAATCGCCTTATAACACTTTTCTTTTGCGGAATATTTTATGCCTGAGACAGTCGCAGTAAACGCACGCTGATTGCTTGTGCCTAATGGAGACTACACATTTGTGGCATAAATCTACTTCGTATATCAGAAAAATACTAATACAACTAGTCTTTATTGTGGTACATAGATAACAAAACAGATGTTATAATTTATAAAATAGTCAGTTCAATTATGACACGCCATATTGGCATTAATTATAAGTTAATGGTTTAATTAAAAACATACCACTCTCTACAAATTACTACTGTTTTACAATAAAGTTCGACATAATAAGGTCATTTAAATATTCATTTAAGCTATAATAACATTTATCGATTAATAAATTATACAATTTTCGTTTAAATTTATATCTACGTGCCATTTAGGTTTGTAATCGTTTTAGGCAATTTATTGTGTCAAGTATTAGGTAAAATATACTATTATTTAGTAATTGTTTTTAATAAGACAACTGAGTGTTCTTTGTGGTGCCAAATTGGTCACAGAAATAAACCACAGCCAGACACTAACAAAAGCCTGTAGTTAATTAACTTCATTTTTTTAAACGATTACTGGCAGAATTTTTGAAGTCTAATAATATTCTTGCTAACCCCTAGTGCTTAGCTAAGATGCTTGTGTTACGAGTGGGTTCACGACTCATGTCTGTAATGCAATGGGTTGGGATTGAACCGGCGACCACAAGATCACAAGTCCAACATCCTAGTCATTTGGCTACGGCGGCTTATTAATATATGTTGTTTTATATACCTATGTATTTTTTAGGGTTCTGTAACCAAAGGGCAAAACCGGGATTCTATTACTAAGACTTCGTTGTTCTTTTGTCTGTCTGTCCGTTCATATGTTTCTCACCAGGGTGTATCTCATGATGCGTATTACCTAGATAAGGAGTTGGTATTTTCACAGACGATGTATTTATATTGCCGCTATAACAAAAAAATACAAAAAAATGCCGTTTTTAACTTGTTATCAATAACGGCAACAGATAGACACTTGAAATGGTTCCTTATTTCAAAATCATAAAATAATATTGAATATAACGCACGGAACCATTCGTGTGCGGGTGGGTCCGTTCCGTACCCACTAGGACGGTTTTTTGACAGAATTATAGCATAATCATAATATTATATTATGTGAATGTTAGTTTTTTTGTTACCTACGCTTTCACGCGAAAATTACTCAACCGATCATAATGAAACTTTTTATTAGATAGAGGTAACATAGGGACATTAGTTCCAATGCTAGCAAAGCCGCGGGTAAAAGCTAGTAATATATATTGGTGAGTCTGCATTTACCTAGTTACAACGTTGATGCTACTATTCTACGATATGCCGTAGACGCTACGTTCGCTGCGTAGTATTATTCGTAGCACTTGCATACGGCAAAGCCAGAACTTGATTACTGGCTCGTTGAATCGGCAGGTTTATTAAGACTTAAGGGTACTACCGATTTTTTTACTGTGTGTACCGCCGGAGGAATACTCCTAAATATTTATGAAAACAAATAAATAAATAATAAAAACATATTATTATATTATTGACTATAGTAAATCTACATAAACAAAAATGATTATTGAATTCGATATAACGGTGTCCACAATCCACACATCCGAATTCAATAAAAAAAATTGCTTTGTACATCTGTAAAAGAATTGAAAAATCCAAAATCCTCGAATAATGACAATTCGATGGAGCGACGGCCATGTGCGGCGCCGGGTATATTTAATAAAGAGTAACATTTATAAATGTTACTCTTTTCAGTAGTGCGTTGTTTAATTTCAATTACATAGATGGCGCTACCTACAGATTCCATTGTAGTATAGCCTCTATATTTATTTAAATATCATCTTTTTTGGTTAATATGAAAAAAAATTTTTGAACATAATCATATCTTATTTACTTGTTTTATTAACCCTTGGGGTGCCTGGTGGGTCTGATAGACCCATCACTTTAAAGAATCGACAATATTTTGGAAAATTCGTAACTACCGCCGCTGTGTGCCCGAGTAGCTTCGTGATATAGACTTGCGGCTAGATTGCCGCCCCTCCCGCAGTCCGCAACGCGCACGCGTTCGAGTAACACGTGTTTTATGTGCGCTCGGGTCTGAGAAACCCGACCAGGCACGCGGCGTAACTTTTAACTGGTAAGTTATTATTTTTGTTTTCATTATTTATTTTGCATTGTGTAGTAAATTATTTATCTGTATAATATTTTCGCAGTTAAACATGGCCAGGCGATTAACCAATACCGAAATAAGCCAAATTTTAGATCAAGATTTCCATGAAATTGAGGATGACGTGGTTTTTGATGAAAGTGGAGCCGAATCCGATCACGTGAGTGTTCAACATGATTCAGATGATACTGAGGAAGAAGTACAAGGTCATAATGAACCAAGTAGTGACAGTGATGATGAGATGTCTCAGCCTTTGAGCAACTTTGCTCACAGATCAATATATAAAGGAAAAGATAATACAATATGGTTCCGTAATCCTCCGAGTGCTCGCGTTCGTACTAGAGCAGAGAACATTTTTACTGGAACACCTGGCGTGAAACCTCATGCAAGACATGCGCAGCAAGAACTTGATTGCTTTCATCTGTTTGTGACTGAAGACATGTTGAATGTAATTATGGAACATACTAATAGGAAGATCCGCAATACGAGGCAGGGTAGCAATACTTCAAATGAATATGCCTATTCAGAGATCACAATGAACGAACTAAAAGCGGTTATTGGATTACTCTTCTTAGCCGGATTATTCAAATCTGGAAGACAAAACCTGAAAGATTTATGGGCAAGTGATGGAACCGGCATAGATATTTTTCAAATGACAATGAGTTTGAGACGATTTGTGTTTGTTGTAAATTGTTTGAGATTCGATAACTTGGACACGCGTGAAGAAAGAGCAGCAACTGATAAATTGGCACCTATCAGAGATATTTTTGAAGACTTTGTAAGGAACTGCCAATCCGTCTATGTTCCATATGAAAATTTAACCATTGATGAAGAATTGGTAGCCTTTCGTGGTAGATGTGGGTTTCGCCAGTACTTACCCAGCAAACCAGCAAAGTATGGGATAAAGATTATAGCCCTCGTTGATGCTCATACCTATTATTCTTTGAATATGGAGATATACGCAGGAGAACAGCCGGAAGGTCCATATAAGGCGAGCAATAAGCCGCATGACGTAGTAGATCGTATAGTACAACCCATGTCTCAAACAGGAAGAAATGTAACCATGGACAATTGGTTTACGAGCTATCCTACGTACGAACATCTACTGAAAAATCATAAATTGACTGCTGTGGGGACAATGAAAATTTTTTGAAAAAACGTGACGTGAACACCACAATTTTTGGCTTTCAAAAGGATTTGACAATCCTCTCTTATATTCCAAAACGAAATAAGAATGTTTTCATGTTGTCATCACTTCACCACGATTGTGAAATAGATATTGAAACAGGTGATCAGCAAAAACCGGCAGTTATAACCTTCTATAACCAGACAAAAAGTGGTGTGGATAACGTAGACAAATTGATTCGTACATATGATGTGTCTCGAAATTCTAAAAGATGGCCCCTGACAATTTTTTTCTGGATTCTCAATACCGCTGGTATTAATGCTAAAATTATTCACATGTTGAACAATAACGGTGCTAGCAATGTAACTAGAAGAGAATTTATAAAAAAATTAGGCATGGCATTGACGGCTCCATATCAAGCTGAACGTCTTAACAATTTGCGTCTTCCGATTAACCTAAGGAAGAGAATTAGCTCTCATGTAGGAGAACCCTCAGAGCCACCAGCTAAAAGACAAGATGCTGCTATAAAAAGACGTTGTTATATATGCCCTGCTAAAAAGGACCGTAAGTCTAAGTACATTTGTATTTCTTGCACGAGTCATATTTGCTTGGAACACGCAAATTTTATATGCGAAAATTGTCGCACAAATACTGAGTAATTATTAATCTTACTTTAGTAACCAAAGTTTATAACTTTAAGTTAATTCATCTGTGCCTTATATTAATGTGAAGACTGATTTTGATCTCAATTAAAAAGAGTTTAATATTGTTGATTTAAAGATAAGTAAAATTATTGTTACCCAAGAATGAGAGGTTTTTTAATTGCTTAATAAAACTTTATAAAATATATTGTCGTATTTTTTTCCCTTTTTTCATTAAGATACAATATTGAATATAAATTACAACCTGTTGTTATAGTTTGTAACATCAAAATAAATAAAAATAACCATTTATGTTTACGGGTCTGTCAGACCCACCAGGCATGCCATGTGATTTTTACCTACCAGGCTCCCCAAGGGTTAAATAGTTTTGTCATGGTTTGGCGTAACTTATTGCGTAGAAATCACGAATACTTAAATCGCGCTAGTTAAGTTTCCAAGCTTACTTAGAGTGTACTCAATAAATTCGGCTGTACAAATGTACTTGCTTCGGCAGTACATATTTTATATTAAAATTGGAACGATACAGAGAAGATTAGCATGGCCCCTGCGCAAGGATGACACGCAAAATCGTGAAGCGTTCCACATTTTTTGGACACTACTGATCATCATACAACAAGCTATAATTCATTTAAATATGTTTTATTTAATATTTAAGTAAACCCATTACAGGCACTGTGACTATTTACAAAAATAGTCAAACATTAAATTAGAAAATTTGTTTATCATAAGTTAGTTAAATAACATTTATTATTCTTGGGAGTGAGTAGCTCTGAAACAATACTGTTTTATTAATAGTTGTATAAAAAAAAGCATTCCTCTAAGTTTCTTGGTAGGAGAAAAAAGGACGCATCATAAGAACAAAATTTAAAATATTTTAAATGTGTCTATATTAATAAAGATTTTTTATAGTTCGAGTTTAAAACATAATATTGTAAAAAGCATTTTACACAAACATTTTAATATACATATAAGTTGCCGGTGTAAGAGCTCCTTACTGCGGCGGTAGAGAGCGTGCCTCCCCATAAAATGCGCCGCGTTGATTGCGAGCAAATGCAACGCGACTATAGAACATCACGTACTGATATATAAACGATTACTTGTTCGTTTTTAAATGTTATAAATATATTGATTATTAACTTCTTTTGTCCATGAAATTACATTTAAAAACCAAATAAAAAATCATACAAAAAAAGTTAATTTTGTTATAAATAGACAAAATTTTAATTAACAATATTCTACAATTTGCAGCACTAACATGTAGCATCTATTAGTTACTTAGTTTAAATAATAGAATAAAAACAATAACCCATTACATATTTAAAGTTTTTTTACATTGTGATTCTGAGAAGTACAAGTGTATGTAAATAGGTACCTAAGTGCTGAATAAATTCGTTATTATTATTATTATAAAGTAAAGTTTTAACAGGTAGACCAAAACTTAGTCACAAAGAGATGAGTTCATATCAAATGTTGTAATAAAAATGACTTCAATTCAGAAATTTGATCAATTATAATTAAGAAAAATTAAATAAAAAAATAATAAAAACATATTATCATTGACAAAATTAGATAGAGCGAATGTAGAGTATATAGTTTAATTTAAATTACATAGATGGCGCCACTTACAGAATCCATTGATGTAGTTCTCTATTTACTAAATTCTCAACTTTTATGCAAAATATATATATATTTTTTTTTTGGAAATAAACATTTATAATATTTTCTTGTAGTATAAAATAGTCAACTCATTATTTGGCGTCATTTAATGAATATAACGCAAAAATACTTAAATCGCGCATGTAAAGTTTTCATGTCTGTTAAGAGTGTATTTAATAAATGCAGCTAAACCCTCGTACTTGCTTCGGCAGTACATATACTAAAATTGGAACGATACAGAGAAGATTAGCATGGCCCCTGCGCAAGGATGACACGCAAAATCGTGAAGCGTTCCACATTTTTTGGACACTTTCTTAACTTAAACTGTCTTAATTCTTACTGTCAGGAATGGTGTGACTGACATAGAAAAACACAATTTATTTGAAGGAAGATGAGGTTCTTAAAAAATGCTTCGTTTAATTTTGTACGTTATTGCTGCAACCCTTATTATTATTGTTATATATTTTTATTTACTAATGATTATTATTATGCTGATTTTCCACCAGAGGGGCGAGACGAGACGAGACGTTTTTTCAATTTTTATATAGAAGTTATTAGAGCAGTAAATTTTAAATTCTCTGATATTCTTTAATCTAAGTGGGGAATAAAAAATAGCCATTAATGAATTTCCGGAGACAAACAAAAATACTGAGAAGCACAATTTTGTAAAAAACAATTCTATGTCGGAGTCAGCCATAAAATTTATCAATATACCTACTACTTATTTAATCTTTATGTCCTTGGCCAGTAATCAATAATTTTATTCTTCAGTAGATAATTGCTCAATCATCCGAACAAAGGCTAATATTGGTTCCACCGTATCCAATGATGTTGAATAAAAAGAAGTAAAAGTTCTGTTTACTCTCTAGCTAAAATTTGTACCGGGAGAGTAAACAGGACAGCATGAAAATTTGCACGTGTAAAAACGAGACAGACATACACCATTTGTGGTGCCATTTTCCAAGCCCGGGTATCGTATCTAGCTTTTATTTTACTATAACATCATTAATCCTATCCCAAAATCTTCACGTGCACGCTGCTATATCACTTATGGGCATATATATATTGTGTAAAAGAGCAGTTGCTACCAGTTACTTAATAGTAACAAGTAAACGCCCATTTCATAGCATAACACAATTCTCATAGAATCAGAGTAGAAGGACAATTTCGTATACATAATATTATTTTGTATTAATGTATTGATTGTATGCAAATTTGTCTTAACTATATTAACTTTCTTCTTTTCTTCACTTTGTTATTTGGAAGTAGGTACCACTGGTGCCCCCGCCTAGCCCAGGACGGTTATCTTTTTTTCGAAGTCATTCGAGTAATTTACGGCCTCATGTGTCTTTGTTTGTAAATATCAAGCGAACAATTATAAGCTTATATTATTATACTTACTTTTTATTTTTATTTGGAAAACAAAGTTATAAATAACTCGGAAACAAACACTAGTACATACCTAATATTTAAATATTTTCGCATATAAAAACTAGAACGCTTGTAAGTATAAACTAACCAAATGAATTCTTATCAATAACTTATATATTATTATAAACTACACTGTACCCATTCTGTTAATTAAATAAAATGTAAGCTATGCTTTGGTGATGTACCTATGTTTATTAGCAAAGTGTCCAAAAAATGTGGAACGCTTCACGATTTTGCGTGTCATCCTTGCGCAGGGGCCATGCTAATCTTCTCTGTATCGTTCCAATTTTAGTATATGTACTGCCGAAGCAAGTACATGTGTAAAGCTGTATTTATTGAGTATATTCTAAATAGACATAAAAACTTTACTTGCGCGATTCACGTATTTGTTGTGTTTACGCAACAGGTTACACCATACAATATTGAAACCTTTACATATACTAAGCAAAACTAAATCCAATTTTATTCTTAAAATAAAATTTATATATATTTATGATGTTAAGCTGATAATTAAATAATAAGTCACAGCATCAATCGACTCTACATACAACGCCATCTATCTAATTTTTATGGAACTAATGGCTCTACAAAAATAGAGCACCTTTGTAGAGGGCGTCGTTTAATATCCATTACATAGATGGCGTTGTATGTAGAGTCGAGTTAAAAATAACTATCGAAGAGAAGAAGAGAATAACTATCTACTGAATATTGATAACCAATTAAAGTTTAATTACTACCTTTGAGTAGCAAGTGCTGATACAAGTCTAACAACTTTATCACACTTAAATGGAATTATAATCGCGATATCCACTTTAATTCTTCTAGCATATTACTGTAGTCGTCTACAGCGTGTACGTTACTTATTACTTTTGGCTGTCAAAATAAGTTTTATTTTTAGGATTAACTTACGTGGCTAGCCACGAGGCTTTTGCTACTTCAGTGGGCATAAAGGCGAGCAGAGCTCCAGCCTTAATCAAAATAAGAGAACTCGCAAAACGTCAACGTAATTATAATTTACTTCAAGGTTAAAAAAATACCAACTAGAATTTCGATAACGCATGTTGCAAAATTGATTTTTAGAATTAGGGTACTGGTACTATCTAGTCAATTATGTAGAGTCGTGTCGTGTGCTATTATTTATTAATAGCATGCGACATAAAATATGCAGTGTTGTATCGGATACTATTAATAAACGGCATACGACCAGACTTTATTTTATTTATTATTTAAATAAGTAATAGCAAATATCTAGGTACTTTTTAAAAATAAATATACGGTATTTTAATATAATGACCGATGTGATGCAATTATTGTTTATTGATGCTATTATATTTAAGGATTTAAAGTTATAGGTACGTTTTATTTTTTAGTCAGTTATTTTAGAATACATAGATTTGAAAAGTGTAAATGTAAGTGGCAATTGGATTTTGTAAAAAATTCGTGAATACCGCCTCACAGATATATTGATATACAGCCTACTTTATTTGAATACATAATAAATTTCCGACTTTTAAACATAAAACTTGGCACAGTTATTGGCATACTTCATTTATTGTGACTTCCAATTATTCTTAAATCACAGCATACGTTGAACTTATTAAACTGATTTTTGGTATCAAGCTATTGCCCAAGACTTTCTCCGCATAAGTTTTGATTTCTCTATAAAAAATAAACTTTGCCATACCTTTTATCTTTTTAGGGATGGCATTTTGGAATGGAATTAAATACCCTTTTGGATCAAATGCCTACGTTTTATTAATCTACCTATGTATTGCATAGTAGACCCAGACTCATACTTTAGTCTCTACTGAACTTTTAAGATAATAGTTGTTTTAAAAATCGTGTTGTGTGTCGGATCGGGGACTGTAATAAAGCTTATCAGCTATGACGGGTAAGCGAGTATTTAGTTCTCATATTATCGTATAGATGTCACTGTTAAAATTATTTTTATGGGGGCTATAATTTATGAGGGCTCCGGAAAAGAGGAATGTTTTCCTTAGGGTTCGAGTGTTTTACTTAGTTGTTAATATGTTTATGGGTCTGACTAGCTTGGTATTTCTATACTGATTTTATAAAGAAGAGAGATTTGTTAGTGTTCATTGAATAAAATCCGGAACAACTGGACCGATTTTAGTTTTTATTCCCCATTAAAACGATTACTTAACCAGCAGTAACATAATTATGTTATATTAAAATAAGGTTCCAAACTTTTAATAGGAACGGGAACTACGCGGGTGAAACTGCGCCCGGAACGGTAATTTGAAATATAATTTATACAAATGCAAGTAAAAGTAATTTAAGTGTTCATTCATTACAGTTCATTATTGTTGTTTAGCTTTTTACTACAATGTGTGTGTACAAGAATAGTAATTTATTCAATAAAATAAATCACGTAAAACCAACAATCAAAACTAATTTCTCCAACTAACATTTTCATATAAACTCACAAAAACAAACAAAACAGCTACTTCCACTAATATCTGCTACTACATACTTATAATCATTCGAAGCACGTTTAATGGTCAGTAATGTCGGTAAATCACTCATTACTAAGTACAGAGTAGTAAACTATGACGAACGTTGTGATTTATGAAACACATAACGATGCATGTTGAGCTAGCCTATATTGTGAGGCATTCGAAAGTTCTCATGTAAAAAGCATTAAAAAAACCAGTCAAATTGAGAACGTCCTCCTGATGAAGTCGGTTGGAAACGTCGGTATTTCTATTACCATCAGACATTCGTGTTTATTTTAATTTACTACTATGTGCTTTACATAGTAGTAAATTAAAATAAACCCAGTGATATATGAACACATAACGGTAATTACTACTGTGGTTACTAGGGGTATTGTGGGCTTTAATGGGTAGATGCTTACATAAATTCAAAGAGAACTTCAAACAGAGGCTTGCCTTATAGCACTAGGTTAAAAAAAAATACCACAGCATTGAAACTTTCCCGTTTACGGTACTATTTATCATCTTAGTTAAGCCGAATAAGAGACCTTGTCTTAATAGGCTTTATTTTCGAATGAACATATATGTATGTCATCCACGACGTCATATTTATCAATGGGATAAAATATATTAATGACCACCAAAAATATATACTTGACACCAGAAAAATAAAGTCTAAAATTGTAATAGTACTAGCTATTTTACTCAAGACTGCACTTCAAATTGTATTCGAACACCAAATGTAGTTAATGATCACCAAATGTAGTTAATGATCACCAAATCTTAGCGAGCAAATTATTGCGCTATTTCTACCTTAATAAAATCAATAAAAAATGACAATCGGTTAGGTTAGGTTAGAGCTGCGGCCATACAACGCACGAGCCGAGCGAGCGAAGCGAGCGGTGCCGCGGCAGCGGCCGGCGAGTGCCAGAACCGAATAGTAAATTAGTAAAACATTTAGGTACTTTTGGTGTTCATTTACTACTTTTGGTGATCATTTACTACTTTTGGGTTAACAATGATTTATTTGGAGTCATTTTGCTTAAATACGATAGCGAAATGTTAAAACTTTGGTTACAATTTTACATTAAAATGCGGGTTTAATTTTGGTGATCATTTTTACTATATCTGATGGTAAGTTAAACATAAGCCTTTATCAATTAGTCGCTGGGGGAGAAATTGAGGATTTTTTTTTTAATACAGTTTTTTGTAGCCATACGTTACAGTTCGCGGGACTATCGAGCTCCGGGTCTAAGAGGGCATCGGGAAGCTACTCTTATAAAACGTTCTGTCGCTTTGCCAAATCTCCGTAAGTGGGGCATGATTAGCAATAATAAAATGCAGTGCTTAAATGGTGTCTAATTGCAGTATATGCCACATATGCTCGCGTATCTGTCATGCCCTGATACCTTAAATATGGAGGACTTTATTGACTAAATTACAGGTCAAAGTGGCTATAAACGAAAAAAAACATATTGAACATATTTTTTCTAATGGGACTGTTAGTACCAATTATCAATTATAATGCAAACAAACAGATTATACCGCAATGTTAATATATATAAAGAAATAAAACCTACCTGAATTGACCATTACCTCCAATGAAAACATTGTTCATACAATTAAACTAAGAACTTAATTAAAAAGCGAAACAATTTAATTTTCTGACCAACAAGCGAGATGGAGCTGAATTTTAATTTTGGTTTTATGTTTTCATAAAACTCGTAGTCCCACATCAAATAAATTAAAAGTTTAAGATGACCGTGGCCTAACCGAGTCGTACAATATATAACGTAGAACGTATTCTTAAGTTCCTGTGTAAGAGTAAATGGAACTAAGATCGGAGTAAGTGGATCCCACGTGGAATGTAAAGTACTGTGGAATGAATTATTAAATGATCTCTAATAAGATTATGAAGAATAAATAAGCAATAGCGTGCGTTTCAGTTATCGCCTGAAAGTTAATTTTGACATTGTTGATAAAATGGGTTGTACTGAGTTTTTTAGCAATGTTTCTCAGTAGTTGCCACGTCACGCACTGCTACTCGGTAAGGGCTATAAAATATGACGATTTCAAATAAATGTAACTATTTTTACGGAATTAATGATTTTGAACTTTGAACAATCCCGTAGCTTTCTTTAACACTTACACTACAAGCGCCCCTGATTTTTATATTACAAGGTACACGTGTGACCATTAGGCCAAAATGCCAATAAATTAGGAATGATTCGTTATTTAATTCAAATAATGACGAAGTGGTAAAGTTGATTATTTTAACACCAATTCAATTTGCGATTTGAACTCCGAAACTGGCAAAAACATTACTGTTATACCAACGAAGCATTCAAGTAAAATCTATACTAATATTATAAAGAGGAAAGATTTGTATTTTTGTAATGTGTAAACTCGAAAATTCTTTCACCATTGGAAAGCCACATTCACCCTGAGTGACATAGGCTATATTTAATATTGAACTTCCCACGGGAACAGGAGTTACGTGGGTGAAACCGCGAGCGGAAAGCTAGTAATTATATAAAATGACTAGATATTCAGCCTGATTCATCGCGGCCGCTAAGCTGAAACGTCTACAATATAAACAGAATGAGCCCGTTTTGTTTTATTTTCTCGAATGTTACCGTAAATCCCGGGATACGTGATGTCCACTACGGATAGTTCAGGAAACAAAGATATTAACATATTTTGGTTCAATACTCGCCGTTTTCTCTATTCGTTTAAGCTGTGGCCTTTTAGTATGACACATTATGGTGTATACTAAGCATCTTTTTTTTCAAATGTAGGTACCTACCTATACTAATTGTTTTAATTTACTTTTTTTCATAAAACTGGTGTAATACTTTTTACAAATAAGTAGAATTGTAGGTATAGGATTTCTTTTTTAAGGGCTTTTTTGCCTTTTTAATCCCAATTTATATGGATTACTGCAGATTTAAACTGCACCGATTTTTTTTTTCATTTACTCTTTTACGATAGCACGGATTAATTACGTGACTTCACTACCTATAGGAGTAACTAAGGATTTTTTAAATCTGGTTATTTGGTTTCAACAAAACATATTTCTTATTACGCGGATAAAGAAGCAGCTAGTTTATCAATATCGTTTTAACACAATATCTCTAAGGCGAACGTTATTGTATTTTGATCAATTTGATAGATATTATTCTAAAACCTACTTACCTACAGTCTGATGGTATGCAGCAACTTATACGTATAAACTCCATCCAAATATTAAACTAGACATATAGCTCACCCAAATATTTGCCTATATGTACCTATCTCGAACCCGTATTCGCAAACTCCCATAGTACGTGGCCTGCTCTAGTATTGAACGTTCGACATAATTCCTTTACAATCCCCGGGCTTACCGTCTATGGTATACTGCAGTTGTAAATACTTAGGTATGATACCTACTGTATTGGTTACTCATAGAATGTAGTAGGTATTTGTGTAGTTTAAATTTATAACAAATAATTACTTAGTCATACTAGACTAACCATGATATTAAATTAAATTTGTGGGCAAGTACATGTACATTTAAGCCACTTGGGACATCAATTAAATTAAAATTATAAAATAGATCTGTTAATTTCAAAATTGAGATTAATAAAATTCGACCACCGGCAGGATTCGAACCTGCATCTTAGGTTAAGCCCCTAATGCCTTAACAAATTAGGCGACGGTGGAACCACAGCCGGTCATCGAAATTTATTAATCTATAATTTGTAACACGTCTCTAAGAAGGGGGACGTCATAGATCAGTTAATATAAAAAAAATAAAAAGACATACTTGCTAGTGATTTGACAACCTATCAACATATCATCACATCAAGTACGTGAGCACATTTTGGGGGATCTGGCGGTTTCATCACAGCAGTCAATTATTTGTATTATATTATAGTATTATATCCTAAAATATTAGGCCTTTACCTATGAAATTGCCGTTCTGCAGTACTGGCCATTTCAAATCAAAATAATTTTTGTTTGGGTAAGAATTCTAATTTCAAATTAATTTTATTTTAAAAACATGCTTTTTTTTCCAAACGTAGTCATTTTTTTATTGATTTGTGTTACATTTTCATCGCATTTCAATCTTTTTCGTCATCATGGATACGTTAAAAATTCGAGTAATTATGGAATATGAGTACCGTCGTGGCAGCAATGCGGCACAAGCGGCACGCAACATCAACGACGTTTACGGAGCTAACACTAGAAACCAACGCACCACCTGTTATTGGTTTGCTCGCTTCCGTTCTGGAAATTTCGACCTGAAAAATGAACCTCGCGGTCGTCCGAAGACTTTGGTCAACTATGACGAATTAATGGCGATTATGGAAGCTGATGATACAAAATCTACGGCTGAATTAGCGCCAAAACAATATTGGTCCATTTGCGTCAAATTGGAAAGCTAAAAAAGCTTGACAAATGGGTGCCCCACGAACTCAATGATCGCAAGCGCGAAGTACGCGTCGGCGATCACGTGACAAATCACGTCACGTCACAAATGAAGGAATTTTGAACTGCATTGTTACCTGCGATCAAAAATGGATTCTGTTTGATAACCGCAAGCGCTCAGCAAGTTGGTTGGATCCTGGTCCAGCACCTAAACAATGCCCTAAACGAAAACTTACCCTTAGAAAAGTGATGGTCACTGTTTGGTGGTCTAGCGCCGGTGTGATTCATCACAGCTTCTTACCAAACGGGGTGAGCATTACTGCAGATGTGTACTGTGAAGAACTGAATACAATGATGGAGAAACTGGCACACCTCCAACCAGCATTGGTCAATCGCTCGTCTCCGCTGCTCCTGCACGACAACGCGCGACCTCTTACTGCACAGCAGACGGTCTCCAAGTTGCAAGAACTGGAGTTGGAAGCTCTCCGTCATCCGCCCTACTCACCAGACCTTGCGCCTACAGGCTACTGCTTTTTCCAGAATTTGGATAACTTCTTGGCGGAATAAAAATTTGTTGCCTCTCGTCCAGCTGATTTCTTTAAGAAGGGCATCAATAAACTGCGTTGGCAAAGATGCATTGATTGCATGGGTGATTACTTCGTTTAATACAAATAAAAATACATGAAAAAACTCGTTTAAATTTTTTCATACAAAACGGCAATTTCATAGGTAAATACCTATTATTCTTTTGTATGTAGTTTATATAGTATTGTTATATATTAATGTATGTATGTTTTATATACTATGTATAGTAAATTTAGCATCCATGTTATATGTAACTTAATGTAATCTTTTGCTTACCTTAGTGGTATGTGTCTCCCGAGATATAGTCTCTTTTTATGAAGTTCCCACGGGAACGGTAGCTTCGCCGGTGCTTCTATATGTAATTACTATTTAAAAAATGATTAATGCAGGTTCTTGAAAAACAAAGCAGATAGGTACCTAATTCTTAATGTAAAAAAAATCCACCAAACACCACCATTATCTTTGGTACATCAATTATCCATTGCCATTCATTAAATTTAAGAACGTTTGTAAATTTCAAAGATTTTTCTGCAGTCTTTTTTTTTCACCTAGGTACTACTTTATCTCTGCACCACCCTATGGTAGACTGGTAGAGAATGCCTCTGGCATTAAGGCCGCCTATGTACTTTTATAGTGCTGAAGTTTTAAATAAATAAATACGTTTTACATTTCATTTTTTCAGTCTCCTGGAAAGTATTCAATATATTATGTCAGTAATACTTTTCTGACATATTGTGTTAGCACATACCTAAGCGCCGATATGTAAACGTCCAAGAAATTATAAAGATCATGGGTCCAAGACAGAATGGCACTACCTACAGCGGAGTAATCGATAGAAGAAAATCGGCAACGCAAATGTAGTTTTTTTTTCGGTTGAACATACGTAGCCTCGTGGCTACCCACGAGGCTTTTGCTACTTCACCGGGCATAAAGGCGAGCAGGGCTTCAGCCTTAATAAATGGTTTAATTAAAAACTACAAACTAAGCAACCTGCGCAAGAGGGCGCCCCTGTGGGGCTTGGACCTCGGCTCAGGGCGGTCGCTGGCGATGAGACGCAAATGTAGGTACTTGACATTTGCCACGTGATTAAGCGGGTGCGGGAAAAAATGACGAGCATCCATTGGTTGATTCTTCTTTGAAACGAGCGATCATTCGCATTTCGCTTGCATAAACCTTTTAGATAGCGATTTTAATTGTAAACTATATTTTTATATATTTAATATTTATTGAAATGGCAAACTTGTCTTGAAGTGTAGTTTTTCTGCTATTTAACTGTCACTGTATTTTTTATAAGAAAAAATACAAAAACTTGAACGTCTGATTAAAATTCGCTATGCTATCTACAAGATCGAATCGCTTGTTTCAAAGAAAGAAGTGAAGTGGCATTTTGTCTAGGAATAGAAAAAAGTATGTAAGTATGAATAAAATAAAAATCATAGTAGGTACTGATGTCTAACGTGAATTAAATTAGGGCTTTTGTAGAAGGGTATCGTATCCAAGCCGAAATCCAAGTGTAAAAACATTTAAAAAGACTGAATACTGCTCGCCTATGAGCTCGTTTCTTAACAAAAGCCTCGTGGCTAAATTCATGATGATCTCGCAAACCTCATCTGAAACAAATATGTAATAAAATTAATTAATATGGTTCAAATTTCCATTAGTTACATTAATTAATTTAACTGTTGATTTAAAAAATATATTTAGTGAAACTTACATCATAACATGGTTTACTACCCCACCTACGAAGCACCCTCTTATGCACGGCACGTGTCCAATGAAAACATAGTAAGGTACAAATAGAAATACCTATTAGTTTGTTTGTTTGTTCGTGATTATTATACTAATACTTATCATGCCCAAGGGTCAATGTCATAAACAGAGGATTAAAAAAAATCACAGGAAACGAAAGACCAATGCAATACCTACATAACTTTTCGTTTATAAATATAATATTTACATATTGTAATTTAAGTTATAAGATTACATTAGTTATGCTTTGACACTTTTGACATTGTAACTAATTAAAAACATATCATGTAATGGCTATGTAATTTTATTCAAGCTCCTGAAAGCTGCTATTTTTACATATTTGAAGTTAAACGATGCTATGCGAATGAATACTATTATTTTTACTAATTAATGCGTTTCATTTAATTCTAATGGAAAAAAAATATTAAAGTCAAAAATAAGTATTATTTTATTTTATTTATTTTTATTAAGAGAACTGACTTATAGTTGTCAGTAAAAAAATATATGTTTTTAAATATTAGCTATTATCGGGAACTATCACCACACAGCTGTTGTGCACAAAACACTTTCACGGCACATTAAGCAAACCACCGACCGTTGTTACACCAATACCAATAACATATTTGTATTATATGACACCAACATTTATATAGGTACCTATGTTGTTTCCAATATATGTCATTAATAGTTACAATAGATAGGATGTGTAGTGATATTGTTAGTGAAAATATTTTAGTGAAATAACAATTAAATTAATAAAATAATTTCAGCGAATTTGTGACATAAAAATATATATTATTATACTATTTTTCTCGTACCGATAATAAAATTTATTATTTCACAAAAATTTCTTCACTTAGGTATTGTGCAGTAGGTATTCACAATTTTTTAGTTTTTCATTCGAATTTCAAAATTTGTTGGGATCGAACTTTGGATTACGATTCCGATGATCGTGATTTCAATTCCAGCGATTTATTGTAATTCGAATAATTACCAATTTAGTCGTATAAAAACTACGTATAATGTCAATATTATTTAAGACACTAAATTTTAGATGTCTATTACGAAAACTGTAGGCAACAATAACCAAAGAAAACCGTACCTCAGTATATTTGTAGTCATCCTAGAAACAATGTTTATTCTTAATGTAATATTTCAAGTTATAATTATACCATAACAATGACAATGCTCAACACTTTCAACGCCTCAAAAACCCATCAAATATACGTTACAAATCACTCAATTAAAAAACGTATACACCATAAATATAAAAAACATCATTTTATGGACGAATGGATACACCTGTTGGGAGCCCTTAAAGTTGTGGCTGACCGATACGGGACGAAATGGAAACCTTTATAATTCTAATGGAATATATTGATAGATTTCTAAATGTAACGGTAGGTAGCAGGAAATTATAGGTTCACAATATATTTATTAAAGGTGTTTGTTTTAAAATTTAATGGATATGGTCAATGTAATGTGTTGGGTATTATAATAATAGCTAGCTTCCCGCGCGCAGTTTTACTCACGTAGGTCCCGTCTCCGTGAGAATTCCATATATAAATGTAGCCTATGTTTTTCTTGAATAACGTTAGCTTTCAAATGGTGAAAGAATTTTTGAAATTGGTTCAGTAGGTTCGGAAACTATTCGATGCAAATAAACAATCAAATCTTCATCTTCGTAATCTATATATATGTCATCGGATATGTATAAAATCTAGGAATTGTACACAATTCCTAGGAAATATATACCCTACCGAGCCTACTTAGGAAATGTGTAAAATAATGTTTCAAAGATTCCTTAATACACACATTTCCTGTGAAATGTATAATCAGGAAATGTATAAAAAGAATGCTTTCTGTAATAAAACATGTTGCTTCAACGAGAATAATATTTTTTATTAATACAAATAGGTAACAATCATACCGTAAAATATGATTAATGTTATCTTACCAATTAAAGCTTCAAAAATCAACTAGGTATCTATTAACTTTTAAGGTGCATTTATCGGAAAATCACTGTTACCAGAAATTAATAAGAATCATATGTTGATCAACCTAGTTAGTTGATAAACGAGGTTTCGGGTGGTTATAAAAAAAAATAACCTAAACCTACCCATTGATATTTCCGATTGCTATTTAGGAATTACATACATTTCCTAGGAATTGTATACAATGACGGATTACATACATTTCCGTTAACATATACATAAAAATTAATCCCTATTTCCCTTGGCCACGGCATCACGCGTGACCGACTGTACCGATTTCACTTATTATTTTTTTGTTAGTAATGAGAAGATTCTTACGAAAGAAAACAATAAGATAATTGCGCGGAAAATTAGAAAATGTAAGAATACCTTACCACCATATTAAAATATCCTATGCAACTTTAGCGCTTTTGGCAATATTCCCACACTTTTTTTTTGTAATCTTATAGCATTTGACATAACATGGACAGAATGCGTGCTGCTCTTAGTGCACATCACGGTCAGTTCAGAGCTATCATCTCTTATATTAAAAGTTCAATTTAATATAGGGTATTAGTTTACACAGGACAACGGCTGTCGGGTCAGCTGGTATTAGTATAGATATGAATCTAGATAAAACTGTCTTGCCTTGTTGTATCTGGAGTCAGCTATTTGGCTGGCTTTAAATCTCGGGGGATGTGGGTCCGATCCCCACGCCGGACAAAAACACTTTTTATAGATTCTAAAATGTTGTTCCAGGTCTGGTTGGTTAAGGAATTACCTACCGTGCCTCGAAAAGCACGTTAAGCTGTTGGTTCCAATTGTTATTGACAGCAGCGTTTCCTTGTGTGTTATAACATAATACTGCACCACTCTGACTGCGAAGCGTGGTGACGATAGCAAACCCTCCCGCGAGAGGAGGCCCATGTTCAGCAGCGGACTGATGATGATAATGATGAATTTCATACTTGTCACGGTATAAAATGTACGCCATATTATAAGTGAATAAAAGCCTAATTATAATGGTTTATTATCTTACTATATCACTCAAATCATGATAAAGTCGAGCAGATCACCATCCTTAATAGGCAATTGGATCGTCCCTTATTATAATAAGACGTAATATAGCTCGTGAATTGTGGATGTGGTTTCCTTTGGCCTAGTTTTCTTTCATAATATTTTATCTAATCGTTTTATTACTTATCGGTAAAAGATTTAAAACATTACTCTGAGTTATTACGTTAATAAAACTTAATAAAACTTTTTCATAATATCTGATGAATCCCGGATATTGAACAACGTTATATCAAGCATGTATTAATAAAATGAATATATATCTACCCACATCTATTTATACTTTTATATTAATATTATAGAAAGATTATTTTTATTGTTTGTTCGTTTTCATTTAATTTAATTAAATTAACCCACAACATAGTGATTAATTTCCATAGTGCGAGAGTTGTCTTTTTTATAAGAAAAAATAAAGAAAACCCAACTAATAAACCGATTTCAAAAATTCTTATACCCCACAGGGACTTGCGAAGGTTACTTAATTAGTCGTTTTTACACCATTTATTTAGGATGGATTCCAGCTCGCCTTTATGCTTCGTGAAATAGCAACAGTATTCTTCGGTATTTCAAATGTCTGTCCAAAAACATAAAAAGTTTCCTACAAGTTTCCCCACCACGGGAAGCGTGTAAAACAACATTACAACATTATCCTGTTAAAATTATTCAGCAAGGCCCGCCGTATTCAAATTTAGCAAACTAAAAATAACAGGAACCAGTGTGTTTTCTTAAACAATGTGTTGTAAAACATCGCTGTCGAGATCCCAAACTTGTTATTTGTTGTAAAGTTTTCTGTGGTTTGACTTTCAAGGCATTCTGGTTCGCTAGTGAAGTTAAGTTAGGTGATTTATTTTATCCAATCGCGTTTTCAGGATTGTATAAAGATATCAATTTTCCCGTTTTTATTTAAAATTATTATGTTTGTAATGTATATCTATCCATCTACTAATATATAAAGCTGAAAAGTTTGTATGTTGAACGCGCTAATCTCAGGAACTAATGATCCGATTTGAAAAATTCTTGAGTGTTAGACAGCCCATTTATCGAGATTATATTTTTCCTACAAGAACGGCGGTTATTCGGGTGAAACTGCGTCCAAAAATGTATCGCATTGCTGTCTGCCGGTAGTTATATATTATTTTTGTAATTCCCGCACTGAAATAATATTTTTATTTAATCAGATTATTTCTTGTCTTCTTTGCTTAAGTTGAGCAATTACGGCCTTGACATTTAACTAACTTGTAGTAAATACAAATTAAAAGTTAAAATTGCCAAAAATTCAGGTCAAGTTTTAGCTTAAGATTGTAATAGTCATCGGTTAAATTAGACTTTGAGGTTGTTGACGATTCACTCACTGGTAACGCTTCCCGTCGCAGATTCCTCCGCGTCTTTGCTAAAATTTAAAATAAATGCGACCCCTCGGTATTGTACGATCAACATAGCAACAAATGAAGACTTTACTTCAAATCGGATTAATAGTTTCAAAAAGTACGAAAGGAAAGGAATTGAAAAACGACTTTCAACTTCTACGGCTATTGCTAAATCCAACAGTCAAATATTAAATATAGTATTTCTTAACGCGAAATTCAGGTTCTGCACCGTAAAACTTTACGAAATATTAATTTCTTGAGAGACATAGTCAAATGCTGAATGAACAAAGTTCTACAGTCGGAACAGACGAACTCATTTCGTCCGTGAAGAGGAGTAGGATATGAAGCGCAAAAGTCTAAGTTGTTATCATGATACAAGAATAAGGCAGAAGGTTAGCTGTCTAATTTTTTAGAGGACAAAAATATATTGTACTGGCTGCTGCCCGGGACTGTGTTCAAGTAAATTTCTTAATTTAACCTTTCATCCTCTTAGGGAATAAATTGTTACAAGAATTTAATATGTATTGTACACATTAAGTTTAATTTATTCTAATACAAACATTTATTATACCTACCTATATCCTTTGCAATAAATAATATAAAGTTCATTAATCTTCTAATGGATTCCTTTCATTGCATCCTTCTACCTTTTTCATATTTCTATGCGTTGGTAAGTAAACTTACATGTTTCAGAAAATAAGTCTACCTTAAAGTGAAATATTTTATAGGTACAATATTTTATCTAAATAAAATGAAAGTTTATGGAGGAAATATGTCTATTTTGTTATTTTTGACCGCTCATTCACATTTAAGCTATGTAAATGAATTCGCTGGAAGATGTTGAGTATTCTTGAGCTGATACATACCTACTGCTGCCCATCCATCAGCTGTTTGTCCATTAAACGCCTCTGACACCCATGATTTGCTCAGTATGGACTACCGTGTATCTTCCATACACGGTAGTCCATACTGAGCAAATCACACGGCAAAAAAAATTGTAACTAGCTTTAAAAGCTTAAGTAGTTGAGCCCAAACCTTTAGATTTAAAGGGAAAAGGTTGGTGGTGTTCCTCCACAAAAAATTAAGATCTTTGGGCTAGACGGTATATATTCTTCCACTTCATCTTTTACCCGTTTACTGTTGAACAACTTCTCATTCCGATCCTCGGAAACCATGGTCATTGAGAGATATTGCCATAATCACCACGCTTGGCAGGCGGGTTTGTGATCGCAATAACATTTTAATATCCTTTAGTTAATAGATGCTATTGCTCATTCATCAGGTATATATCCCTAAGTCGCCTCTCACGTCACTTATGGGAAGACATGGGGTGATCTATTCCAGAAAACTACGCGGCTTGCCACTGGCTTGCAAAAATATATATGTTATTAGATTCCCGCGCGCGGTTTCACCCGCATAACTCTCATTCCCGTGGGAACTTCAAAATCAAATAAAGTTTATGTCATCCGGGGATAGCGTAGCTTTCCAACGGTGAAAGAATATTTCAAATCGTTCCAGTAGTTTCGGACAATAACAAACAAACAATCAAATTTTTCCTCTTTATAATATTACTATAGAATTTATGTTTAATTATTCGAAACATAAACAGTAAGTAAAACTGACAAATGTTGTTCTAATTTCAAAGGCACCTTTTTAAATTAATATTTAATTTCCGGACGGACGCGACGTTATATAGTTAACCAGGAAGGCTTTTGCTACTTCACCGCACATAAAGGCCAGCGTCAATAAATGGATTTATTATCCATTAAAACCAAAACGTTATTCGAAACCCTAAAAATTGTTTAATTTAATATTTCTACTATTTTGACGTGTAGTACAAAATAATCCAACAAGAGCTGGCTCATTGCTTTCCAAGTTAATAAGGATTAACAATTTAACATTGTGGGCAGTGTTGCCAGTCAGATGCCGTGATTATAGCTAAATAATTAATCCCGGTAGTCATGGGATTTACAATTATTAAGAACGTTGGGTATTTGTATAATTGAATTAAATGAGAGCCCGGATTTATATTTGCAATTAGAAATTAACTACGTCAAATAAATTGATTTACAATGGCGATATGGCTTGATTTTGTGATGTGATATTTGGTGTCTTTTAAAGCTAAATTATTAGATTTCAAAATGATAGAAATAAGTACCAATTGTAAGCACAATTGGTACTTATTTCTATCATTTTGATATTATAAATTATCGAATCTATATTATTCATTCACGTAAAAGTACAAGGTTGATGGAATGGAATTTCGTATATATCGTACTAATATTATAAAGAGTAAAGATTTGGTTGTTTGTATTGAATAGGCTCCGAAACTATTGGACCGATTTGAAAAATTCTTACACCGTTGGGAAGCTACACTATCATTATGACGTTACGGAGCTACGTGGGCGAAACCGCGCGGGAATCTAGTATCATAGGTATAACCTGGATTAACATAGCTATCTATAATATCACCATTTAACATGGGCCTCTTAACATACCTTATCACTTTAGCGGAGAAAAACGGTAGTCTAACACTCATATTGTTTTCAATAAAGTAGCAATTCATCATATTATTTTATTTAACTTAAACATCCAACATCAAAATATCCATTTCGCATTTCCTTATTTCGAATCTAAATAATCGAAACAACAATATTTGAATTTGAATTTCGATCTCGAATTCTAAGTTTTGTTTGTTATTGTAAAACCGTTGCATTGATATCGGTCTGGATTATTCGATTCAAGATAATAACTCGCTGCATTTTGTTTGAAATTCGATTCATAAATATGCAACGGTCAGAACCAATTCAATTTGCACATCGACAAAACTATTTTGAATTAATTAGTTGTGTTTTCAGTTAGTGGAAAATATTTTGATTGTTTTCTTTACTTAATTTATTTTACAATCGTTTATGACAGGAATTTATCTATAACTTATGAAAGCGGACGGCGAGAGCAGATATTTTTTATTTATAATTTGACTTGCTCTGGTAAATTAATCATTATGATATTATACATACGAACGGTACAAAGAAAAGCAGGGAATGTCATAATTTATATTTATCTATGGTAGTTTGGTGCCAAAAAGAAGTTTAATGTTTATGGCCTCTTAGAAATGATACATTTCGGACGACGAAATGCCGTATTACCATAGCATTAGCGATATTAACGATACAAGTACATAAAATAAATGAAACAGACTACTAACAAATGACAAAGTATATACAATTAATAATCTCAATAAAATATATCTCCCCTATTCATTCCATTACTGTCATCAGCTTCGATATTACACAATAACATTTATCGACATCATAAACAGCTACTTCATCAATTAACTTTATTACAAAGAAAATAGCTTACCTGTTTTGAAATTGCCCCTGCAATTAAAAATGAACTCTACTTAGAGGTTATAAGGACATATTTTTAAGTATATCGAAAATGGCTATACATCAATAAATAACTATACCAATATCAAATAATATAACCCAACAAGCCTCTATAAAATCTAACAGCCCACAATTACATGATCGCCAATTCGTCACACGTTGACATAAATTAACCATTATATCGCACCGGATCTATAGATCCCTATAGATCCTCGATCAATAAGTACTGTGAAGATCTATGCAGTGAAACATGAATGAATGCCACTTACAATGCGTGATTCGTCATACACAAGTATACAATTGTGTAAGTTTTGTTCTATTGTTAGTTTGGCACTTATATCTTTTGGAGTAGTTGTAAAAGTACTTTAAAAGATCGAGAAATTGTTTGAGAAATATAAGTGGGTTGAATTCAATGGTGTTGACTGGAGTGCGTTCAGTGTGTAAGGAGAAAATCATAGCTGTAACATCTCACGATATATTAGGTACCTACTTAAGTTTTGTAGCCATCTTCTTCGAATTATTATTCGAAAAAAAAATTTACAACATATCGTACATTTGCATATCAGTGAATTACCCGAGAAGTTGTTTGCCATCTGAAAAACAATTCAGATTCAATTTTTTTATTTGTATACAATAATATAATGATTATCTGTCCTGCATAGATTCCCGTGGAAAGGAATCCTTGCTGAAAATTTAGTCAAATAAGTTGCTAAAAGAATTTGAAAAATCGGTCAAATATATCCAGAGATTACCCACAACAACCTCACAAATAATTCGCAATTTTTATAATTTACTCGTTATAATTTAATATAGTAAGAATATAGAAGTATAGATAAACCTAAGTTATATAAAAGTAAGTAAGTTCCCTAAGTTCCCTTAAATAAAAAGATATAACAGATGAACCTATTTCAATAAAAATAAATATTCTATTCATTCTTTAAAAAAAATTACTCTGGTCTAAATTCAATTTACTTTTATCAATAAATATGAAATATAATAAAAGGAAACGCTTCCATTTGACAGTTAATTTTCAATTTTATGCCAGATTTTTCAGTTGGAGTAATAATTTGCATTTTCATCTACATTTGTCAGAAACTTTTTGCGCTTCCTTTACGATTTTTGAAGAAAATTCCATTGTCTTATTAAATATGTTTTCGTATCTTCGGCATCATTTCTTTTATTCGTTGCTGTGAGAATTTTAATGTTATGACTTCTAAGAGAACGTTACTAAAGTAAAATTGTTGAGAAACAAGAATATTTGATTGTGAGTTTAGTACCTACGTATTTTCCAGGAGGATTTGCTACTTTGCTGGGCATAAAGGCGAGTGGAATTCTCTACAGCCTTATTAAATGGTTTTAAAACTACAAACTAAGCTATTTAAACAAAAGGGGCCCTTAGTCTAGGACTTGGATATACAATTGTGTCATCACAACAAGGGTCTCCTCTCGAGAGAGGGTCTTTCTATACTCAGCGCCATAGGGCACCTTAGCAGGCGGGTTGGTGAATGCAGTATTATATTGTAAAAAACTAGGAAACGTTGCTGCTCGTTCCATGATATACGCTTGTAGATGATGTGACAAATAAACAATTCTTATTCTTATTCTTATTCGTTGCACGGAGGTAGTCCCTCATCCAACCAGAAAATAAATCGTAGAATCTACGCAAAGATGTCTTGTCCGGCGTGGGGATAAAACCCTCGACCTCCGAGACTTAAAACGAGATGTATACCGCTACGCCACAGAGGTTGTCAAAATGGAGTATACCGTGACAGTACTACTACTACTACTATAAAACGTACAAATATAATATGTTCTTAGGAACCAAGTCATCGATTTTAGAGAAAAGAAAAACTGCGCACATAGATTTAAAAAAATTCTTGTTTTGAAAAAATAAAACTTAAATTATTTTTATTTGGATTGATTGTATAGTTCATAATCTATAATCATCTAGAGTGAATAAAATGCATTAAATATCTATGTACACAGTTTTTTAACTAATCAAATTAAACGTACCTACCACCCCGTAACATAAATTTCTACATGTTTTACAAGATAAAAACCATCAAAAGATAATACAGTAGTAATCATTCGGGTAATTTCACGCATCATTTCCCGAATCAATTGCGCCACCTGACAACTTCACAGAAATGACAGTTTTCATAATAATTTGATCGTAACATTGAAGCTTTATAAGCCATAAAGTTTATAGGGCTTTACATTTTGGGCAAAGCGTGTGACTGGCGTTAAAGGGCTGTAAACGGTTTTAGTTAATGAACTTTATGACAGGTTTTGTCCATTTAATGGTCACTGTAGTTGTGTTTGTGAGTTGACAGGGTAAATAAGGGTTATTAAACAATTTGATTGTTAGTAATGTAATAAAAATGAAGCGAATGTGATTTCATGAATGTATTTCAGACAGTAAATTTTCAGGAGAGTGAAATAACTATACAATTATAGACAACCAGAACTATACCAGTGTACTTTTTACATTATGTTACGGGTTTCTATTGGATGATGTGTGTTCCTAATTAGCGAAAAAAAAACATCAAAATGTCAAAACTGTCAAAAATATAAGTACTACGTGGCGTTAGAACTTAAACGAAGATTTGACTTTTAGAAACAATCTAAAGAAAACGCATGCTCAGCATAAGTATTATTAATTTGGATAAACTTAATGAAAATATTATGGCAGGAAAATATGTGATAACTTTTGTTTTTGTTGATTAAACTAGATAATACACAACCTAAACCATCATTGGACTATATTTGGTTGAGGTTTTCAACTGTTGATGAAATTGTATTAACTCGCACCTGCCATGTTGTCTCTGTACCACCCTAAGGTCGACTGGTAGATAATGCCTACGGCGTTAAGTCTACCTCAGTAAAAATGTTTGTGCTAAAGTTTTAACTAAAAAAAATAATGACACATAGCAAAACTCAACAATTATTATACAATTAAGTTACCTAATTAGAATATAATTAATACAATTAGTCATAGTTTGCGGAAATCCACATTAATCTCAAAAAAAAAGTCATTAGTAGCTTATGTTAATTCATTTTGAATCAACACTAGATTATTTGTGTTTTTAATTGCAATCAAAATAAAATAAATACAAGTCGATAAAAGTACCAGCATAGCTATTATGACATTCAAAATATTATAATTTTCTTATTCAATCACCTATAATACAAGGAACATAATTAACATCAAACATAACACATTATTACAGTCAATGCCAATTACGCTATTGTACCTACGATTTACATTCATTCATTTCATTTCTGTCCCACCTTTTTATCCAGTAAACATATTATGTAGGATTATTTTCAAACAATTCGTCATTAACGTTTCGACAATACTAGAACTAATCGGAAAGAATTGATACTTAAACATAGATAAATGATAATTTATCAAGTATCAAACTGGTTTGCTTTCTGTTATGTTAATGACATAAGGGTCATATAAAAAAATCATTCAAGCAAATTTTATTTGCAGATATCTCTTCCTGTTACTGACAATGTAGATGTAACCAATATCCGAGTTGGCTAATATACGTAGTTTTAGAATCTGTGGAACTCATAATGCTAAAAATCTTAATTAGGTAGGTATATACATTTTTGACAAAGAATCATAATCCCTCCGTCAGTAAACGCCCTGAGCCGAGATCCTAGTTCCAGTAGTTGCTTAGTTTGTAGTTTACAAACCATTTAATAAAGCTAAGCCTGCTCGCCTTTATGCTTGGTGAAGTAGCAAAAGCCTCGTAGGTGACATAAATATCCATATGGAAAAAAACCTTACATTTTTCATCGTAAAATCTCGTTTGACGTTCTATTCTAAAGCTCGAACATTGGCAATTTCTGGTACCTTCTCCACAAAGACCATACTAGAAGAACTGAACTATAGGTACTCTAGGTAGGCTAATACTATAAAGAGATAAAAATCTGTAAGTTTGGATGTTCGAGGTTAATTTCCGGTACTACTATTCCGATTTTGAAAATCATTTCATCATTATAGGTATATAATTCAACATTAACATAGACTATATTTTAAGTTGAGGTTCCAACGTTTACAGGTTCTATTCTGGATACCGCGCGACAGTTTGTTCATTATAAAGAGAGGAGATCTTTATTTTTAACGAATAAAAAAAAACATTGTATTAACAAAATATTACTTTAATTATAGTTAAAAAAAATGTCACTGGAAAATAATAAGAATCGTAAGTTGATCAACTTTTTAATTAGTTGATATACTAAAAATAACCTAAACCAATAGAGTTCAATAGGAATTATTGCAGTGGATTTAATTTTGTTTGATTACAACAGTAGCACAGTCTCGTTTGGTTAGGTTAGTTCATAATAATGACGTAAATAATATAATAATTATGCGCGTTCACTAAGTACGTACTTAAGTATGAGTGGCACGGAAGTTGATCAACTTACGATTCGTATTATTCCGGTGATATGGATACGCCTACGCAGATGAAACTGCGTGGGATGGGTTGTCATAAATTTCATAGCCATCCAATTATAGGCAAATCTCGAAATTTGCATAAGCACTGTATATTTGGTCTCATTCCCTGTTTCGTCCCATGGAATGTGTCCCGGAATATGAATAATTAATAGACGAAACAGTGAACTTAAAATTAAATTAATATTACATTTCTAAAAGCTCACCTTATTTCAGAACAGTTTTATTCCTATTTGAACTTACTTCTAGATAGATGTTCTCAAAGTTTGACTATCAATCGAAAATGAACTTAAATCTCCTTACAACAAAATCTTTATTCATTTTGTCACTGAAGTTCTAACGGGGTGGCGATCCTTGAAATTGGGGGACTATTATCTAAGCATACGGTTGTCACCGTGATACAGGATTTATTGGACACTGAATGACGCATGACAAATCGTATGCAAATATGCAACTGTGTAACATTACATTTGTTTTCTGTCCGTATGACATTTGCTGAAGTTAAACTTTATTATTCTTTTGTTAGAGTCGCAATTTTATCCGCCTTGGGCTGCTACTCTGTTCCATTAAGTCGTAGCGTAATGTTTAAAACACAATGCCTGTGCTAAAAAATCTGTTGTTTTTGCGGGAAAGAGAGAAACATTCGTAACTTCCTAACTTTCACGTTACCGAATTTAATATTAGTAAGATGGGTATATGGCGCGAAAAACTTGGATATGCTTTAATCATAAACCTGAAAGTGACTTCTAGCGGTTTGGATATGAATTGGAATATTAATATTTTTTCATGAAAATTTACTAAGCGAAAAGTAAATTTAAATTAAACATAGGTTTTATAGCAATCTATCAACTTGACTTTTTAATTAGTTAATAAATTTAATTCAAAACCTAAATTGATATAAAATTTACCGTTTGTCACCATCAAAGTAAACAAGTTTAATGATACTCACGTAATAAAATAAACAAATAACCAATTTCCCACCCTAATTGCTAACCAAAAATCACATAGACAAATAAATCAAATTATAATAGGGAACGCACTTGATGACAGTTCGATCGTAAAGGCGAACCGGCTGATGAAAAACAAATTCCAAATTTCGAAATTCAAATAGATACCAATGAAAAGATGCCGCGTGGCGCACTGTATACAGATTTATTAAAAAGTTAGGGTTCATAAATCGAATGCAATCGTATTTGAACTTTATTGCAATAGTAATAGAGTGTTCAAATAGTCAATATAAATTTCTGAATAGAAAACTAAATTTTGTTTTGTATCACCAGCGTCATAAACAACAAAGTTGTCGATTCACTTTTGAAATTAGAACTGTATTTAAATTCAGACTCTATCTGTAAGTAAATAAACCTCATTTTACGGTATTTTTTTTTTATTTTGGCGGCAAATAGTGTTGCAAACAGTAGTATGGCTGCCACGCGGCTACGCGTCCCTCTATAGATAATAAATGCTTTTGGCAAATAATTACGTTATTTGATTTTAGATGGATGATGGTCGTCGAGCAAACATTAGGAATCCCTACGTGGG
Organism: Nycteola revayana; assembly: GCA_947037095.2. Taxonomy (NCBI): domain Eukaryota; kingdom Metazoa; phylum Arthropoda; class Insecta; order Lepidoptera; family Nolidae; genus Nycteola; species Nycteola revayana. Next base: position 13,972,009 of record OX344841.2, on the reverse strand, counting down.
AGATGTTCACCGTTGCGTTGCATTTTAAAGGGTACGAAAATATAATTATAATGGCTGGTCGATAGCTTACACAGTTAAAGGTAAGCAAAACTTTAGTAGGTAATTCATTTTGACGTTAATATAACAGGCAAGTTTAACAAGTTCGAGTGAAGGGTGAATTTTTCATAACGTAATCAGTATACATAATCACCTGTTGAAAGCTTCTCCAGCATATTATATTTAAGAAGCATATAACACTGACAGTCTTTTAATGACTGAGTTTCACCTACGTTATTCCCATTCCCTCGATAAATGGGCTATCTAACAGTGTCATAATTTAAGTAATCGGACTAGTGGTTCATTAGATAAGCGCGTTCAAGTAAACAAACAAACTGTTAAGCTTTATATATTAGTATAGATTTTTCTTTATAAGTCGTTTAAAGGCACTCCCAGACGGCCATAATTAATTTCCTCAATAACTTTCCTTAGATATCTCTGATGAAATTTATAAGTTTAATCAATTAAATATTGTAATAAGTAAATGTAAAGTAAATTCGAGAAGTGAGGTTGTTAAACAACAACAATTTAATTTGTAGACACAGCAATTAATAAAATTTTAAACAATTCCCGCTATTGGTATCTTATAAGATACAGCGGGAATTGTATAAGCTTCTATGGGAATGGGAATTTAGTTACACGCTAAGGCCACTTATTATAAGGATTAGAAATGACTAGTGTTTTTCAATCCTTATAGAAAATGACCTTAGCGCGTTGTATTTTTTGGTAAACAAGTATATTATTACGTATTTTAATCCTGTACTAGTTATTACTTATTCCTAAAATATATTGAGCTAAGTTACTCTTTGGAGAGTGCTTCGTAACTAAACCAACCAAATATAGAAGTTTTATACAGAAGATATTTTCCTCCAAGACTTATATCGTCACAAAAATCTACGATTATTTTTTAATCTAGGTACCGTCGTCGCGCGCAGTTCAATTTAATGGTTTATAAGTGAAAGCGTAAGAGATATACTTACACCTTAGGTAAGTGTTGCATTTATAATATTAAAAAAAACTGTAGGGTTAAATGTTACATTTTTTTACTTTTAAGCTTTTGCCTTGGCCGCGATTACAACTTGAATAAACTATATTTATTCACACCTAAGATATTTTCATATAGTTGAATGTGTAAAAAAAATCACAATGTAGTTATATAAAATCGATACTCCTAATAATGTTATAAGGTAAAGAGGAAAGTTTTGTTTGTTTGAATTTACATAGAATAGGTACCGGTAATACTGGGCTGGGAGCTACGTAATACTCGGCGCGTGAAGCTAATTAATAGGCAACATAATTATACAAATCAATTGTATTTTATAGTAAATGCTATTTATTAAATTATATTTGCAGGTGCTTGCTAGATTTTTGTCAGTCTTGTGTCAATAAATTGATTTTAAATATCAATGCTATTAAGTATTCGTCGTATGTGTTTTAATAATGCATTTTAAAGTAAAGTCAACAAAAATCATACAAACAAAACATAAAACAAAAGTAAACAAATAATAATGATGTAAAGAAGAAAATATTGTTCTTTATATCATTATTATTTGTTTTGACCAGTCAAATGGCAAGATAAGATAAAGTTCCCCAGCTTATGATAATATTAATTTTATTTAAAGGAAATTTACACTTTTAGTACATTTTACGGTGAAAGCCACACTAGGCACAGCCTGTGTCGTGGCTATCAACAAAACGATTATTTTAAGCTTAGTATTTTTCAGATTAAATAAAACAAAGTTACATAAACTTTTGTTTCTTGCGGAGTTTGTACGGCGAAGTTGTTTGAACTTCTACTGATACCTGAATCCAAAGGTTTAGTAACTAAGAACACTTTAATGCAAACGTGAACCTTTAGATTGAATGGAGTGAACATAAATAAATGTTGTTTGCTGTTATGCTTTTTAGTAATGAATTATTTCACAACTAGCTTCCCGCGAGCGTTTTCACCCGCGTGGCTCTCGTTCGAAGATTTACAAGGTGTTCTAGATGAGGTCTGAACAGAACATCAGATGAGAGTTTTTAAGAGAATTGCTCTTAAAAATTGGAGGATTGAGGAAGAAGATTGTTGAGGATATTGTAGAGAAGACACAATATGCCAGTATTCCAAAGAAAGATTGAGGCCCACTTGAGGTCTTTGCACACAAAACACAATTTAAATATTTTTTGTATGTCTGTCTGTTTGTTACGGCTATACATACAATCGCTAATTTGATAAAGTACAGGTAATATGTATACGCATTTTTCTGTATTTTGTCTGTGTGTTTGTTTATCCGTGTATTCGGTATTATAAAGAAGGTTGCGGGCTTTATTTAAATTGTCGTGTGTAGTATTCATAGTATAACTGAATTAAAAATACAACTAAAATTCCCAAGTACATTCCGTAGATACTTTAATACCAAACATTTGTACAGAGCATAATAATGTGTCCCCTAGTCTCTAATGCTCTTGAAATTCCTCGTATTAATTAAATTGTCGTGTGTGACGATGCCATTCAAAATAGTTATGTATGGAATTAGTTATTAATTTTTTTTATTGAAATAGTACACCATATTTTTTTACAATTTGTACATAAATGATACTAAGTTGTATTGTCGTTCTAATGCTTCCGTGGACGGGTGTGAAAATGATATCTTAAAGGTAACCTACTGTTCAACTTCAATTCAAACTAAAATTACTTATAGTCCCGCGCGGCTTCATTCCTTTAAATACAAGCTATGACACTAACAAATAATGTGGCAGAAACCCACATTATTTGTAAAACAAATTCAAAATCGGTTCACTTGATCCGGAGATTATAGGCGACAATGTCTCAAACTGCCTTTATAATGTATGTCTTTATAATATTACCTAAAAGTTCCCGCGCGATTCTCCCTTAAAGACTTCCTCGATAAAGCTATATAAAACACTGAAATTTTTTTTTTCATCTGTAGTTCCTGAAATAATCGCTTTCAAGCAAACACACAAACAAACTCTTCAGCTTTTTATATTAGTATACTTAGTCTTGCCATAAATATTGTTACAAAGATTTTATTTTATTTTATTTTATTGTACGTAACATTTATTACTGTAACAGTGTGTTGGTGTAATACATTAATGTATTACACCAACTTTATAAAATCATTAAAAATATATAAAGGTTATTCGAAGTGGTCTCCATTGGCTGCAATACAGTCCTTTAAACTTTGAGGTCAATTATCAATCGAAACACGCACTCTTTCCATGGGAAAATACTTCACTGCCAATCGTATGGAATGTTTTAGGGACTCCAAATTATTATGAGGCTTAGAGCAAGCCATACTATCTTAAACTGACCATAAATCATAATCCAGCGGATGAAGCATTCCATTTTAATATCACATATTATTTGACAATGTAATGGCGCGAAAATGAGAAACCACATTAAACAATCATATAAAAATGACAAATTCCAAATTCAAATGTAATATTTTTTTTATTGTTACTGTATTTTTGGTACTAAGTATTATAATGTACTTCGATACTATCAACAGTTAAAGAGATGGACTAAATTTAAAAGCCACAAATTTGTATTTTCAATTTTACAACCAACGCACTTTATACTAAAGCATTACATTTTAAATTACTCTATAAACTTAATTGGCTTTCCCGCCATTGTGGAAAACGACCTACTTTCATTAAAAGTTTAAATAATACCTAATTTCCATGCATGTGTGCTTACGATAATAGGAAAAGTTTCCAGACTACGGCCTGTTATATAATGAGAACAATAAGTTTGTATATGTAGCTGCATATACTAGCACACTCAACGTCAACATCAACCCGTTTATGTCCACTGCTGAACATGAGCCTTCCTCTTGGTCGGCCAGGGTTGTAAGTAAACTAAACTAATATAATAATATAAAACGGAAGAGTTTGTTTGTTTGCTCGAAAGCGATTACCAGGAAACATTGTCCAATTTAAAAAAATCTATTTATCGGTGAAGGCTATATCTAATTATGTAGTTCGCGTGTAAAACCACGCGCGGGAATCTAGTAACGTTGTAATTACCATGCTTGGCGGACCAATTGGTGATCGCAGTGAGATGTATGTAAGTAACCTTGAGGTGATGTATACTGCTGCCCATTCATCAGTAGTACAGCCTTATTCGCCTCTTACATCCATAAAAAGACATGGGGTGACCTAATCTAGACCAGAAACCATAATAAAATATGTGATACCTAATTATGTGCAAAATACAGAAAGCACGTTAAGTGACCGTATAAAAGTCCAGTGCTGAACATGTACATACATACATGCATACATAAGCTCACGCCTGTTTCCCAGCGGGGTGGGCAGAGACAATGGACCGCCACTTGCTGAACATGTGCCTCTACCAAAAGAAGGATTTTCCATAGTCACTAAGCTTAGCAAAACTTAGTGATGCAAAATGGGTTTGTGATCGCAGTTTTATGTTATAACACACAGGGAAATGCTGGCATCCTATACCAAGGAACGGGTTTCAGCATTTCCGTGATGATGTGTTCAGTGATGACATAACAATCGGGACCAACGGTTTATTGAGATCGATCAATCAACCAGACCCGGAATTGAATTTAGATTTCACAGAAAGATTTATTGTGTGGCGTGGGGATTGAACCCACGACTTCCCAGCCACGAAAAACACTTTCGAGAAAGTGTTTTTCACTTGATTCAAATCTGCGGCTTCTTCTAGTTATGTTATACATAATATAATAGGGTATGCTTCTGAATAAGTAACACATTTTATATTCGTACAATTTTATTATACCCTAACAAATTGTAAAGTTTTACCAAAATATACTTTTTCAAATTTTAGTTTCATAAATTATTATTTACATTATTAACAATATACAAATATTTTTACACAATTTTACTAAACGCTATTTTAAGTGAAGTTCATATAAATTATATCTATACTATCACAAAGCACAACTTTTGATCTATATCAGGTTATTTTTAGTTTTGAGCAAGTTTACCTTATTATAGTTTGAATGTGCCGTGCCGTTCATTTCTTGAAAATATGGATAAACTGAATATATTTTACAATGTTTCAAACAGATTTAGAAATATTTCTTGTCATGTTATATTATGTAGTCAACAGCTACATGATATTGTAACAATAAAAATTAAGAATGAGCACTTTATAACACAAAGAAAATATTATAACAGTCATTTTGTCACAATTTTATGAAAATGCCTACTTATTATAAACCATGTTCAATGCAGTGAAACACATAGTCTAACCCTGACCTGCCTTTAAAATGTTTTATATCAATACACACAAAAAATAAATCAATCAAGAGTACTGCGACAGGTTTTGAGCATCGTAAGTAGTATCATTGTCACTAACAACATCAATTTGTTCCTGATCACACAATTCCTGGTTCTTTGAAGAGCACGAAGACTTGGCACAACAACATTTCTTCGGCCTAGAGTCAGCCATCGGAGATTCTTCCTTCTTCAACTTCACGCGGCGGTTTTGGAACCAGATCTTCACCTGTTTCTCTGACAGCTTTAGTCTTGATGCAATTTCTATTCTTCGCAATCTTGAGAGGTACATATTCATCGAAAATTCCCTTTCCAACTCCAGGAGTTGAGTTCCTGTGAACGCAGTCCTGATTCTTTTGCTGGAATCTTCCTTTAGTGGCATGCGTTTGAGATCTTTGGAGTATCCCGGGAGAAGTTCTTCGGGATGACCGAGAGGGGGGCTGGGAGTTCCATTTCTGCTATCACTTGAAAGAGATGGAGACCTTTGCCCTAGGCTTTTGGACGGTGATGTAGTAGTCTTGTATGGATGATGCAAATACGGAGAAACGGATTTTTTCCTCCTGTTCACGAAGTTTAACGGTTCTTGTTCCTCAGTTTTCAGATATCCTTCAAAAGGCTTTGGTTCTGGTTGAGCTTCATAAACATCTTGTCGTGGCAACTGATGAAATAGAGGATAACGGAAGTTAAGGTGCTCCAAAAATGGTCTAAAAAGATCTGGCGATCTTTGCTGATGTAAGCCGATGTTCAGAAGATTGTTTAAGTTGCCAGGGTACGGATAGGGCAAGAATTTTGGTCGCGGGTCTAAGTGATGTCCGATTAGAGCATATGGATGTATAGGTTCACTAGAAAGTTCGGTTTTCTTACAATCTTTCGCGTCACTTATCAAAGTGTCAACTAAAAACGAACGAGACATGTTGAAAGTTGCTCCCTGCACGAGCTCCGGTTCACAACTAACTGTAGGGTGCGTCGCTCCTAAAAGTAACAATTATAAAAACTACCCCCACTTAGTGCTACCCTATTGTAAATATACACAATGGGTCTCGAAGCGTTTTGGCAATTATTTGGCCCAGCCCACCCCTTTGTCGGTAACGTCAACCCTAGTATTGGTGAAAAAAAAGTTGAATGGAGCATTTTAGTAGCTATGAATAATTTTGTATAGCACGATAACATCCCTAATATTTGTCTCATTAAATCCAATTTGGTTACTGTTTTGAATGTGTTCATGTAGTTGGTAGTTTTTAATTATTCATGTTACTAAAAGATGGTGGCTTTGTTGGATAAGTCGTGTAATACAGGTTTGGTAACAATGGAGTGATAATTTTTTAATGGCTTAAAAGGATTTTGATGTTTTCTTATACATGAGTACATATTAAAACGCTTCGTTAAATATTTTTAATCCTCTAGTTAATGGTGTTAAGTTATAACCGTAAATAAAATCAAGAACAAAAGTGGAATAATAACGGACGTGCATGTATGTCACGTATATTAATTAAAAAAAATTAACAGTTCATAAAGTTTTGGAGCCAAACAGTTTTAAATATATATTAGCATTCTTATACTGCTATAAAAATTAAAATACGTGATTTAGTATTAACCTGAACATCTAATCTAGACTAATCTTGATACATCAAAATCTTCCAAAACAAAATTCAAATACCAAAATCACCCCATCCCATTCCCAGCACACCATATTAATTAAACATGAATACCCCATAATTGAATCCTTATGGTGCACGCGTGTTGCAAGAGTAGCTTGCAACCCATAAGGGAGGGTTTCTTTTAGCCCCGCCTCTTGCAAAACTAGTTTATGAAATATTATGGAACCCTTACAGTAATAATTGTGAATCAATTCATGTTATTATCATGTCAGAAACAATTTGTGTTTCTTTTGTGCCGTAAGTACTCTATGGGATATAGTAAATATGAGCTGGTTATAACGGTAATGCGTTTTGTATCTGTTTTTTGTGTGTTTTGAAGGTAGATTTATATGTTCTTATGGGAACTGATAATATTATTTGTAGGTATAATAAAACCAGTTTCAAATAAGATGATCTACATTGATTTATTAATTAAGGAGCTGTCAAAACGCTTTAATAGTCCAATAAGTATGATTAGTAAATTTGATTCGATTATTGTGTGGACTAAATTTTTATTATATTAGGCTATCGTTACTGATATATAAATCTGAAGAGTTCTTTGGTTGTTTGCTTGAACAAATAAACAAATGTCATTTATAAATATCTTTGTCATAACCAAAAGTAAACTAAATACTTTTAGTCAACACTCTATACTAATATTATAAAGACGAAAAGTGTTTGTAACATAAACATGTATGTTTGTTTCGAATAAACTCAAAAAATGAACGGATGTCGGTAATTCTTTCACTATTAGAATGTTACATTATTCTTAAGTAACATAGGCTATATTTAATTCCGAATTTCCCATGGGAACTTGAGCTACGCGAGTGACACTGCACACGGGTATCTAGTATTTTATAAAAGTGAATAGAATTTAACTAGTTTGTAGTTGTTCTCATAAACTGCCCTCAAAGTACCTAAGCTTATAAGAACATTGCTCATTATTTTTCTTCAAACCATTTTTAATTTTTGAAAGAAAATTCTTCATGTTATCTTTATTATTATTGGGCTATGTTAATCTTTTGATTGAGAACAACTTTAAATTTATCTTTCATTAATTTTATTCTGACGTGATTAATCAATACGTACTTATAGATTATAAATAAATAAGTAAACCTTGAGTTTTTATTAAAAGTGAAAATTAAAATTTCTTAGAAAATTTTGTTTATTTCATTTTAGCAAGATATCAAGTATCAAATAAGTTTTCAAACATGATTAATATTTCAAAAACCTTAAAAGTTTTAGCTCATATTCCTATTATTATTAGTATCGTAAATTTTCATTAAGTTTCTTCTAAACGTCTTTGATATAGGAGTAAATAAATTACTCAACAGAAAATTAATTAGGTGTTAAATTGTTTAGAGGCAAGACTAAATAGTCTAGTCTGCTGTCTGTGTCTACATTTGAATAAATCAACGAAAGAGGTCTATATCTGCCTGTATTGTTGGTGTAGTAGGAAGTGGTTTAATACACCGTAACCAGCTAAGATCGATATGAACCGCGTGTCGGAATTGTATTAGGCGCTAGAAATGTTGTCTAATCTCGCAGTCAAAAAGTTCGTCGAGTTTTATCCGAGCATAGGAGAACTCGTTAAACTGTCGGTTTGGCTCCTGATTTTGAGAGTAAGGTAATCGAGAATTTCATATATCCTGCGTAGATGAAATCGGCCAGAGTGACTATATATATGTCCAGTTGCGGGTATATTGATTCACTAAGGCTAACAACAAAGGCAAGTGCCTTCTTTGTAAGCCTTGTTCAACGATGAGAATCATTGAATGTTCGTAGCTTAACTGAACGAATAATATCATTTGATTTATCACTTCGTTAACAACTATGATTTCTCGAAATAATTTTGTGTGAGTGTGAGTGATGCGGATTATGGAAGCAAGCGATCAACATAAAAATCAAATCTGTCATACTGAAACCCAACCCAATGCGGTATCGGTACATATGAGTATATATAGAACTAGTTCGGTTTCAATCACATACGACGCGACGTGTCAATTGCACAAAGCAATCAGCAATGCGGGACGATGATTGACATAATATATTATTATGTAGAACCAGATTAGAATTAACACGCCTCACTTGTTGCTAACTCTATAAAATAAGCATCTTGATATTCAATACTAACCTACTTCTGTGTATGTCTTGTTGAATTTAAACTTGATGATTATCATAATACGGATGGCAATTTAATAATTTGCTACGTAAATTAAAAGCGTTCTTATAATCTGCAGTAATGCTTGAAATATATTTGACATTCGTTATTCTTTATACCTGACAAATTTCTCCTATCCATTACATGGTAAGTAGCTTAGTGTTAATACAGGGACGCACCTATTCTGTACATCTACTGAGCTGACACTAACTGCTAATGTCAGTACGGTAGTTGTTCAATACTAGCCATTCTTGAGCAAAAAGTGCCCGTAAGTTCTGGCGATTTTACTTATGCACTGGAACACAACATTAATCCAATAATATCAGGTAAGGTGAGGCACTTCTCCATTAATCAGTTCATTCGCCATACTGAAGCTATGTTCTACCACTTAAAATTGCTTTGAAATAATATATTTAATTGTGAATTTGAATACCATAATATAATAATATTACCTTACTTAAGAGTTTATTTTAATCTGAAATGATTTATTTGTTATATTTAATTGTAATTATAATATATTTTGCGGTTTTACTAGCATGTTGTTTAGAATTCATATCAATCTATGTATTTTATATACTTATCGATATATACATAAATCTATTTTATATAAATCTGTTAGGAAGTTTTTCGCTTCAACATACTTTAAAAACTTCTTGCAACCAAATATGATTAACATTATTCAAACAAACGAAATTACCTTTAACGTAGCATAACCCCATTTTTAAATTATGATCTAGTTAAGAGAAATCTAGCATTTAACAACATTAATATTATTATTAAATAATCGTGTTTATCATAAAAACTTAAATTCAACGTAGTCCTCATTAATGTTTTATAAGTACATTTAAGTTGTATTCAACCCAACAGATTTATGTTTAATTAGTTAGTCTACTTATTGACCTTAAAATTGATAGCAGTTCCCTCTGCTAGCTCAGAACTGCCCTTATAATAGTACTTTGTTTTTCTAATTTATTAAACATGTTACCGCTCGAACCAACTATACTTATATTATAAAGCTGCAGAGTTTGTTTGTTTGTTTGTTTGAACGCGCTAATCTCAGGAACTACTGATCCGATTTCAAAAATTCTTTAAGTGTTAGATAGTCCATTTGTCGAGGCAGGTTAAAGGCTATATTTTATTTTTATAAAAATTAGTGATCCGTAAGAAAATTGTGATTTTGTAACCCAAGGTGTAAAATCGAAAACCTATTTATGCGTGCGCTGCAAAAACTATTGACAATAGAACAAAATGATGTACTACGGGTTTGTATGTCTTATTAAGATCAACAAAAAAGACCGCAAGAGTACATATTTAACTATCATAGTTTATTCACAATAACCGCTTTTATGTTCATAAAAATATTAAATCGTCTGAAGAAAGAAACTGTGGTAAATGTGTATCGTAATATTAATCCTTATCCAAATTAATTATTTATGTGGTAGTAAAATACTTTTTGTTTTATTCCAATCGGACATTTAGTTGAGAAATTATCACGAGTATAAAAACGCAAAGAATTGGTACTAATAATGAGTTATTTGCAATAATAGAAAAAGCTGAAGAGTTTGCTTGCTTGAACGCGCTAATCTCAGCAACTATTGGTCCGATTTGAAAAATTATTTCAGTGTTAGATAGCCCATTTATCGAGGAAGGTTATAAGCTATATTTTATTACGAAGTTTCTACGGGCACGGGAGCTACGCGGGTGAAACCGCGCGCGCTGCAGAGTTTGTTTGTTTGAAAGCGCTAAACTCAGGAACTACTGGTCCGATTTCAAAAAATCTTTCAGTGTTGTGTAGTCCATTTATCGAGAAAGGTTTTAAGCTATATTTTATTACGAAGTTTCTACGGGCACGGGAGCTACGCGGGTGAAACCGCGCGCGGAAAGCTAGTATTAATATAATTGCCAAACTGCAAAGAGCTTTGGACGTATGTTATCTTCATTTAAGTGTGAATATTTAATGTATGTTCAATTACAAAAAAATTATATTATGAATCAATTTATTTCTACATAAGTAGGTGTATACATCTTCGGATGTATTTTATGTAATGTTTGTAAACTTTCGACAAAGAACAGAAAACATCTTGCCTTTAGCAACTGATAAAAAACAGTACCTACTCAAAAAAACATCGGTATCTTCAGCAAATATTTTTTTGCGAAGCAATTTTTCCTTTGTTACAAAATCTGCTACTACTGAATTCAATCACGAAATCGCGACATCCAACAATAGGACGAAAATAACAATGTTTGGACAAACATCACTAAGTAACCACGTATCTGATGAAACCGCCAAGCGATTTTGATCCTTATAATTATAATAGTGAAGTTGACATTTCTGTGGACGATTGTTTGTTGACTCCCCCACAAATCAGATAGACATAAAGGGTTATTATCGAATAAAACCGAGGGTATACGTTTAATTGTGTGCACGTCAGAAGCCCAGGTGGTGTAGAACAAGATAATGATAATTTGTGAAAATTATTCGAGAGAAAAATATGGTAAAGATACTGTTTTTGATTTAGAAGGGTCTGTTTGTGCCGGCGCTTTTGATGTCACAAACGGTTTTCATTTGAGTGCAGAAATGTAACGTATAATATTTATATCAAACTGTTGATCGCTATTGAGTGATTAGTTAGGTTTTCGTTAGGAATTTGAATAAAAATAATATTTTAGATAACAATAAACTAAAAATTACAAACAAGATAGGTAGTTGAACTTGGTTTATCATTACGAAATTATCAGAACTAACATGTTGTCTTAGATTTTATTAATTCGGTATTATTGCGTATCACTTCTATATGAAGTTGTTAAATGCTAAATGCTGTAGAGATGCGTGCTTTACGAAGTATATGTAGTGTAACTCTAAATGATAGATTGAGGAATGATATAATTAGACAACGTTGCGGTTTAAAAGAAGATTTAGTGACAAAAATTGAAAAGAGTATGCTTAGGTGGTTTGGTCATGTGGAAAGGATGAATGAAAGGCGAGTAACAAAATGAATTTACAAGGCAGATGTGAGTGGAAACGCCGGGAGAGGACGCCCTAGAAGGACATATACTGACCTTATAGGTGATGTTCTCCAGAAAGGTCGGGTGCGTAGTACTCGCAACCGGCGTGCGTGTATGACCAGATGTATGAACGTGGACGAGGCAAAGGGAGTGTGTAAGGATCGTAGCAGGTGGCGTTCTGTAGTTTCTGCCTACCCCCATGCGAGAAAGGCGTGATTATATATATGTATATAGTAGTTGTCGTAGTATATAGTATACTACTTATTTGTGTCAGGATATAACTTGATTTGATGATGATTACATATTTGATTTGATTTGACGGAATCTATTAGGCAACTCCAATGCCACAGCGGCGGGGTATATTACTGGCCTGTCTAAAGCTATGATAATATGACAACAACACAAAAAAAGACGAAAATATATGATTGCTTCTAGTAATATCTGATTAATAAATACCCGAACTCTTAGTTATAAGTTTGTCATATCGTTACGATTAATATAAGAATAGACTTTAACAACAACATCTAGAGGCTTAATTATTATGGCCACTCTAATTCTGTAAACCAATTCGTAACTCCTTGCTATAAATCAATGGCTTCCTCCTAAAAGCCAGCCTTCATTTGAATCCAATCTTAAGATTCTAAGGCACTCGAAACGCAATCACAGCGGAAATGAAGTTAGAAAAGTTATTTAATGACCACCTGCTATTGTGTTCGTGAATCTAAGATGGTGGTTCTTCGAATTGCTTTTAAATTAACACAATGCTGACTCCTGACCGTCTGAGAGGAATCACTACGGGATACACTTGTTGGCTTCATTCATAAATGTATCCATTCAAAAATTCATTCATGTTTTTAGCTACGGTAATGAATGGGACATCGATTCCTTTATATTTCTCCTTCTTTGTGTTAAGTTTCGAACAGGTATCGATTGGCAACCTGTTTTCGTTTTCTGTATTTGTAATTTTAGATTCCCCTTTATACTTATCTGTTAAAGTTGAATTTTGTTTGATATTCTGTTTATCATGTTTTAAGATAAGTTTGTTGAAAGTTTTGGTTTGTATTTCTAGTGTTGATCCCATTTTTCGCGACAATTGTATATTTTTAAGTTCATTAAAACTACAATGTACTTTTGTATATGGATACTTGCGACTTTTTTTTGTATGTATGTGTGGTGGTAGATTTCGGAGTATAAAGGCGTGGATGGTGCCAAATACTACTGTGCTCATTCACTATTATATTATAGTTAGAATGATTTGTGGCTGAGATATGTACTTTCTTTGTTGGCAGTTGTAATAAATTTCTCTTTTAAAGGTATGAAAATCGCAAGTGCAAGAGGATAGGAAGGTTACCTACATGAAAGGTCACATTAAAAACATTTTTTCAACCACAGCTCTAATATTAATTCGACGTTATACGGGCTAATTATGACAATATTTGTCGAATATATTTGTTGAATCTCGCATCTTAGGTAGATATAAATATGTAATACATCTTTTAAATACAACTGATGTAAAATAAATTGTAGGTATAATGTATCCTTTTTTAAGTTCTAAGCCGCCAAAAAATTACATAACTTTTACTATACATGCTCGGTCTTAACTCCTCGTGTCTCGAGTTGAGATTGATGAGTGCTGCACTCCGCGATAAGTCACCGATCGTCCTAAAACCTCGCAGCGTGTGTACTGCATAATATTGTTTATTATTATTAAGGCACTGCTCGCTTTTATAGCAGGGCAAGTAGCACAAGCCTCGAGAGAAACTACATCCGCAAAAACAATGTGTACGTACCTATTTTAAGATGCATACTAGCTGCCTTCTCTACTAAGGTATTCCTCGTGACAGACTTGTTGCTTCCATCACCTAAATTGCTGACGCTTAAAATATACGGCAAAATCCCGGACATTTAAGCGAAATATGATTTTTCTTAGTGTGGTTTCCGGCTTAGAATAGACCATCGCATATCTTCTCATGAATGTCATAAGAGGCAGCTAAGGGACATACAGCTGATGGATCGCAACAGCATCTATCAGCTCAAGGTTACTAACCATCTTACTGCGCTCATCAATCCACCTGCCAAGCATAGTGATTATCGAATATCCCCCAACCACTCTGGCTGGCCGAGGTATATTAAAAGGAGCCCCGTGGTCAGCAGTGGTTGTAAATGGACTGTTGAAATAAAAGAAAAAGAAGGTGGTTTTCCCGGCACATCTCAAAAATTTAATTTTTGCATCCACACTTTTTGAAAACCCCTGCCAAACGGCCCAAAACAAACTAGGACAAATTCAGGGAATAGCTGCTGTAGGCAAACTGCTAATTAATGTAACTCTAGCTTGACTTGCATTAGACTACCTACTGCTCTGCCTCAGTGCATATTTATATCAGTGGTTCCTAACCTTTTCAATATGACCTATTATGAAAGCCTATATTACACTGATCTTAAAATGTTATCAAAACAAGCACATACAAATCATTAGGTTCTTCGTTACCCTCACGAAAAAGATGATTTATACCCGCGGGGGTAATTACCCCCGAGTTCGAAACCACGGGCATATTTGTACACTTTACACATATCTCTGTATTATATCTTTTGAAGGTGTTTCCAAAATATAACGGCTTTATATAAACTTTAACCATACATTCTCGGCGTTACCTCAACGTGTCTCAAGGTAAGATTGATGAGCGCTGCGCTGTTCGATAAGACGGCGATCATCTTCAAACCTCGCAGCGTGTTTACTGCATAATGTTGTTTACGTACTTTCCTATTTTAAGATGCATAAACAAGCAAGTTATCCGAGATTATATTAAGATATTACTGTGTTGAGGTTTACCTCGTGAAGGACTGCTAATCTGTGCCCGTGAATCGTAGCGTGACGTTTTTTAATGTACAAGCATCCCAAGCGCGGTTTCACCTTTTTTTTCGGACGAATATTATGTAGTCAGCGAGGAGTAAGTATTTTGCTACTTCACCAAACATAAATGCTAGCAGAGCTCCAGCCCCAATAAATGCTTTAAATGCTACAAACTAAGTAACCTTCGCAAGAGGGCGCATCCTGTGGGACTCGGACTTTGTCCCAGGGAGGTCGCTGGCGGGGGGATTAAGGAATGATGACTTTAGATTTTTGCCTTGGTCAGGAATGAATAAAAAAATACCGTTTTTTTAATATGTTCAATAAAAAACTTAATACTATTGAATGTCATAGTACTATAATTATCCACAGAAAATGCACCTACCTTTTTTTTCTGCATCACCTAATGGTTGACTGGTAGAAAAATCTTTTGGCATTAAATCCACCGCTGTAAAACATTGTGCAATAAAATAAAAACGCGGCAACGGTCATTTCTGATCAATTTCTTCATAAAAAATACTATTGACTTCTAAGTTAAATATAAAAACTGTTTAATGGACCTGTTAGAAAAGCTGTTAAAAATCCCCTTTACATTTAATTAAAGTGAAAAAATGAAAGTCACTCTATGGTTTTTACATCAAAGCGGGGGCGAGCGAGGGTGGACGTTTTTAATTTAGTTTGTTCAAAAGAGCTTTTTTAACGCTGCAGCGTTATATAACAGCCCGCTGTTAGTAGGTACCTATATAAGGCGAGAATTTCACCTCCAATGAAGGAGGGGTTTCTGTTCCTGCTTCGAACAACACATTTTTGTATAACGTCAAAGATTGCATTTGGATCTGGTCGGTTGAGGTACTACCCTCTTGTGTCTCGGATAGCACGCAAATGATTTTTTACAACTATCGTATATATGGGCGCTGCCTTGTTTTGACAACATTTAAATGAATCAATTTACTATAGAATAAATAAGAATGTTATAATTATATTGTTCAAGCTAAATATAAGTATTAACTTAAAATAAAATGATTATGTTTTGATAAAATAACTGTTATTAATATTTAAAAAGCCATGTATTTAAATACATATCTATTTGCGTTAAAAGCCTATTTAAAAATTGATAAATTATTTTATAAAGTGTACAAGATAGTTTTAAGTTGAAATAATGTATTTAAAATTTAAATTAGGATTAACAATAATATTTGTTTTTTTAATTTGATATTTTTCTACCCAACTTTTTGTACATTTGTGTTTAGTATAAAAAGGGAACTTGTATCAATGTTTGACACAGTTCTTCGGTAGCCGTTAAAGAGTAAATATCTCTGAATAAAGTAATTTTTGAAAGTGTTATTCTGTTGTTTTGGTGAATTACCCCACAAATATGGACTCCGATAACTTATTTGGTGACGCCACGCTGACATATACTTAGTAACGGATGATGATTCGATGAACTGAAATTTTATCTTATAGCTATAGTTGATTGACGCTTGAGAAACCGAGATAACGAACCCTTTGTGGCTTTGCCATACTAAAAGAATTCAATAGCTATTTGTTCCCTTCTCGCCGTCCCGATTTTTAGTTTGCAGTACAGTTGCACAAAATTCCCTTAACTAATAGTCAGTCATAATTCGTCAATCCTCAAGCGCCAGCCACCGCCATGAACCGAGGTCCAAGTCCTACAGAGGACGCCGTTTAGCGCAGGTTGTTTAGTTTGTAGTTTTTAAAACATTAAATAAGACTGGAGCTGGAGCCCTGCTCCCCTATTTGCCCAGTGAAGTAGAAAGACCCACATAGCTGACTACTTTTATATCCGTTCAAAAAAAAAGAATAATCATTACCAGCAACTAACTTTATTGCCACACACAAAACATTGCACTTTGCCGCACAAAACAAAACTTCAAAACAAAAAAAAAAAACAATTGCAAACGCAAACCGAATGCTCCGTCGCCTCCCTGTGATTTAAACAAAGTTAATAAAAGCGTCGAGAAAGCTTTTAAACCGAGTAGCGTAATTATAGTCACGTGTTATAGCAGCCTGTTATTTTAACGATATGCTCTGCCCTGATGTAAATAACTGTTATTTTTGTGCGATGGGGATGTAGGTCGATAGTGCAGAATTGAAGAGGGCGAAGCACGTTGAGCTGACAGTTGGGATTAAAAATGTATTTTAATGGATTAAATATTTTTTTTAATGAAATGTTAACGTTGTTTGAAAGGTCAAATACAAAATTTGTATTTGACCTTTCATACCACTAGTATATACTATAGTAAAAAAAAAGATAGCTAAAACTATCTAAAAATTAGATAACTATAGGTAGCGTAAATATTGTAGGAATGGTATCACAAATGCCCGAGCATAGTCTAAATCGACATGGAAGAGATCAGACTCAAAACTGTCAATACTACTACTACTAACATTAGTTCGTTTCGTAATAACCCTGGGTCGGGAGGCAAAACATTTTTTTTCTCATAGCTTGACCAAGGATATCGGTGGCATTTTAACAACCCTCCGAATCTTTTGCTGTCTTCGTAGAATTAAAATGCGAAAAGTAATGTGGCAGTTGCTCAAAATTCTTTTAAAGACCTAAGTCAAGTCACATTTGTAGCGGCCGCAGCCCAATGGCTAGAGGGTCGGACTTGTGATCCTGGTCGCCGCGCCGGTTTGAAACCCACCCATTGTTCTACCGACGTGAACCTACTTGTAACATAAGCATTTTAGCTAAGCACGAGGGGTTAATAAGAATACTAGAAGAGTACAAAAAACTCTGCTAGTAATCTTAAAAAAAAAAACAAATTTAGTAAACAAACAAAAAGCAGATTTTATAACGAAGAAACATCATTATTTGTCGATAAAGAATGAAAACCATGTAAGGAATAGTTCTTTACTGCTGTTCAAATTGAACTTGAATGTTCAACTCTACTCATGGCAGCGAGTTCTCACGTCACTTGGTTCAAGTGCCTATTAATTGCGGAACTTGCACCGACAAAGAATTCTGCTAAGTGACTATAGAAGCTGACAAATTGTTATACAGCAAGTTGGTGTGTGGTTTAAAGGAAATGCTTTAAGAATATGAAATAATTATTAATAATTACTGATTAATCTATAACTTCCTTATAAATTGCCGTGCGAGACTGGGTTCGTATAATTGTAAATTCTCTCTACATAGGCTTTTACTGTTGTATATAATTTTATCTTTTGTTAAATGCTCAGACTGACTTCAGTAAGAACTTATAACAATAACACAATGTTATTTATATAATTAAATTTTATGAATTAATTAATTTGCTACTAAATGCCTGCTAACGGCTAACATTTAGAATCCTTCAATCTTAATTTTTTTCCTTACTGATATGAAACAATTAAAATTTCTCACGAACTTCCATTTTGCATTCAATTGTTTTTATACTTTTAAACACATCTGATTTGTTTTTATGCTTATATAAATACTTACGAACTGATATTAGTTAAAACTAAACATTAACATTTATTTAATTAAATTTATTTTGCAACTAATTGCATAACAAAAAATTTCTCCAACAAACCCTAAGACTTGCGCTATACGCCAAGTACAAATGTTCGTTTGCCACAAATCCCATTTTGCTCTTATACAATTGTTGTCATCAATAAATACATAGATTTGTATCATAATTTGTCTACTTATGACTAACGCACATCAGGATAAAATACATGAGTTAAAACTTACATAACACAATGTTAAGTATGTAGGTACATCATTATTACAATTATATTCTAGTATATTTGTATTAATGAATTCTCCACAAATCGCATGATCAACTTTTTAAATCACCCTGAACAATTCTAAATCTTATACCCTAATTCTTCTCCAACGAACCCTAAGACTTGCGCCATACGCCAAATACAATTGTAAGTTCGCCACAAATGCCATTTTGCTCTCATACAATCGTTTACCAATAAATACATAGATTTCTTTCACCCTTTGTGCAGTACTTTTTACCGACTTTTTTATGCCCTTGCAAAGCTCTTTTATACTTTTGTTAGCTTTGATATAGTACTTTTTTGTTTATTTTAGAGTTTTATTCGGCTACTTACGTGACAGATTTGGTTGACAGTGTTGAAGAATAGTTTTGTGATTGTGAACAATTGTTATTAAGTTGAATTAGTTGTTGTTGAGAGGTTGAAAATTATATTCGGAATTTGGTAACTTGGAATTATAAAAATTTCTTTAGGATAACCATAATATTCCAATAAGATGGAGATACGAATTACATTTGTGTTTTGAAATTCTCCATTAAGAGACACGGAAAAACGTCGCATCACTGTCCAAGTCTGGAATAAAATGTAACATTATGTTGTAGTTTTGTTGGTATAAGATATTCTCTAGAAATAAGCTTACCCTTTTTATTATACAGAATAATATAAGTCTATAAAACTTATAACTTATACAAGAAAAGGGTCTTTAACATAAATCAATCGTTGTTCAGTTCAAACAATAATGAGTACATACTTAATGATTTTTCCTGTAAGCACTTATGTCCGATTTAATTGAATAACTTGTAATTTATACGCCTCTTAGTTACTTATTGTTTTGTTTCTATAATTCGAGTTAAAGTTGATTATATTCAATTATTAATTGTTTGTTTTCTGTTTGTCAACCTTTAACATATTATAAAACCGTTTTAGCCGTGACAAGAGGGCTGGCTCATTTCTCGCACAGAGAATAGCTATTGCTATTCAACGTGGAAATGCAGCCGGTGTTCTTGGCACCATGCCTCATGGACACCCACTTTTGTTAGATTTTTAGGTTTTTAGTTTTAGTAAGTTTTAGTTTTGTACTAAGTTTAATTTAATTTGATTATTGTTTTTTAAGTTTTTAACTAAAATATAATACTTTTAGCTTAACTATTTATTTGAGAATGCAATGTGACATTTTAATCACTCTTTTCTCTACTAAATACTTACTCACCCTTAGTCTTATTTCGTCGTAAATAATTACTACGACTACTAAATAACTACTACTAGAAGTTTTGAACGAAGATTTTACAATCTTCGTTCAAACTTCTAATATATACAGTTGAAGAAATATGATAGGTTACATTTGAAGGCTTTGAAACATGATTCGGTACCCTCTTATAGAAGATACTCATCGCGGAGTTTTCATAGCAGAATCAGTCCTTATGATGATGGGCCAAATAATAGTTATAAAAATGATACACTATCATTAATTTAATGCAAACTAATCGTAATAATATCAAACCCAAATCAACTATACCTAGTGTATAAACGTCACATTAGCTACGAGTGACGCTAGGGTGTCCACACGTGTTAGTGAAAGGGTGACAGTGTTGTAAAATAATGATTAGTCTCGCTTTCCGTGACTGATTGCGAACATGTCATTGTTTGCTTTGATAGTTCATTAAATTATCTGTATTTTTTAAAGATCTTAGTTTGTTTGGTGATAGTGACACTGTGTTTTTGTTTAATAGTTAGGTAGGTACATGTTTAGTTTAATAGCACTTCTTTGGGAAAAATTGTAACGTGAAAGGAGAAATAAATTTTGACTGTCGCATGTACGTTGTATGATTTACCGTGGCTGAATGATCAAGGAAACTTTACTTAAGATTGCAGGTTCAAATCCTGGCGGTGGCCTAAACTATAACATTTGAATGCGCTTAACAAGTCCTAAAATTTTGAATGGTAAAAAGGGATATGCCTTTAACTCGACCAATTTTTTCATATCAAAGTTTAACGAGGTAATATTTTTGTATTTTAACCCGAGAATGCATTGAACGCAAAAAAGTAACTAGTTTTAAACAACAAAGATTTGTAGCTTAAGTTAAAGGGGTGAAAGTTTCAGTGGAGTGGAACTTGAACAGAATTGCATACGTATTAGCTTAACATATAATATCAAATATAGGCAACGATCCTCAAATTCATTAAGTAAGCAAACCATTATGTACGTAACTTCCACTTAGTCACCAAGTTTTCATTTCCCATTTAGCTTTCCGTTGCTAATATTATTACTTAGGGTAACATCAAAAACGTATGTTAATCTAATGCCATATCAAATTACCAGCTAGTTGGCAGCCAAATGAAATAGTCGATGTGTTACGGGCATTTGTTACGCACACTCGGTATTGCTTTGTCATTGTAGGGGAGAGGGCGCTTTTATTAGCAGGAATGTCTGCGAGTGACAGAATTGATGGTCATTCTAGCTTTTGATTAGATGTGTTTGGTTGATATCAGCTTGAGTGTGGAATGGAGAGGTACTTTAGAACTGATATATACTTGAGATGTCTTAGCGATTATTGTTTTAATGAATGTCGGAAGGACTGGAAAAACAATAAAAAACTATCGAGGAAAGCGCTTTAATTGAGAGATTTTAGTTAATTTCCTTGATTATTATCATTATCATATTAGTATGTGCTCTCGAGGGAGGGTTTTGCCACAGTTTAAATTGTGATTTTTATCGATTAAGTGATCATGTGTTTGTTTAGTTTAAACGTAGGTACCTATTTCTGATAACGTTATATTGAAGTGTGAATATAATATTAATATTTCAATAGTAACCTTGATATTTCAACTAGTCTACAAAGTTTGGATACTTCTCAGTACACTGTAGGGTTATCCCTTTCTCTCCGATATTCCTTAAGATCCAAGACAGAAACGAATTAGTGAAATCAACAACCCAGATACTTCAATTATATAATCGTAACGCCTGCTACATGGTAATAACCATCTTCAACGAAGTAAAGTCTCATAATAGAATACATACTCAAAGATTATTAAATGTATACCTAAGTAGGTATAGATATCGAATAGTTAGTTGCTAGCATTCTTCGAACCTTGTCAAGTGACAAGGTTCCAAGAATGCTGGCAGCATTGCTCCGTCTGATGGCAAGTGGAGCTCCCATTGCCCCAGAAATCAAATTTAAACCTGCAATATTTTCTTTGCTCTTGGACGTGTTTCTATTCTTTTAGTAATTGCATAAATTATAGATAAATAAATGGTCCAGATATTAAATATTTATTATAAATAATTCCTATGTAATGTAGTAACTATATAAACTTGTCAAAATAATCTTTTTAAATCTTACTAATATTATATACTGGAAAGTTTGTGAGTATGTGTAGAATGATGTTTATTATTCTTTCACACAAAAACTACTGTAAGGATTTAGCTGAAACATTACACCGAAATAGTTTCTACGCTGGATTAACATAAAGACTACAAATAATAACGATCCGACTCACTGAGAATATAATATGATATTAATATGTTTTATATTAACCTTGATTTTAAAAAAAACCTCAGAATAACGCGGATAAAATCGTGTGTCATATCTAGTGTTAACATAAATTGTAATACCAACTATGAAATAAAATCTTCTATTACATATTCTTACCAACCAAATCACTCAGTGATTCATATCAATAACAGTCCGGCTCCATATGACCAAGGTGTTAGAAAACTTTATACCATTTTCTTGTCCAGTTAACTTGTAAGGAACAATTTACACGACGAACAATATACCGGAAGGGACGGTTATGCCTTCAACCCTTTCGTATTAGTTGTAAACCTGTGAATGGGCTTCCTTTTCCTAAAAATAAGGTTCCGCTTCGACGTGCATTGAAATGTCGGTATTGGATTTCAATTGGCTATACGTTAAATGTCAATAAATGATAATAATTTAGCTATTGATTCTTGAACTAAAATCAATGTGTGACTTATTTCGTAATAGAAATATTTTAGCTCCAAGACTCGATTTAAAATTTACGTAATAGTACTAGGATATTACCAATTATTGTTTTAAGCTTCCAAATAATATTCAAAGTCAAAGTCAAAGTCAAAAATTCTTTATTCATATAGACACATTTAAAATATTTTAAAACATGTTCTTATGATGCGTCCCATTCTTTTACTACCGCCAGTTCTGGACGTGGCAACTCTGAGAAGAACTGGCAAGAAACTCAGAGGAATCCTTTTTTTTAAATAAATTTTATTTTAATTGAAAGTTTGTTGTAGAAGCGTATACATTGCCCCAAAGAATTGATAACTTTGTGGAGACGTGTAGCATGTAAAACGAGATTATGCTTAGATCTAGTATTAATATTATGAGTGTCGCTTTTTTTCTTAAAACTATTCTCATATTCTTATGAACATATAAAAAAATGAGACTTATTTTCTTATGTAAATTATATTATTCATCAGCGTAGCTGCCGTTTATGTGAGAACTTCATCATTTAATATATGCAAAGTATTCCTGATTACGCAGCTTTAATAGTGATTTTTTTTAATCGGTCCTTTAGTTCCGGAGATTCGTACAATCTAGACTTAGAACAATTTCTATAGTTCACACAAATGGTGCCCCGTGTAGATATCGAACCCACAACACCAGGTCTCGCAAGCAACTAACCATTACCACTGAACTACCAATGAATTCATACATACCTATTAAAATTATTTAGTACATTTTACGGTTATTAGTAATTCTATAAAGACCAACATTTCCAATATCCACATCAATTTATTTCACACCAGTGTCATCAAAAGATGGCACTTACCATAACGGCGCAAACTTCCTGTTATAAAACACAGGAAGTGACGTGAAATGTGTCCGGCACGCGCCGGAAGTGACGTTGTAGGTCAATTTGCTTCGATATTCAAAATTAATACGCAATTTAACAGGCTATTGAGTATTCTAATCGTTTTGATATTGCATACTGTATTTGATAATATTATGACAATGTATAATGTTACATGAACGTGTATTTTTAAAGCAATAACGTTTTTACTTGCATAAAGTAGGTACATCATGATACTGCGGCAATCAACTTATTATTATAGTAACAGACCAAATAAAAAGTAAGGAAGTAGCGCTATCCAACAATGCACAGAGTCCGGTGTTATTGTGCACTAGCTTCCCGCGCGCGGCTTCACCCGCGTAACTCCCGTTCCCGTAGAAACTGTAGAATAAAATATAGCTTATAGCCTTCCTCTATAAATGGGCTATCTAACATTGAAATATTTTTTCAAATCGGACCACTAGTTGCTGGGATTAGCGCGTTCAAGCAAACAAACTCTTCAGCTTTATCTATTACTAGCTTCCCGCGCGCGGTTTCACCCGCGTAACTCCCGTTCCCGTGGGAAATTCATAATAAAATATAGCCTATGTTCTTTCTCAGGCTCTAGACTATATCTGTACCAAATTTCATTTAAATCGCTTCAGTAGTTAAGGCGTGATTGCGTAACAGACGTGCGTTGCGTACTTTCACATTTATAATTTATAATATTAAATAGTAAGGATAGTAAGGATGGCAAATAACTCATTATTAGGTACCAATTCTTTGCGTTTTTATACTCGTGATAATTTCTCAACGAAATGTCCGATTGGAATAAAACAAAAAGTATTTCACTTCTACATAAATACCGTTGATAACATAATGCTTCATTTGGGTAAGGATTAATATTACGATATACATTTAACGTAGTTTCTTTCTTCCGACGCTTTAATATTTTTTTATGAACATAAAAGTGGTTATTGTGACTAAACTATGACAGTTAGATATATGCTTTCGCGGACTTTTTTGTAGATCTTAATAAGACCTACTAAACCGTAGTACGTCATTTTGTTCTATTGTCAATAGTTTTTGCAGCGCACGCATAGATAGGTTTTCGCTTTTACGCCTTGGGTTACAAAATCGCAATTTTCTTACGGATCCCTAATTGTTTTGAAAATAAAATGTAGCCTATAACCTTCCTCGATAAATGGACTTAGATCCAACACTCAAATAATTTTTGAATTCGGACCAGTAGTTCCTGACATTAGCGAGTTCAAACAAACAAAAAACCAAACATACAAACTCTGCAGCTTTATAATATTAGTATAGATTAGTGTTGCTATGATTTTTCATTGTACTTAGGTACCCCAATGTTGTACAATTTACGTTGAGGTTTACTCTGTACACCCATTCACGATACAATTCGGCATTTATGTAAACGAATAATGAAGTTTGTTATACGTTCTAGCACCTGTACCGAACGCTGCGATAGATCGACGTAAGCTGTGTTTGTACATGCAAAGGCAGAGTTTTACAGGCGTCAGAGCGTTACTCGCAGCGCTCCGTGGTTACTTTTTATTTCGTCTGAGATAAACTTACTTAGTGCTTAAGGTTTAAAATGTGTACCGTTCCAAATTTCCAAGTGGGGAAAGTTGGAAGCAGGGCTTATATACATAATGGGTACTAAAATCAAAATGATTTTTTTTTTTTTTTTCATAAAAGAAAACCTTTGGGCTATATTTAATTAAGAAGTTTCTATAGGAACGGGTTAGGCAAGAGAAACCGCTCCTTTACTCCTGAATAAAGTAGCTGTCTAATGGTGGAATAATTTTTGAAATCCGTCGAGTATTTTTGGAGCCTATGCAATGCAAACAAACATAAAAATAAATAATCAAATCTTTACAATATTAGTATAGATAACGTATGACTATAGAGGTAAGATGTAAGGGGCAAATTGTACCTACACCTATCAGATTGAATGTGGATGTTCCACAAAAGATTTTGTTTTGTTGTTAGCTCTGTAATGTATTAAGGTGCTATAGTTTCTAGGGTTCCGTACCCGAAGGGTAAAACCGGACCCTATTATTAAAACTTCACTATCTGTCCGTCACCAGGCTGTATCTCAAGATCCATGATAGCTAGGCGATCGAAATTTTCACAAATTATGTATTTCTGTTGCCGCTATAACAACAAATGCTAAAAACAAAATTAAATAAATAATGAAGGCCCCCTTAAATATTTCATTTATTTTGTTTTTCCTGTACAACAAACGATATTAATAATGGCAACCGGCAGGCACTTGAACATGGTAAGGAACCCTTCGTGCGCGAGTCCGACTCGCACTTGGCCGATTTTTTGTTATTGCCGAGAAGCTTAGCACCGAACGAAGAGTTTTTCCTACAATTTGTAATGGTTAACGTTTCGCAGCAAGAAATAACTTGATACTTAAAGGTTTTGCTTTGTTGTTCTGTACCGAAGTTCATGATTAAGTTTCGGTTAAAGGGAATTAGATATATATTTAGGTACTAGCGGCCCGCCCCGGCTTCGCACGGGTGGACTTTTATACCCTACCCCTGCCCTACCCTACCCTACCCTAACCCTATCCTACCCCTACCGCTACCCTACCCCTACCCCTACGCTACCCCTACCCCTACCCTACCCCTACCCTACCCCTACCCCTACCCTACACCTACCCTACCCTACCCCTACCCTACCCTACCCCTACCCTACCCCTACCATACCCCTACCCTATCCCTACCCTACCCTACCCCTACCCTACCCCTACCCTACCCTACCCCTACCCTACCCTACCCTACCCTACCCTACCCTACCCCTACCCAGAAGTATCCTATGTCCTTCTCCCAGTTCTTAGCTACCTCCCTACCAATTTTCACCCAAATCGGTTCAGCCGTTCTTGAGTTATAAATAGTATAACTAATACGACTTTCTTTTGTTTTTAAAATGTATTCTGCTATTCGGGACGGAAACAAATCCTACAAATCAAAAACCATGGCAATCGGTCCAGCCGTTCTCGAGTTATAAGTGTTGTAACAAACACGACTTTCTTTTATATATATAGATTTAAGATGTATTTATATTATACTAGCTTTTACCGGCGCCCTCATTCGATTTTTTAGGTATCCTATGTTACTTATATATAATAACTCCAAGAAAAAAGAAGAACAAAGGTTCATGATGATCGGTTAAGTAGTTTTCGCGTGCAAACGTAATAAAGAAACGTACATTCACGATATTAGTATTAATTTATAGCGCATGTCTTACCGAGTTAACTTCATCATGAAGTATAGCCTATGTTACTCAGGCATAATGTCTAATGGGGATTGCATCCCAGAAATCCATCCAGAAGTATTTTTAAATTGATTCGTAACAAAAATACAAACAAAAATACAACTCTTTCCTCTTTATAATATTTGTAGGTATAGATATAGATGGAATAAGGAGCTCGCACTTATCCCCGGTGAAGAAGGAAAAGCCTCATGGCTGACACAATGATCTTCGGGAAAAAAATGTATGAATTCAAATCGGTACAACCAAAATGAGCCGAAATAAATAATTTACCATTTATTAGTGACAGTACTATCCATTTAATTCTTTTCTTATTCTTATTCTTACTTAAACTACAAATCGATCTTCATTCATAAATACAGTCTATGAAATAGTATTACACTATACACTACCATTTTCTACGGTCACTTGAAGAGATTCCATTCAAAAATCTACTACATCAAACATTAAATGTGGTAATCACCTACAAAGACCACACTATTATATACTGTAACGTATACACATAAGATTCAAATTGACGTAATACTACTGTACTTGTTATGACTTTTGGATATAACAAATAAGAATATAAGTGCATGCTTGCATAAATACATTAGTCCATTGAAGGAGAGAATTCGTGAAATATGGATGTTGTTCAAGTGTAAAATGTCACAGTGTTTAGGTAGCGGTATCTTTGACTCGTGTGCGCCGACCCTTTGTTGTAGGTGAGTGTAAAATGAGAGGCCACGAGGTTTTATAAGCGGATAAAAAGCGTAAGCGGTGAACAGTAAGGTATGAAATTTCAAAACTAAGAATGCCGCATATACCGATTTTTTTTTTTATGGTGTTATATTTCAGATTACTTTATCAGTCCGTTTAGGTCCACTGTTGAACATGGGCCCTCTCTTAACAGATCTTTCCAAGTCCGGGTAGTTGAGGGATATTTCTATAATCATAACGCAAGAAAGGCGGATTGGTCATCGCAGAAAGATGGTGAATATCCTTGAACTGATAGATGCTGATGCCTATCCATCATTATGTATGTTCCTTAGTCGCCTTTTAGAACACCAATGGGAAGACATGGGGTGGCCTATTCTAAGCCGGAAACCACACGACTAAGATTAGGTTATTTTAGATTTTAAATTACCGAGTAATTTCTATGATGTAGGTACAATGTAAACCGACACTTATGTATGACGCTATAAATCAATGATTTATTATGTTCATAGACCAAAATTGTACTCTAGCAAAAGTAAGTAAAATTTGTTTGTGTACCTTTACAAAAAATATTTTATTTACTTTTGCAAGCTTTATCTTTGAAGAGTTAATCAACTTTCTATGTAAATTTATCGTCACGAAGTTTGCTTCGTGGCAAAAGTAATTAACTTTTTTATTATCGCCCGCAATAAACTTCGACAAGATTCTATCAATTTACTGGAAACAAAAACAGTTTTAATGGTAGCGTCTGATAGTAAAAATTAAAAATTCAATTTAAACTTTGTTCCGCTGGTTCAATGGGCTGAAGATGACGGCGTAGTGCTGTACTCATATTTCTAAAGATCCCGGAATTTTACCGGTTAACGCCCACTCTAATTGATTGCATAACTGCCGCCTTTAGATCCCATTCTTTTGATTCATTCAATAGTTCACTGAAGCGATCATTTGACATCAGCGACAAATCGCTGCCAAAGATATTGTTGTTTTTATATCGAATTTTAAATCTTATACCTTTGATATAGTTTTATATTTTGGGTTGAATTGAGAACGATTTTGGCAGTCATTTATGTGAAAAAAAAAAGTATCGACCATTGATACATATGCTGAACTTCACTCAGTCGATATAAGGTATGTTTTTGCGTGTTTCTAATGCTATTTCACGGTGTTATCGTATTATAGTTATAACGTATTATAATAAAAAAATTTTACGCATGCCTCTGCTTCTACTTCGCCAAAGTCAGACTTATTGTCGCCATTATACAGACTTGAGTGCTACTTGTGTGATATGAATGAATGAAATTAGTTATGGTGAATGATTATCTATGACTTTTGTTATTTTTATTTGGGCATTTAGCGTGTTTGACGTGTTTTATAATGACCTTTTAGGCAGATGTTCGGTATTAGATGACATTACGGTGACACGAGTCAAGAATTAAAAAAAAGATTTTTATCTTGATACTGTTGAAGCTTTCGTGTGTTAACGGATGAGTAAGTTTTAATGATTGATATTTTGAGATTATACTCATTCGGAAATCCTGACTTCAATTCTTTTCTGATGTAATTGAGGGTAAGTTTATTGTTATCTTCCAATCAAAAATATCTGGAAAGTACCTAACTAATATGTAACCGATGCGGGGATTGATTTTGTTGTAGATTCGACCAACTCTAGCTTACTGAGATTATTATATTATAGGTATATGACTCTGAAATCAAATATATTTTAAAACCCATGCTTATTTGTAGTAGGTATACTACCTCAAAAAAATATATTATAATTTATTTATATTTCAGCTCGCAGTTTTAATTGCTTTTACGTAAGCGACAATAAGATAAAACATTCTTCTCTTATATTAAATTCTGGCTATTTAATTTTTATTTTATTTTATTTTACGCTTTAAATAAAATGAGTAAGTTATGAACTATAAAGATAAAATATTCTTTATCGCAAACCAAAAAGAAAATCCAAAAATAAACCAGCAACCAATGTTTGTAGCATACCAATAGGTATATGTTTCTCTTTAAGTAAAGTAGTATCGGACGTCGTGGGTTCAATCCCCACGTCACATACCAATGGATAGGGACTACCATCTGTGTCTGAAAAAGCACGTTAAGCTATGGGTTCCGATTGTTTATAACTACATCTATAGCCAAACCAGGGAACCGGCTGCAGCGTTTTTCTGAGTTTTATATTATATAGTACTGCGGTCACTAAACCGCCTGCCAAGCGTGGGGATTATGGCAGTGAACGTTTTACAGACTGATGACGATGATAGAGTCAGTAAACATTACCATATGACTGACCCTCATCAATCTATCCGTGACCACGACTGGTTTAACCCATTTAAAAATGCCAGCTTAATAAAAATGTAATGGTTTGCCTTAAAATTGTACCGCGATTGTGTCTACAATAAATTACATATTAAATAAGTACAACATACAGTCTTATCATATTAAGCGATGTTTTCCAGATCATCTCAAGATGGAAATAATTAATAGGTACACGTCAATTGTAGTACAATTTGCATTTCATTGTATTCTTCTATCATTATAAAAACATTTAACAAG
This sequence comes from Nycteola revayana, assembly GCA_947037095.2. NCBI lineage: Eukaryota > Metazoa > Arthropoda > Insecta > Lepidoptera > Nolidae > Nycteola > Nycteola revayana. Next base: position 13,941,951 of record OX344841.2, on the reverse strand, counting down.
CAGATGAAAAAATATATATTATTATTTGGTTTTGAACAAAGTAACAATGTTTACCAATATTTTTGGTACAACCTATAATATAATTCCTTATCATTTAATTACTTACACTGTAACATATATTTTCATAATATTATAAATGTATGAAATAAACGCTAAGCATTCCTTAATAAAATATTTTATCAATAGATAATATTCGATTTATCATCAATAAATTGCCCAGTATTCATACAGCATTCCCTAAAACCCCGCGTCTGCAAAACATCTGTCATTTTTTCTTCCATTAATCGCATCATTAAATATCCACGCTTTTCACATATTTATGTCATTTCTATAATAATAAATTTTATGCCAAATAAAATTTGTGCTCCGCCTTTAAATAATAAATAAGATTCAAAAGACAACGTTCTTTTTTTTAATTTTAGCGGTTCTACCGATGTTGTCCTTTTGGCCGTAAAATTGGTTGAAATGTATTCTTTTTTTGACAAAATTGGAGGGATTATGGTTTTTTTATTTTGTGTTTTGGGGTGGTTTGATGGTGTATAGTTTTAATGGGGTTTTTGAGATTAAACGCAGTGGCGTGTGACATGGAGTGTCTGGTGTGCACTTCAAATAATTGATAGTTTTATCTGTTATTACGAAAACGATAGTGTTTACAGAACAAAAAATAATATCAATGGACATTACAATCAAATTTTTATTTTATTAATTTCATTATTGTTTTATTATTTATATTTTTGTGCAACCTTATATTAAATACAATAAAATTTTAATGATGAATTTTTTTTCGGGAGACCTATGTAGTGCCCGGTGCAGTAGCAAACGCCCCAACGCTTTTGCTTCTTCACCGGGCAAAAAGGCGAGCAGAACTCCAGCCTAAAACTAAGCAACCTGCGCAAGAGGACGTCCTCTTGCGCAGGTTGCTTAGTTTGTAGTGTTTGTCCTTGTGGGACTTGGATCTCGGCTCAGGGCGGTCGCTAGCGGGGAGATTGAGGGCTTATGACTTTTAGTTGTTTTGGGGAGTTTAGTGCAACTGTCGCTCTACGTTACAGTTCTTGGACTTCGTGTATACGAGGGCATCGTAAAGCTCTTTGAAACGACTGTATACCTACATAATAATATACGCATCCTTTATGACATTTAGCTTACAGTTACAAAGGTACTATAAAACATCACGCTACAGCATGTTGGGGTGAAACAATTAAACGTGGGTGAACCCGCGGGCGTTGCTAGTATAATCCTATTTCCTACCCTTAACCTCTAATCTGATCACGGCGTATGACGTCACAACAAACACTCAAATTATCCCATTTGACCCAGCCCTTGCCCGAGGACATTTAGCCCCCATTTAGGCTAACGAGGCCGCGCGTTAGCCACGTGGCTATTGTCTGTCTAACTATAATTAATGTTTGTTAGTTTGTTTGCGATAGATATAATGTTATTATTTGACAAACATAATATTTAATAGTTGAGTTTGGCATGACAGGAAAATAATATTTTGAAGTTGTAATAAACATTCATAAGCAGGACTTATTTCGTTTTCTACTAGTTTTTTTGTCCTGTGGTTTCTTGTATGGCGTAAGATTTCACTTATTATAAAACGTGACAACCTCCTAGCGGTATAAACCCCAACACAAGAGGAGAATAAAAAGAAAGAAATTCTAATATTTTTTTCGTGGTCTGGTTGGTTGAGAGATGCTTACACGTGGCTCGGAAAGCACGTTGGTCCTGATTATTATAACATCATTTGTAGCAATTGTATATATACTAGGGAACATTCGGCAGTGTTTCCCTCTGTGTGTTATTCCATACTACTGCGGTCACCAACCCACGTTTTAAGATTAGTAAAAGAGTTTTGCAGTCTACTAGTATTCTTAGTAACCTCTCGTGCTAAGCTTAAATGCTACGAGTGGGTTCACGTCGTGGTACGTACATACAACATACGTTGGTAATGCAATGGGTAGGGATCGAACCGGCGACTATACAAGTTCGACGCTGAACTTAACGCGGAACTTAAGTTACAAATTATCAGCTTGTACTTACTAAAAATTAAAAAAAGACGAAAACAAAGAATCAAGGACAAAATATATCATCATCATCAACAGCCCGTTTACGTCCACTACTGAACATGGGCCTCCTCTTAACCGACCTTGGCAAGCCAGGATCGTTGAGGGATTTTGCCATAGGTAATCACCACGATTGGAAGACGGATTGGTGATCGCAGTAATATGTTAACCTTGGGCGAATAGACGCTGCTGCCCATCCATCAGCCATATGTCCCTTAGTCGCATTTTACGACACCCATGGGTGGTCTATTCTAAGCCGGAAACCACACGGCATATATAGCCAAATCAAAACACTTTTAATTTATTGTGAGTAGGATGGAGAATTGAATTAATGTTCCATTCATGTACAAATCAAAAGCTTCATTATTATGCAACGATCATTAGTGCAATATGTTTAACTAACGTCCGCAATTACTATAATGACGTCAGCAAATCCTATCCCTATTGTCATTGTACATTGCCACTTAATAAATCCCGAATAGTATAAAGAAAACAAATTAAATGTTTAATTCAAATATACCAACTGGTTTCATTCGTCACACAGTGTCAAAATGATAGGTTTATTAGAATATTTGCGGTAAATATAAATTTAGATAACTCTTATATCTATATGTTAAAGATTAAAATTGAATGATATTTGGTTTTAGCGTATTCCATAATTTGGGACTGAATGATTAAAGCCAAAAGATCATAACACACAACATTGTCAAGTTAAAAAGCACTTTGTGATATTTAATAAAAGTTGAGTATTCTTTAGCACTGAATTAGCATTAGGGTCCGCACGTTCCACGTTTTTTGACGATTGCATATCTAATAATCCAAAACATACTTACCAATACCGTCTTTAATCCAACAGGATAAGGACTATTTTAGGCGATTCAAAATAAGTACATATTATATTATGCAATGCAATACTTGAACAGCATAAAGTACTTAAAACGTACTTATAATAGTGGGTAGGTACAGTACAAACATAGAAGCAAATACTTTGTGTCATTGTGGATTCAAAAAGAATAGTACTTATTAATAATTGGAGGAGTACCTACTTATAAGCTTTTCATTTTAATTGCTGCTTGCCTAGCTGTATTTTCATACATAGAATTCGTAGTATAATTTCATAAAGCTAATTAATGAACTATCAGACTTTGTTCTGTTTGCCGATGACACATCATTGATTTTTAAAGTTAATCTTATGGGAAGTCTTATGGGATTCTGCTGTTCTATTTGTTTGTATTTATATTTATAAATCATCTAAGTAATATTTGATAGATACACATTGGTTTTATTTCAAAATGTTTCTTACATAAACGAAAACGATTATTAACCCGACTGTACTTCTTTTTCACAAAAGAAGTAGGTATGACCAGGCGACGAAAACAAAAAAAGGTTAAATTTAAGTTTCACTAAGTGGACACACATATAAATATCGGTATGTCCAGATGACGAAATAATAAGTGATCCTAATTCCGAGTTTCACAAACTCGACACACTCATGCCCAGTCTCGTATGTCCAGATAGTGACTAACCCGCGCAGGTTGCTTAGTTTGTAGTTCGAGCTCTGCTCTCCTTTATGCTTGGTGAAGTAGCAAAAGCCTCCCACTAATACCTAATGTCCGTACGAAAAAGGGAGGCCAATGTCCAGCATGATGATGTATAGAAGTTTTTTTCATAGCGAAATAATACTATCTATATATATAATATGTATTCTTTTCATTTATTACTTTTTTTATTTGGTTTGCCCTATAATACGCATGAATGGTACCTATACTGTTAAGTAAGTATACCATCCCTTGTCCGTGGGTCACTACTCGAGTTGCCAACTGGAAACCAGCGCTAGGTACCGCCTAGCCTATGCTGAGGTGGCAACGTTTTCAGCAGAACATGCAAGGCGTCTTATTGTTTTATACATTTAGCTAAATGTTCTATGTAATATCTTGTGTTGTGCTGAATTAAATGTAATTTCTCTCTTTCTTTCTTCTTTATACTATGGACATTCCTACCTACAGTAGGTATCACTATCATTCTTTATTCTTCCCACAAATATTTAGTTTATCAGCCCGTTTACGTCCACTGCTGAACTTGGGCTTCCTCTTGAGATATATGGCCGTAATCACTACGCTTGGCAGGCGGGTTGTTGATCGCAGTACTTTCATCTGGAAGTATATTTGAGCTGCTGCTCAGCTCTGCTGCTAAATAGATGCTGCTGCCCATCCATCAGGTGTATGTTCCTTAGTCGCTGCTTACCATACCCATAGGAAGATATAGGGTGGTCTATTCTAAGCCGGCAACCGCACGGCATAAAATAGACGCGTAGTATATATAAAATAATGGTTATAGCCACAATTAGTAAACTTAATCAAGCAGTTAATCAAGTAGACTAGATTTAGGGTTCCACAATAAATAAAGAAAGGCACGAGGCAAATGTCTTGCCACTTAATGGGTCCACGCACTAAAACTAACTAACACTTTAGTTATTGAGGTGGGAAGTTATGGATATGGTTGATCCTTCTTTGAGACTAGACTGAGAATTGTGTGATCCACAATTGTTCCGAATTGAGTGTTTGTCAGAAAGTCCCTTGCAAAACATGGATTAATTTCTCTGGTCTATAAAAAAAGTTCTTATACAGTAGTTGGTTCTGAGGCTTGGTGTTCCGAGACCGCTATTTGTGTGAACCACGAATCGTTCGAAATATCTCAACATACAGGGATTTACATGCAATAAAAGTCTTAAAAAATGGCTAGGTGACTTCACTACAATATATTAGTGAATTTTTGCTTAGTTTTATATATATTTATGTGTCTAATAAATATATTTTTCTTTCTATATCATTTGATAAATCATCCTATTTTTACGGTCGCAAATTTGTGGTTATCTATGAGGCTTTTCATATTTTCATAGCCTTTTTTTTCTGGGGTGAAATGGATTTATGCATTTCCATCGCCGCCGCTGCATTCGCGCGCTGGCGGTAGGATATGTGGGACTCGCCTTCTCCATAGCGTAGTATGCTTACTCATACCACGAGGAGAGGACACCACTTAAACCCCGGACACTCCATCGATCCGCCGTTGGCGGGGGTCTGGTGTTTTGGATTCGATTCCCACACAGGACAATTATTTGTGCAAACCACTCATAATTCTTAGTAACTTCCCGTGCGCGCTTTCACCCGCGTATCTATTTATTCATTAATCAATTATTTTATTTCCTCTTTATAATAGTATAGATGAAGTAGTCAGAGCTCGGATCTACATTATCTAGTTAGCCATACCCGGTATGGTTAGGTATATTGAGTAATGTAGGTATGTTCGTTCAATGAACACAAGTTCATCCTAACACAAGCAAACTACTTGCTTAAAAGGATGATCCTCACTGTAAACTAGTATAAGTTATTTAAGTTGTTCTAATAAAACATTTTTTTTTTTTTTTTTTTAAAGACTAACGATAATAATGCCTCATATGTATCTTCTAAGTTCAGTGGTCGCGTGTGGTGTAATCTTGACGGCGAGTTCAAATTACTTCGGGCAGTCAGCTAATCAACCGAGGCTAGGAATTCTACGTTCTACTGGATATTGCTTTAGATACAACTAAGTATATAGTCACGTATGTTTAGATGTAATCGTATTGAGTACAATCAAAATGACTTGAACAGCCCATTTACATCTACTGCTGAACATGGGCCTTGGCATGCCATGGAAGTTGAGACATATTGCCATAATCCCTACACTAGACAGGCAGATTGGTGATCGCAGTACGGTGGTAACTAGGCTTGGACTGATAGATGCTGCTGCTCATCCATCAGCTGTATATCCTTTAGTCGCCTCTTACGACACCCATAGGAAGACATGGGGTGGTCTATTCTAAGCCGGAAGCCAGACGGCATAATATGGATATGGAAAAAATTACATGGCAATTGTATTCTACTAGCTGTCTCGCGCGGTTATACCCGCGTAGATCCCGTTGCCATGAAAACACTTAAAATATATGTCACTCATAAATAATTTGGCTTTCTATAAGTTTAAGAATTTGCAATATCAGTTAAGTAGATTACTTACTCACAAACAATTAACAAACTTTACTTCTTCATTGTATTAGTAAATTTAGTAGGTTCTCTTAATTTCTTCTTATTAATCTATATCTTACTACACGGATATAAATAAAGCGGCCGTAACCCAATGGCTAGGGCGTCGGACTTGTGATCTTGTGGTTGCCGGTTCAATCCCCACCCATTTCAATCCCGACGTGAACCCACTCGTAACACAAGCATTTTAGCTTAGCAAGAGGGGTTCACAAGAATACTAGTAGACTGCAAAAACTCTGTTAGTAATCTTTTAAAAAACATAAAATAAAGATTGTTTAAGCTATTTAACAGCTAACAATGAATGTGCCATCTGAACTTGAGCTATCGTTTTGGAGATTAGGATAAACAAACAGACAGACAAATTAACAAGTCCAGGCAAAATCGGTCTAAATGTTACAAACATTTGCCGAAACAAACTGACAGACTATTATTACATATTTTTTATTATCTTTCTGTTATAAGTAAAACAGAAACATTCCTCGCTAGAACTTCTCCCACATATCAATACAATAAGATCGTTCCTGTTTCTAATGATAATTGAGAAATCTAGCTTGGATTTTATTGTTTTCATTTCTATATTAAACGGGATGTGCGGTACGGTCAGCAAAATATGGGGATGCGTACCTTCATTCAATGATGCGTGATTTGAAAGTTGTATATATTTAAAAAAAAATGATAAACTGCAATTTTAAATGGCACCAATACAATCTTTTTGGTTTAAACATAGGTATATGTAGTTGTTTGGATTTTTGTTACATTAATATGAATTATGTGGTAACTGTTCGTGTACGAACACGGAGTTACAACATTATCCGTTGTGTCTGTAAATTATGTATTTGCAATGTCCTGTTACGCCTGAATTAAGAAGATACTAAAGAAGATACCTACTTTTGATATCGACCAAAAGTCCTTAAAAAAAATACATGAATTTTAACCGACTCAATTTGCTGTCGGTACAAGTGTTTTGTTATTGCTGCGCTACAGTTAGCAGAAATGTGAGCTTACATTAGTAATGTTTGTATTTCATTTCAATACGAAGTTGTGTTCGTATTACGGAAGCTTTAAATAGAAATTACCCTGGAGGAATAGTGGTAAAAACACTTATTTTTCAGACGGTCATATGAAGATGGCCACGAAGCTTTTGTTACTTCAAGGGGCATAAAGGCATAAATGGTTAAATCTTCTTGTGGAGTTTGGAGCTCGGCTTGGCTCAGGCGTTCGCTGACGAAGGAATTGACGACTTAAAACTGCAGATTTTCAGGAAGATTTTAGCAACTATCATTAAATTTTACAGTTCATCTTGGACTTCCGAGTATCTGAAGGTTTTTGTATACTAAAGGAGGGGGTAAAAATCCTGTAGTCATAAAACTCTTCTGTGTAGACTGTCAGATAATTAATTTAATTCTTATTTATTAATCACTCCTGAAGAAAATGTTGTTATTATGTAGATACGAGTCTTTTTCACCGGCCTTAGTGGTAAGCTGGAATTCAGCCATAGAAAATGGTTTAAAAACTAGATTAGAGTTACCCCTATAGGGCTTGGACCTCGATTCAGAATAATGACTGTGAAGATTTTTAGGAGAGCTTTTTGCAACTGTTGCTCTACTTAACACGGGATTCTAGGACATTGGTTCAACGAGGGCATCGGAAGATTCAAAACTGTTACCAATGTTTTATTACTCAATTATTTTTATTATTGAGTGAACTATCTATGAAATATTTTACGCCTTAACGTATTAATTTTGTTTCAATTTGCCCCAAAATCTGTTTACCAACGAATAATTGTTACATACAAGTGATACTCATCTCCAATTTAAAAAGCTTTACTAAACATTCAATGATTCATAAAGTTATAATGAACTATTCTAATATCAACACGTATCTAATACAACTACTATATATGCATATTTATAACGATGGGCGTGGCTTTCCGTTGCCATGGTTACACCCCGCCCACAAAGAGAAGGGGTATGCCAGATGCGCATGAGTTGCTCAAACGCGAGCTTTGTTGAAAGCGTTCTTGATGTGCACTGAGATAAAAAAAAACTGTTACATATTTTTACATTATGATTGTTAAAGTGTGTGTAACAGGAATATAGTTCTTCAGTGAAAATTTTAGTATTGATGGGTATTATCTTGTTGATTCAAGAATGATGTGGCCTAATTAAGGTGTTGGTATTATTTAATAATGTAACATAATTATTTTATGAATGCATTAACATATATTTTTAACATTAAAATTTCTTAATTTGTTTTTTGTATCCGTTGTATGTTTTATCCGCATAATTATGTAGATTTTGTTCTCGTGGAAATCTCGTTTTTAAATATAGCCTTTGCAACCGACAATAATGTGGCTTCTATTAGTAAAAGAATTTTCAAAGTGATTTCAGTAGAACTAGAGATTATGCCTACAAACTCATGAACTTTTACCCCTTTAACGCATTCTTTTAGATTATTTACAGATTATAGATAATTAATTTAGTATACTACATAAAGGAATCAATAAATAATTCAATGAAAAACATTAAAACATTATTTAGAGGTATTTCTTACTTGTTTGTGTAAATGAATTAAATAACTGTTTAACATTTTAGTTCTGTGAATACATAACTTGCCTACCTACTAGCTAAAATATTAATTAATAAGTGTAAAATTAGTTAGTTGGTTCGAAATTTAAACACAATATCATATTAGAAGAATTTAATGTAATCCATTAGCCAATTACAACTTGTAGTACCTTACACTAAAAGTTATTGTTAATTTTCAACGTTCAATCAAATATGCCAAGTGCGAATAGGTCAACGTAAATAAAAATGATTTTTATTTTATTTTCTATTTTATCTCATTTTTATATGAAACACCAGCTTAGCTTAGCTAAGTCCGCGCGCGGTTTCAACGTGGCACGGTCCGTTTCTGTGGGAACTTTATCATTAAATAACGCTTATGTTTCTCCTGGATAACGTAGCTAAAGATGAAAGAATTTTTGAAATCGGTCCTTTAACTCCGGAGCCTATCCAATGCAAACAAACAAACAATCAGTATTTTCTCCTCATAATAATAGTATAGATTCTGCAAGCGAGATAAGAAACGGTCTGTCTGTACTTACTAATTCAGCTACTGGGTCTATCGAAGACCCTTTGCTATTGATGACCACACTACAAATAGACTAAACAATGCCTATCCTAATTCTTCACCGAACAATCGGCTGTCCACGACAAATTTCAAAATCGATTCTATTTCTATGTAGACAAGTCTCATATTGGAATAGTAATAGATAAATATAGTAGGAATCAGTGAGTCTCTCCCAACCGCATCACAGATTGGAACTGCAGTTTCCATTTAAAACAACTTGGGGAATTGTATTGAGTTCTCTTGGTTGTGTACACTAACCAAATGTTATACGACGAGCTACATAACTATTATTTACTGAAGTAGATGATTGCTTTTGGATGTAATCTTGCTGTCTATATGATCTATACTCTTCGCTAGCGACCGCTTTATGCTGATGTCTAAGTCCCATTGGGTATGCCCTCTTGTGTATGGCGCTTAGTTTGTAGGCCGGAGTCTTGCTCGTTTTAAATGCTCGGTGAAGTAGCAAATGCCTCGTGGCCAACTAACTATATGTGACCATCCAATAAAACTATCTGTGCTTATATCATACCTGATATATTATGTAGATGAAGTGTGTGTTTTATATGGCGGTAATTATGTGGTCTATATGGCTTATTCTCCCTGCGAGCGACCGCCCTGAGTCGAGTTCTGAGTCCCTCAGGGTGCACAGGTTATAATATATACCTCCATGTTTGTAGTTTTTAAAAATGTATAAAGTAAATGTGATATTTTTTTGTTATACCTCACCAAATATCAAATGATATAGTATAAGTTTATCTGTTAATTAACTCACTCCCACACGGAAAACGGTCAGAACATTAAACTTTATAATCGTAAACTTCCCGTCTCTTTCCTCTATAGACTTGTTGTATTAACACTTTGTGTGTCTTGTACAAACATCGACTACTGCTACCAATGCTCTAGGGAACCACTCGCAAACTATAGACATAACCCATTAAAAATTGAACCTAATAACTATCTCATTACGAATCATATTCCATTGCGCTAAAATTAGCCGAAAGAGAGCTAAAAACAACGAATCATTTTAAATAGTTTTGAAATTGAATTCTATTCACATCACAATACGATTCAAATTTGTAATTAATGCTTTAAAGATAGCTCAAGTAGTTGGATAACTAAAGTTTAGTTTAAAATTACACAGTAGGTGGTATTGTTTGTGGGTCTTGACAGAATAAATGTTGTTCGTTTATGTTGTGCTTAGTGTTTTATTAGTTCATCATTAAAATACAAAACTTTTAAAGTTGCAAGAATATTATATTAAAACGTTTTTAAGAAAGGTTGCTTTTTTCGTCCCTCAGTTTATACCAAGTAATAGATTTTGGAAACGGTTTTGTAATTGATATCCATAATATGGTTTGTTAGACAACATCCGTAACCGAGCCTTGGGAGTCGTGGGTTTGATCTCCGACAAAAGATATTGAGTGAAATCTAAGATATCTTTGCGAGTTTGTCTAGTTGAGGGACTATTCTCCGTGCCCGTTGGTCCCGATTGTCATAATATAATCTAGGTACCTAACATCATCAGCTTCAGCCCGTATAACATCAACTGTTGAACATGGGCCTCCTCCTGAGGGAGGATTTTTACCATAGTTACCACGCTTGGCAGGCGGGTTGGTGAAACTAGGTAACAGGCAGCAGCATTTTCTTTTATCCTTACTGTCAACATGAAGACAATCCTATGGTAAACACTCTTAGATGGAGTACATGTTCGGCTGTGGACGTTTTACGGGCTGATAAATTGATGATGAGTATTTTTTTTTTAATTTTAGTTAAATATTTATATATATTTTTACCTTTTATATAGGTATTGTAATGTCACGAGTGTCATAAGACTGCATGTTGTGACACCTTAAAATGCTGTGCATTAGACTTCACATTTGTGTGTTTTTTATATATTGAAAGCAAAATGTAACAGCTACTGGTTGTCCTTGAATAAATAAATGATGAATAAAATAGTCAAATATCGATTTACTAATCATAATAAATCCCTACGTTCATTACATAATCGTCTCTTACACTGTCCCCCACACCGTTCCAATTTTATTCATTCTTCTTTCTCTATTCAGTCCATACTTCTATGGAATGCGCTTCCTCTCGGAGTCAGGATGGCTAAAAATTGTCTCTCTTTTAAGAATAATGTACGCGAGCATATCACTAAACAACTGTCAGTGCCGCGGTAGCGACGATTGATTTTTTTTTTTTTTGAGTAGACATAGTTCATATAGTATTATAATATGTGTAATGAATAAAGTATTAGTATGTATAGTATTATTTATCTATGTATTATTAGAATGTAGGTATATTTTAGTTCATGTACCAATATGGTATTCATTTTCCTCATAACTTTGTTATTTCTGTGCACCTACCACTTTTTCTCTGCACCACCCTATGGTTGACTGGCAGAAAATACCATCGGCATTAAGTCCACCATGCACTTTTTAGTGCTAAAGTATTAAATAAAAAATAAAAATAAATAGTCACAGTTATCATCTGTGTGTCTGTCTACTGCTTTTAAAACGTGCTGCGTGCATGGATTTTGGATCGGTCTTCTAATAAATATGTAAAATACTTTTAGGCTGGAGCTCTATTCGCCTTTATGTTCGGTGAAGTAATAAAAGCCTCCTGGCTATAACTGTGGTAGGAAAAGAAATGGACGCATCATAAGAACATAATTTAATATTTTATGAATAAAGATATTATTGACTTTGACTTTGACTACATTATGTCCGTCTGAAAAAAAAACTATAAAAAAACGTCGCTGATACTGCAATACCGCGTAAGTGACAGCTGCTAACAAGGTGTGATTTCATCTGTGTAGAAATATTTTGTTTATTGCCCGTGGTACTACCGGTATTTTTTTAAATATGTTAAAAATCTATTTGCTACATTTGATTATCAACCGTATCGGCTTAAATTACGCGTTTTTAAAAGATCACCCACGCAATGTTATTTAATTAAAAACTTCATTTAAGTCATTCAACGATTAAACATTGTTCCCTACACCTTTTGATAAGTCTGGAGCCTTGCTCGCTCAGGCTAGCAAAGCCTCGTGGCTGACTAGTGAATACATTAATGTCCGTCCGAAAAAAATCCCCCTACACAAAAAACTAAACCCAACTCTTACAAAACACAACTTAATCAGACTCGCCTAGACTAGCCTAGCAAAAGCCTATGGCCTATGGCCCATGGCTGACTTCACAAGTGTCAGTCCTAAAAAAGTCCCCTACACAAAAAACTAAACCCAACTCTTACAAAACACAACTTAATCAGACTCGCCTAGACTAGCCTAGCAAAAGCCCATGGCCTATGACCTTCCTATGACCCATAGCTGACTTCATAAATGTCAGTCCTAAAAAAGTCCCCTACACAAAAAACTAAACCCAACTCTTACAAAACGCAACTTAATCACACTTTCAGCATAACACTTCTCTCCTATAATTATATTAACGTTACTATAACGATTGAAGCTTACAAAGGAACCGATAAAGCTCCTATCTACATTTTAAATCGTTATAAAGTGACAATTACTAGCACAATATAACGCGGTGTAATTTGAAGCCTATTTGAAACTAGCAATTGTGCCATTTGTGTTCTACAATGAGATTTAAATGGCGGCGTTACATGTGTAATATGAAACTATTGTAGCCGTATTTAACCTATAAGGGGCTCTGGGCACTTAAATATCAGATTTATTATTGACTAAGGACTAAGGATAACTTTTATTATAGACGTTCGCAAAGATGAGAATCTTTTTGTATAATAACTCACAGCTCGCTTCTTGATGAAATTCGGAGCAGAAACCGTGGTCAAGAAATGGCCATAATAATTACACGTCAGTCAAACCGGACTTTAATATCTATATAAAAAATATGAGAATCGTTTTAAATGAATTAAATGACAAAACAGAACTGATCCATATTTTATATAAGTCTTTAAACATTCCGCAATCTCCTCAACAGCAACCAACTTGGCTTAAAGTTCAAGCCCCAAATAGCTCTAAAGCAAGTTACATAGCTTTAATGAGGCTCTCCTGCTTGCATGGTTAAGTAATAATAACGTCGCGGCTTACTACGTATGTCTGTCTAGAAAAAACGACACCACCGACGTGATTGTCATTGAAGCCATTAGACTTTGAAACTATTTAACTGGTAGCATGCAAAAAGGTTGGAAAAAATATAGTTTCAGAATAATTAATTTAAAAGATACTTAATTTTCTAACTAAGAATGCAAATCCCTGTGTCGTGGGGAATTTTACAAACACATAATTCACGGACACAAATCACACCCGGACTTAGAATAACTACTAGTATAGTAGTCTAAATAGTTGTCCCGGTTTAAAATTGAACTCAGAACACGGGGTATCAGATGCATGCTCAATAACCATTGATTAACACGTACCGTCAGCTGGTTAGTGTACACGACGGATAAACGTTAGCTGGCTAATACAATCCGGACATCGCTTCATTTGCCGGACATGTAATCTATAAGCTTATGTACAGTTTTATCCGGAAACCTGTCGACGGTTATCCCGAAGTTTGATCCGATTAAATACAAACGAATGAAATCATGTAGGACATATGAGATGGTTATCCAAACGGCCCACATGATTTCATTTCGATTCTTTTATAACTATAACAGTTTGTGAATATACTACCCCAGTGTTCCTATCATGTCTTATTATTTATTGCTTTGTAGTTCAGCCTAGTAAATTCTTTTAAAAACCATACAAGTTTACGAATTTGTAAAATATGTGTCCCCTATCATCTTTCAATATGATAATTCATATAATCAAATTTCCAATGCATTTGTAGACGCGAAAAATCTGAAAGTCGTTATTTCTGATCAACGATCGCTAGTATGGGCAGGTCGCTCAGTTTTTAGTATCAAAAACTTAGTGCGTAACCGCATAACCACATAGTTATCTTCGTTAATAGTGAGATACCGCGTAACTGAGCTAATAAGGTTGAAGATCGAATGTACCAAATTAATAAATCGCTCTTTATTACACAAATAAAGAAATATTTCTTGGTTGACGAAATTACACCTTATTAGCCACTGTCACTTACGTGGTATCAAATTATATCGGTCTGAAAAAAAAAAACGACAATCTTAAGCTATCAACATCCTATTAAATAATTTCTGGTACAAACTAAATAAGTTTATAACACAATTCATTTTCCGTGTAACAAGGTTACAACATAAGTCAATTCCCCACAACATGATGCAGTATTAAGGATGTAACATTGTGTTACATTTATTGCATTTGTATCAGCCCGCGGCAATCTAATGGCTCATAGCATCGTATTATGTAGTGATAGCAAAATATTGTATATATGTTAGGAAAAGCTATTTTCGTGAGTAGTTTTTATTGTTTTATTACATTTTATAATTTTCTAGAATATTTTTAAAATCTGTTGCTGGGCGTGGGCGTATAATATACTAAATCCTGGGTATGGATTTGGTACATTATATAAATTTCATATTAGTAATTCTACACTTCTAAACATTGATAAAGTATTATTTATTATTCTAAGTTGTGTTTTTATTACAGCTGAAGACATTGTTTGATTGTTTGCTTGAACGAACTAATCTCAAAAAAGAAAGTATAAAAATACACATATACAAAATATGCATCTTACTGAAACAGACTTTATTTAAAAATATTTTACACTGAGATTGCAACTACCGTCAGAATAAAAAGTTATATAAGAAGAAGTCAATAAAATAATATCTAAAGTAATAATATCTCAATAAAATAAGAAATAAATCTATCGATCTCCGTGTAGCTCTTTCATGTTTTATATTAAAAGGTGTCAAAGGACTCTTCAATGTTGTCTTTGGCCTAATAAATGCGTTTCAAATGACCGTGGACCCGTGTATCTTAATTCTGTTAAAATAAATAATTATTTTATTTTTGGTGAAGAAAAAAACTATGTCAGAGAAATTTCTTCACTAACGTTATCAATATACTTCATACCTTATAAATTACATAATGCATGAATTATAAATTCCACCTAAAAAAATGACTTAAACATAAAACGTGCTCTTACTTTGCTGACGCTACACACTAACTAACCGCTAAGACACTCAATCTCGTCTAGTCTACGAACGTGTTTATGCGAAACACTGCGGGATCTCTTCTGATACTATCATTTAAAATTTTAATTACAACAGTGTTTTTCAGTACACATTCAAGTATTTATTTAATAACATTTTACATTAATGAATAAAATACATATACAACTAAAACTAGCTAATTTTAAATAAAACTAACTTATAAAATATTATAACTTATAATATAGCTAAATCTATTCTACTTGTGTGTTCCCAGAATGCTGGCAGTATTACCCCGTTGAATGGCAATGCTTACCATTAAAGTTAAAATTAAAAATGTATAATTTAATTTATTGCAGAAATATTATATATTTTTTATAAATAACTACTGCTACACCAAAGAAATAAATCCCTGTGTAGCGGGGGAATGTACAAACACATAATTTAAACACAAAGCACAGAAATAATTGTCACGGGTTGGAATCGAACCCAGAATACCAGGTTTCAGAAGTCACTGTCGTAATCGTAACCACTAATTCAATAATATGATGCGTCGTATCGTAGGTAGACCAATGGCTTAACGTTCTTTGCGAGGGTCGGTGGGTACCAACCAGCCCCGGAAATAAATCTTATAATTTATACAAAGATTTCTTGTCCCGCGTGGGCGTGGACTACGACCTCCGAGATTTAAAGCAAGACATACCGCTACGTACATATATTGGAAGTGAAAAACACGAACAATACGAACCATCTTGCAAGTCGCACGTGACCACCATATATCTTGTTCGTGGGCGTGGCTTTAAGGTTAATTTGTTGTTATAAATAGCGACACCAGGTGTTCAGTTCAACACGAGATCTCGAAGGACAATGCTTTATATATAAGATACGACAAATGGTGGGCAAAATGATTGTGTTTTTGAGTAAATGCTTTTATATAACACGCTTGGTGCTATGTAAAAGTGACTGCCTCTTTGGTCTAGCCCACTCCCTCGCCCTCCCGACCCTTACTTCGCAAATAACCTTCCGATGCCCTCGTAGACCCGATGTCAGAAAGACCCGCGAATTTTAACTTAGAGTGACAGTTGCACAAATCTCCCCTAAACAACTAAAACTCATAATGACCGCCCTGAGCCAAGGTCCAAGTCCCACAGTGGACGCCCTCTTGCGCATATTGATTAGTTTGTAGTTTTAAACCATTTATTAAGGCTGGTGCTCCGCTCGCCTTTATGTTTTGTGAAGTAGCAAAAGACTCGCGGCTAAATACATAGGTCCGTCCGAAAAAAACTTTGGTTTAACGGTGTAACAAGCGGCTATAGCCAAATGCCTAGGGTGTGTTCCTCACCACTCGTGTAGGTAGAACCGTCCCACAGGATTTTGAGAGTAAAGGAATACAGAATGCACAAGTGTTTGCGCACACAGTTGTGCACTATAGTAAGTCCTGAGCAGATGGCAAACGGTGTGAAGAACTATAACAATCTATACTAATACATTAAGCTGAAGAGTTTTTATGTTTATTTGCTTGAACGCGCTAATATCTGGAACTACCGGTCCGATTTGTAAAATTCTTTCAGTGTTAGATAGCCCATTTATTGAGAAGTGCTATATCTTATCTATATATATAAAACAAAGACGGGTTTGTTACAACACTTATAACTCGGGATCGGCTGGATCAATTTTCATGGTTTTTGTTTCGTTGGATTTGTCTCCGCCCTGAATAGCAGAATACATTTTAAACACAAAAGAAAGTCGTGTTAGTTACACTATTTATAACTCAAGAACGGCTGAACCGATTTGGCTGAAAATTGGTAGGGAGGTAGCTAAGAACTGGGAGAAGGACATAGGATACTTTTGGATAGGGGTAGGGTAGGGGTAGGGTAGGGGTAGGGTAGGGGTAGGGTAGGGGTAGGGTAGGGGTAGGGTAGGGGTAGGGTAGGGGTAGGGTAGGGGTAGGGTAGGGGTAGGGTAGGGGTAGGGTAGGGGTAGGGTAGGGGTAGGGTAGGGGTAGGGTAGGGGTAGGGTAGGGGTAGGGTAGGGGTAGGGTAGGGGTAGGGTAGGGGTAGGGTAGGGGTAGGGTAGGGGTAGGGTAGGGGTAGGGTAGGGGTAGGGTAGGGGTAGGGTAGGGGTAGGGTAGGGGTAGGGTAGGGGTAGGGTAGGGGTAGGGTAGGGGTAGGGTAGGGGTAGGGTAGGGGTAGGGTAGGGGTAGGGTAGGGGTAGGGTAGGGGTAGGGTAGGGGTAGGGTAGGGGTAGGGTAGGGGTAGGGTAGGGGTAGGGTAGGGGTAGGGTAGGGGTAGGGTAGGGGTAGGGTAGGGGTAGGGTAGGGGTAGGGTAGGGGTAGGGTAGGGGTAGGGTAGGGGTAGGGTAGGGGTAGGGTAGGGGTAGGGTAGGGGTAGGGTAGGGGTAGGGTAGGGGTAGGGTAGGGGTAGGGTAGGGGTAGGGTAGGGGTAGGGTAGGGGTAGGGTAGGGGTAGGGTAGGGGTAGGGTAGGGGTAGGGTAGGGGTAGGGTAGGGGTAGGGTAGGGGTAGGGTAGGGGTAGGGTAGGGGTAGGGTAGGGGTAGGGTAGGGGTAGGGTAGGGGTAGGGTAGGGGTAGGGTAGGGGTAGGGTAGGGGTAGGGGTAGGGTAGGGGTAGGGTAGGGGTAGGGTAGGGGTAGGGTAGGGGTAGGGTAGGGGTAGGGTAGGGGTAGGGTAGGGGTAGGGTAGGGGTAGGGTAGGGGTAGGGTAGGGGTAGGGTAGGGGTAGGGTAGGGGTAGGGTAGGGGTAGGGTAGGGGTAGGGTAGGGGTAGGGTAGGGGTAGGGTAGGGGTAGGGTAGGGGTAGGGTAGGGGTAGGGTAGGGGTAGGGTAGGGGTAGGGTAGGGGTAGGGTAGGGGTAGGGTAGGGGTAGGGTAGGGGTAGGGTAGGGGTAGGGTAGGGGTAGGGTAGGGGTAGGGTAGGGGTAGGGTAGGGGTAGGGTAGGGGTAGGGTAGGGGTAGGGTAGGGGTAGGGTAGGGGTAGGGTAGGGTAGGGTAGGGGTAGGGTAGGGGTAGGGTAGGGGTAGGGTAGGGGTAGGGTAGGGGTAGGGTAGGGGTAGGGTAGGGGTAGGGTAGGGGTAGGGTAGGGGTAGGGTAGGGGTAGGGTAGGGGTAGGGTAGGGGTAGGGTAGGGGTAGGGTAGGGGTAGGGTAGGGGTAGGGTAGGGGTAGGGTAGGGGTAGGGTAGGGGTAGGGTAGGGGTAGGGTAGGGGTAGGGTAGGGGTAGGGTAGGGGTAGGGTAGGGGTAGGGTAGGGGTAGGGTAGGGGTAGGGTAGGGGTAGGGTAGGGGTAGGGTAGGGGTAGGGTAGGGGTAGGGTAGGGGTAGGGTAGGGGTAGGGTAGGGGTAGGGTAGGGTAGGGTAGGGGTAGGGTAGGGGTAGGGTAGGGGTAGGGTAGGGGTATGGTAGGGTAGGGGTAAAGTAGGGGTAGGGTAGGGGTAGGGGTAGGGTAGGGTATAAAAGTCAACCCGTGCGAAGCCGGGGCGGGCCGCTAGTATTTAATAATAAAGTTCCTACGGTAATGGGAGTTACACGAGTGAAACCACGCGCGGGAAGCTAGTGTATATTTAACACTGTACACACAAGTAATACAAGTATTGCGTGCACAACATGAATTAAAAATACTCTTACTTTGAACAGACAGACAGACTAATCGATTGTCTGGGAATCGAAGGATGTGATTCGCACCTACGATTTTATTAATACTACACACGCAAATCGTAGATAAGTTTCAAATTATAGCTCTAAGATGTAGTCTGATTGCTTTTTTTATCGACGCGTAGATAAAGGCCTACATGACTAAACATAACCTAAAAAAAATGTTTTAAGATAAAACATCGTGCATATTATAGTCCTTCCGGGTTAGTTTGCTCATTTTGTATATTTTAAAAGAATAAATAGAGCTGGAGCTCTGCTGTCTTCATGTCTTTTGATACAGCAAAAGCCTTGTTGATGTGTAGTTACAAACATCGTTTGTATTTGTAGTTACGAACATTATATCTGTCGGAAAAATAAAAAACGCTATAATCATATTTTATCAATCAAAATAACAGCTGGAGTGTTGCTTATAATAATATGTTACGCTCGGAACAATGATAAAGCGATATCGAACGATTGTTATATGTCATTACCCCAAGGACGGGAGGATTTTGGCTTGTATTACCACAATTAATGGGTTATACACATGTTTTTGTTAAATAGTAATACTTTTAGAAAGTATTCAAATTAATTTAGATTGACTAGATATCTAGGTAACCTAGTGTGCATTTCCAATTTTTGTGAAATGGCTTAAGTATAGGTATTGCTTGCCGCAAATGTACTCCCAATTTTATAAACTATAGTTGGAAATTCAATTGTGTTTTATTTCAATTGTTGGAAAAATTTTAATCAAGTTTTTTTTTTCTGACGGACATTTATGAAGTCAGGCTTTTGGTACATGACCGGCCACAAAGACGAGCATGGCTCACCATAATACCCGCAATATTAGCAAAAGGTCTAGCCTTACTAAATTATTTTGTAGGTTTATAAACTACAAACTAAACAACCTGCGAAACCTGCTTGAGGAATTATGGATAATAACTGTTTTTTTCGGGGACCTTTGTGCAACTGACGCTCTAGGTGCTCAATCCGACAAAGAGTGCCGCTGTACTCTTCTCGAGATTCAACAGCCCACCGGTCATTCCACCGGTCACGATGTTTGGCGAACCAATCCCTTGGGAACGGCAAGCCAAGTACTTAGGCGTAATCCTTGACCGAAAGCTAAACTTTAGAGCGCATGTAGAAACCGTTCGTGCACGGGCTTCACTTACGCTCAGTCGACTACACTGTCTCTTAAATTCACGCAGTAAACTATCACTTGATAACAAGGTTAGGATTTATACCACGTGTATACGGCCGATTATGACGTACGCGAGCACTGTATTCGCTCATACAGCGTCTAGCAGTTTGTACCGCTTACAAACTGTCCAAAGTAGATTCACTCGACGTGCCACCGGGGCACCGTGGTTCATTCGTAATCGCAACCTGCATTCTGATCTCCAACTGCCTTCCATCAAGCAGTGGATGAAAGAGGCGTCGGAACGCTTCTTTGAATCCGCGGCTCAACATCCAAACCCGTTGGTTGTTGCAGCATCCGACTACAAGCCTTTGCCTACAAAGCGTCGTAAACACCGTCGGCCTCGGGGCGTCCTAGACGACCCGGACGACGAGATCACAACTTACCAACTAGCAGTACAGAGACTGCAAGAAACTAGCACCACTACACAGAGACCACTCTATCCGACCCGCCGGAGAAGAGTGCGCCCGCGAACGCGACGCGTCCCCCCTCGCCCTCCCGACCCTTAGTTTGCTAAGAACCTTCCGATGCCCTCGTAGACTCGAAGTCCGAGAGGCCCGCGAACTGTAAAGTAGAGCGACAGTTGCACAAAACTCCCCTAAATAAACTAAAAGCCATAATTCCTCAATCTCCCCGTCAGCGACCGCCCTGAGCCGAGGTCCAAGTCCCACAGGGGACACCCTCTTGCGCAGGTTGCTTAGTTTGTAGTGTTTAAACCATTTATCTAGGCTGGAGCTCTGCTCGCCTTTATGCCCGGTGAAGTAGCAAAAGCCTCCTGGCTAACTACATATGTCCGTCCGAAAAGCTCTAGGTGCGTTAGGTGATCTAGGACAGTTCGTGACTCCTTGAGGGCATCGGAAAGTTCTTTCTTTAATTAAGTATTTACAAGATAGAGGTATCATAAATGTATTATGTAACTAGCGTTGCCCGTTGTTGTACAAGTAGCGTTGTTTCATTCTTTTGAGAGGTGGTTGATGCCTTCGTCATAAAAACTGTCTACGTGCCGAATTTCCGTGCGCAAAATATAAAGATAATAAATAGATAAGACGCATCACCGACGAAAGCTTAACGTGCTCTACAAAGCACGAGCGAAACACCACCAACTTACAAACTTCAGATTGGTAGTTCAGATTTTCCTCAATAAAAGTATTCTACTACTTAGCTACCTAACACAATTTTTCGCCCGGGAATCGATATATTATGCTACCCACGATTGTTTTAAATACCGTTTATGTAAACTAAAAATAACTTCAATAAGCTTTGCTTTCCCAATCCAACTAAAAATATGCAAAGCCAGTCTCACAAATATGATATCCTTTTACTTTCGCAAAACCAAATATAAGTACCTAACTATTTACTAGAGATAAGCAAAAATGTAATATCGTGAATTAAGATTAAACTCGCAGTGACATTGCGAATTTCCCAGAGGCACAGTCTATATTACCCACTGTCCGGTGAGGTCAACGTATTACTAAAGGTAGCTATGGAAGTTAGTATGTATGTTAAAATAACATATTCTAGCTCGGCTAGTTTTAACTGTGTGCCATTGCTTCTATACTCCAAAAGAAGAAAAGAAAAGAAGAACGCTATTTAGTAGCGCAGAAAAAAACAATAGATCGATAGTGAAGTTCATTAGTCTTGTACGGCAATTAAATTTTAAGAAATGATTGAATGTTCATTATATATTTACGACCCGTTGTTACCTTTTCTATTTGCAAAATACCTAAATAATCTATAAATATGGTTTACAGATAAAAATATGTATGTCATTTTCCGTCAAATACTTCAAAGTAGAACCTAGCCTTTATACGTAATTTTACACGCAATAGTAGTAGAAAGTAAGGTACTCTTAAATTGAAAATTAAAAGTTTTAGGAAAACTAGTTAACAATACATTTTTATGTTTAAATTAAGTTCTGTCTGCTTGTTATTAAATCATTTTATACAAAAACCACCTAATCAAAACTGGGCATCAATTTCGCAACAAAATTGTAAAACAAAAATATTTAACCCGCTGTGATCTGCGAATAACAAAAGCAAAATGACAATACGTTTTAATAAAATCTGTCAGCGAAACCCGATGTATACCCAACACAATGAAGGGTTGATCACGTCATTTGTGGCATCTCATAAGTTATGAGAACAAAGCGATTTAAAAAATAAAAAACATACCCCGCTGTAGGAAAATGAAACGTGCGATAAATACAGTTCTCACACTCAGAAAATGTCTTCAAGGGTGACAACTAATTTGAGTTGACTGACAGAGAAGTGCATAGTGCCAAGTGAATACACAACATTTTGCTGCTGAGATATCAGTGTGGTAAGAAATCATTCTTATCAGTGTGGCAAGAAATCACTCTATCAATCTACAACTGTAACATCAGCTACTGTCATATTTCGGCCTCAGTTAAACTGTAAAAAGAGAAGTCTGCACAAAATAAAGAGTCGACATCCGTACACCGTTTTTTATATACATATATTTAGTTAGCCATGAGGCCTTTGCTCCTTCAATTTAGCTTTAATAAACAAATCAATCGACACAACAGGGCACTGGGCTAGAAAACATAATTTTACCATTCCCATTATTGTAAGTGGATGATTTAAAGAGGAGTTTTGGGCAACTGTCACCCTTCTTTACACTTCACGAGCCTCTTTCAGGTCTACGAGGGCATTGAAAAGGGTTTTTCCAAACAAAGGATCGGGAGAGCATTTTTTTTTTTTGGAAGGACGTACGAAGTTAGCTACGAGTCTTTTGCTACTTTACCGGGCATAAAGGCCAGCAGAGCTCCAGCCTTAATAAATGGTTTAAAAACTACAAACTACGCAACCTGCGCAAGAGGGCGCCCGCTGTAGGGCTTGGACTTCGGCTCGATGAGATTAAGGGGTCTCGGACTTCGGGTCTACGATGACATCAGATGTCGGGAGAGATCCCTACACTACTTTGCTAAGTGCTGTACCAATCAAACTGTAAAAGACTTTACATTTCTGTATGCTACATCAGTACTACGTTATACCTATTTGGGAATAATGCGTGATAAATTAAATATCGTTTTAGGATTAAGTGCACATTTATTTAAACAAGTCCTTATTTTAAATATTAATTTATTGCCTTATCAAGCGGTGCAATTGATTCGTCGCTAGCCGATTACTTAATCTGGTAAATTCTTAAACAAATTCTCTCTCTGCTTATGATCTTGTACCACACCCGAACCCTAATTTGAATAATTCCTCGTCACGGCTTACGAATAATTGCTACTCAGTCCATACCTGTTGGAAATGTGATTTATATCCCGCGGAATACAATTCAAATTAACTCTTATTTTTAACTTTATGCAGTTCATTTTCTACTGAACTTTTAGGATTTTTTTTATTTGCTTCTAATTGTTATGCATACTAGTACCTAACTATTGGTATTCCTACGATTTTAATGCTGGTCGGTAATAATTACTGCGCAATGATTTAGTGACGTAATAAATAATTTGTTTTGTATACGATATTCGATACACAATTGTTGAAATTAAGCCTATTGTTCGATGTTACTAGGTACCTACTTAATATTCGTTGAAACTCCATATGATTCCGGAAAAATTTAAATATATGCCGCTAGCTTCATTGCGTGGTATCACCATTGTAAAACCATTTTTTTAAGTAGCTTATGTTTATTATGTTGCTTATTTTTCTAGAAAGATGACTAGTTTAAATAGTTTCTAAACTATAATCTATCTCTGTCAAATTTCATAATATTTTTTTCATAGATACATGTGTCGCATTATTTGTTAGATAAGGTACATAGGTAAGATGCAAACAAACACATGGTCATTAGATGGAAAGTAATCAAACATACTTAATATACCACGTTGAGAAAGTAAACCCGCAAAAACCCCCGGGTGCTTCTGCGTACGCTACCATATGGAGGCACTAATTTCTAGACACTTAGCTAAAAATAAAGCAAGAGTATTCTGGTTTCTTGAAGGAGTGTCGCATCGTAAAAATATCTCTCCTCTTCGTAAAATTATAGTAGGTCTTTACCTATGAAATTAGCGTTTCGTATGAAAAAATTTAAACGATTTTTTTTCATGTATTTTTTATTTGAATTAATCGAAGTAATCACCCATGCAATCAATGCATCTCTGCCAACGCAGTGGCAGTTTATTGATGCCCTTCTTAAAGAAATCAGCTGGACGGGAGGCAACAAATTCTTCAAAAGCATTTTGTACTGCCTCTCGGGTATTGAATTTTTTTCCCGCCAAGAAGTTATCCAAATTCTGGAAAAAGTATTAGTCTGTAGGCGCAAGGTCTGGTGAGTAGGGCGGATGACGGAGAGTTTCCAACCCCAGTTCTTGCAACTTGGAGACCGTCTGCTGTGCAGTATGAGGTCGCGCGTTGTCGTGCAGGAGCAGCGGAGACGAGCGATAGACCAATGCTGGTTGGAGATGTGCCAGCTTCTCCATCATTGTGTTCAGTTCTTCACAGTACACATCTGCAGTATCTAATGCTCACCCCGATTGGTAAGAAGCTGTGATGAATCGCACCGACGCTTTTCTAGGGGTAAGTTTTCGTTTAGGGCATTGTTAAGGTGCTGAACCAGGATCCAACCAACTTGCTGAGCGCTTGCGGTTATCAAACAGAATCCATTTTTCATCGCAGGTAACAATGCGGTTCAAAATTCCTTCATTTATGTGTTTGTTGAGCGGTGCAAGGCACGTCTCGACGCGTACTTCGCGCTGGCGATCATTGAGTTCGTGGGGCACCCATTTGTCAAGCTTTTTTACCTTGCCAATTTGACGCAAATGGACCAATATTGTTTTGACGCTAACGTCGAAAGCTGCTGCTAATTCAGCCGTAGAATGTGTATCATCAGCTTCCACAAACGCCTTTAATTCGTCATTGTCGACCAAAGTCTTCGGACGACCGCGAGGTTCATTTTTCAGGTCGAAATTTCCAGAACGGAAGCGAGCAAACCAATAACAGGGGGTGCGTTGGTTTGTAGTGTTAGCTCCGTAAACGTCGTTAATGTTGCGTGCCGCTTGGGCCGCGTTACTGCCACGACGATACTCATATTCCATAATTACTCGAATTTTTAACGTATCCATGATGAAAAGATTGAAATGCGATGAAAATGTAACACTTATCAATAAACAAATGACTACTTTTGGAAAAAAGATTCCATGTTTTTAAAATAAAATCAATTTGAAATTAGAATAATTGTTAGCCAAACAAAAATTATTTTGATTTGAAATGGCCAGTACTGCAGAACGGCAATTTCATAGGTAAAGACCTAATATATACGAATATAAGCATGTATAGCATGTAGTTTATGATTATATTGTATGTTTGTATTTATGTTTATATATGTAGTTATTGTATATACGTGTACCTACACACTTAAATTTTTCTACTTCTGACTTCTCCGCTCGCATCTCTGCTGGAAGAGATAAGTAGTACCTTTGAGCATTGCTGTTTGTCTGTCTTGTTGAATTTATATCTTCTGTGTATATGTGTAGTAACATAAATAAATAAATATCGACATACGCAGTTGAATCCAAACTAATGTCCATCATGCATCACATCACGAATTTACAACCGTCCGATTCCCTCGGAAATTGAAGTGGCCTGCGAACTGTAAAATAAATAAGGCCAGAACCCTGCTCGCTTTTGCGCCCGGTGAAGTAGCAAAAGCTTCGTGGACGATTACAATTATATCCATCCGAAAAAAAAATAGAACGACAGCCGCAAAAAATCGACGTCCAAGCTCCACGGGCGCTCTCCCTAGCGAAGGGTTTTTAAATCAATACATAAGCTCTGCTTCCTTATCAGTAACTAGTAGCTTATTATATTGTTTATTCCCCATAAACTAAGAAAAAGGCTTGTATATAAATCATTTCATGTTCAAGTTTATTAGTCTTAACAAGGACAGGACACAGCTCGAAGAACCGAAGCGAATAAAGGTCGCAGAGAGTCGGTGAATGCGAGTTGTTAGCAATCGTTCCCGCTGGAAATTGATGGGAAAAGCTTATGTTCAACTGTGCACGGCACCAGGCTGATATGATGATAATGATAATGAGTCTAAACAACTCTTCTCTCTACAATAATAACATTACATCACATTACATCAATTTGACATCAAGAACTATATTACTTAAAGAGCATTTTAATACTATATACGTGCAAATATAATTATGGTAAAAACATACATTGAGTCCACTATTTGTACTTACACTTACATTCGGTTGATGTGGTCACAAACCACACACTGCACTTGTTTCGCTTTTAGCAGCTTTATGTCGTTAATGGATTTTATTAATACATTTAAAATCCTTTATAATAAAATTATGTACAAGCCTTTCCATTTATTTCACAATAAAACTAGGTTGACAAGAATAAATTTGACTTCAAAAAAATCGGTTCGATTATTAATTTTATTTTTATGATTGACAATGATTTCTCGATTTATTATGATTTCTATCTTTTAATAATTTGATTTCGGTGTCCTATAAAATTGTCAACCGAAATGCATATTTTTCATTATAGGTTTTTTTTTCGGTTTGACTTACGTAGGTACCTAGCCATGAGGCTTTCGCTACTTCACCGGGCATAAAGGCGAGCAGAGCTCCAGTCTTAATAAATGGTTTAAAGGCTTTTTTTTTCCTCCAAATAATTCAATTTAGTGAACAAAGAACATTGGTTAGATTAGATGAAAGTTAATATAAAAAAAAACAAATAGGTATATGTTTATAAAGAATTTATTTTGTATTAAATTCCACGCAATCCCACCCAAGTTCGTTTGTTTTTTTTTTGTAGGGTTCTAGTTAGTTTGCCCCTAATAAAATTAAAAGGTAATATTGTGTTTTTAAGAAGTTCAGTTAGTATTGAAAATACACTTCTTGGCCTTCCTCAATATCATACAAAGATTTAATCTCAAAACACGGCGGTATATACATTTAAATACCTACAATCCTTTAGTCTAAGGCCATAATATAAAGTTTCTATCCTATTTCTATGCAACAAAGAATTTATTTCAACTGCATTTTAATTCCCTCAGAGGAAAAAGTCGTATAATTTGATGACGTTTGACATTAACTTCGTTCTTAACTTACTGCAGGAAAAAATACACTTCTACCATCCACCCACACAAATGTTCAGGGAAATTCACTTTTCTAGAGATGGAAATAGAACATTTATTTTTTCCATCTAAGATGAACGAGCGTATTGAATTGCGTAGGAGTAGAACGATATTATTTATAGCAATAATAGTTAGTTGCTGATGTAACTAAAACAATGTTACATACACCGTGATTTTTTTTTCTTTGCAAATACTAAACGTAATGATATAGGTATGTAGTTTTTGAAGTACAATCAATCTTTACATGTATTTTTTCAACTTATGAGGCGCCCGTTTACACAACCAACATGGTTTTGCACAGATTGCTGCGGCATTTTGCCATTTATTTTAATTTATTTAAAAAACTTCTTGCACAAAATAGTACATTGCCTTTGGCAGGCATTCTCTACCAGTCAACCATTGGGTGGTACAGAAACAATGCAATGCAAAAACAAGAATTTATCGTGGCATTGAAAAAAATTCTAAGATAAAGATAAAAAAAAAACTATATCTTACTGTATGAAATAGCAGACTAGGTAACTAACAGCAAATCTTACAAATCTACAGACTACATAGTCCGTCTGTCCGTCCTGTGACATTTATTTAGGGGACCCTTATGGGGCTTAGGACCACGACCCAGGGTGCCACTGAAGTTTTGATTCCGTGTACATATACGGAGATATACGGAGAATACATTTACGGAGAGTAAATGAATTCATTACACGGAATCAATATTCCATGACCTCTTATGTTGCGGTGTTACCCAAAGCTGCTTACTTTATAACATGCAGCAAGTCAGATATAACAATAAAATTCCCAAACCACATCGCTAGCACAACGAACTCAATAACTACGAATATAACTGCAAACATACTTCCCCAAACTGACATCCCCGGTCGCGAAACTTTACTCAAAAACTTTCTGTACAAAAGAAATTTGCCGACACTCGACAAACTCGAGTCACTCGAATAACATTATCGATCATCACAATCGATTATCAGATTAACCTTTCGGATAGTTCTTGAAATTATCTGTCGGCTAGCGATCACGTTTTGCCGAAAAGCGTAGGTGTCTAATAAAAAATCGCATTGATGTACCGCTGAGCAATGAAAAGGGTAAATCGGTTAAATTCGGAATTCTTTTACAGTAGCCGCGTTATTATTTAGCAAACGTGTGTCAGAAAAAAATAGTACAATTATCAAGTCTTGAGTATGAAGTAGGAAAGATCACGTACTGAATAAAGTAATAAGTTTCTTATATAAAATAATACATCTAACGTTTCTACACCAAATTACTTATACGCCAATTTCATAAAATGTTATATAAAATATCACACAAATGTTAAGGAACAGTATTAGTGCCTAAATAAAACCATGTTTTCAAAAGTAAATACCTACGATAAGCACCTCAATGAACATTATGGGCTTTTACGTCTCAAAAGATATAGTTGTCATAGATCAAAAAACACCATAAACTTTGTCACTAAACCAAGTTATGGGAAGAATATAAAAACCATAATATAAACACGAGATTTGATAGTTCTGCGTTTTGTGTTGTATCTCAAATCCCTCACCAGAAAATTACGAACGAATATTTACAAAACACTAACTTCCCGCGCGCAGTTTCACCTGCAAAGCTCCTGTTTCCATGAGAATTTCATAATTGGAAATAGCTTGTGCTACTCCTGGATAACATAGTTTTCTAATGCTGAAAGAATCCGTCACCTAGTACATATTCCATCGTCATAGATAATGCTTTCAGATGAACGGTGGGTAGTTCCTCAACAACCAGAACTGGAAAGAAATATTAGATTTAAAATATTATCCTAAATACGATTTATTGTGGGGAACGAACCCACCAGAGACGTATACCGCTAAGCCATGCGCCACAGAGGTTGTGTATATGAGATTGTGACAAATTACTAAATGACTTTATCACTTTATACTATATACTAAACTTTATAAAACCTATCAGAATAATTATATCGAGGGGTGAAAGGCTATTTGTTTGAAGCGACATTTTACGAACTTTACAGGAGAGCCATTTAAAGATTCAAAATTTGGAAAAAAAATCGTTATGAAAAAACTAGTGCTCTTTCTATAATGGGGATCGCAAATTTTTATTGAAAAAAAATCCCTGTATGTTTTGGTATAATTTTCAATTAAAAAACAGTTATGAGTATAAGATTAATTGTCGCTTAATACAAAATGATCTGTATCGCCTTATTTTTAGAGTAAAGAAAAATGATTCAACTTCCAACGTTGTCACTAATCAGCAGCAGGCAAAATGGTTTAAGTGACTTTACAGTACTTATGCAGGAGAAAGCAAAATGATTGAATCGACGTTACTCAATAATAATAGGAATAGGCTATTTTGTTTAACTACCAATTTGGGTTTGGGTTTTGGGTTTTTTTAACGATACAGGAAAGTTGGCTTAAGCAACGATGAACATTCTTAAAGAGTTGTTTGATGTCTCAGATTTTGAAAGGAGTTATATAACTTGGTTGTTCTAAACAGTGAAAAACAGTTGTTGCGAAAAAGGTTGAACCGACGACATGTCTTAATGAATTTGGCTGACGGCAAATTGGTTGAAGCGACATTGCACAGAGTAAGTAGTCGTAAGCAAAATGTTTGAAGGGACTTTTCATCTAAAGATAGCTACATCGAAAAACGATTTATCTGCCATCGAACTAAAATTTTAGGAAGGGAATAACGGCTTATGATCCGATTCTCTGTTTTTGTATACAGCTTAAATGATATACTAAAAAAATATGGCAATTTTGAAGTCGGATCATACATCATGTTTGAGAATTATGCACTAAAATGGCATTGTTTTAAGCGCCATTAAAGTGCTCAGAATTGTACGAAACCCGGCTCAGACGACGCAGAAAAATTCGCTGAATCCGAATATGTATATAACTCCATATCGTCCAAAATGTCGCTTCAAACAAATAGCCTTTCACCCCTCGATATATATTTTTTGTATTATGTAATTCAATATATAAGTAATTATGATACATAAAAATATATTTAACTGAATGGGTTACTTAAAATGATTAAATTATTTTAGATTTTTGAAGAATAAATTGATCGCTTCCTCCTCTCTTCTAACTTGCCGTGCCCGACATGGTCCATACTTTGTACTGGTTTTGTCTTTGTAAAAACTTATTCATACATAATATGGTGAGCAATAAATGAATATAAATATGTTTTAATAAAAAAAGTAAAATTTGTTATTAAAATTTGTATTATCAAATAGGTTTACTTTAGAACATACAATGCATTAGGTAATTATTATCTTTTAAAATCTTTAAACTCGTTTAATTGTTACATTCTCTTAAAACACTTGTCACCTCGCTCCATATGCGATAAATAAACAGATACTTTATAGTAAATCATTAATTTTAATCCCATAAAATACGACATAGAGCATTTTACCAGCATTTTAATTCAATATTCAACAAAAGCGGCCGATCAAACGCCGGCAGGTAAATAAAAAAAACCGCCAGACACCAAAAAAAACGCTCCCAAATCGCGAAATAAACGACGACGCCAGCCTGTCTATCGCCGTTTGAATGAAATCTACGTTCATTCATTCATTTTTGAATTTCAAACTCTTTTGTTAAACGAATGCTCTAAAACTCTTGTTTGTGGTAAGTGAATGAATAGATAATTTATTACTTTTTTGTTAGAAATTCTTTTTTTTTAAGTTCGTTCACAATTTTGTGAATCGACACTTTGAGTTGATTTTGCGTGTTAAGTGCCATTGTGAATCTAGTGGCTATTGGATACGGTGTTTCAAATTGTCATTTAGGGGCTTGGATTGTAGGCATTCTGTGAGAATTTGCGAAATAAGAACAATTTTAGAGACCACACTGGGTGTTTGTGACAATTAAATGGTACGTTATTTATAATAAATTATCAATTTGACAAGTCACCTAATATTATTCGTAAAATTATGACTATAAAGAAGGATGCCCATTTTTGACCTGACTATGTATAGAAATGAAATAAATCTTATATTATAAGCTTATTGCATTGATTACGCTTATCAAAATATTAAAAGAAACGCATGAAAAAAAGAATTTTTAACATTTATTTATGCTAATTCTACGTCATGACTTAGTGTATTGACATATTTTGAACGCATCCAAACCATCCTTTTTTTTAAACGTTCCATTTTCACTTTGCTGCTTGACTTTATTTAACTTAGTTTCTGAGTTTTATGGTTATTGTACATTTAATTTGATCAGTAAGTATTTCTTTATTAGTCATGGGATAAAATAAATTATTTAAAAATAACGCAATAATTAAATTAAATTAATCATACAGTGAAAGTGAAACTGTTTTTTTTTTTACATTAGACAGTTCTGCGATTTGCATCGGCGGCGGGCGCAGTCCTGCACCAACTAGCAGTACAGAGACTGCAAGAAACTAGCACCATTACACAGAGACCACTCTATCCGACCCGCCGGAGAAGAGTACGCCCGCGAACGCGACGCGTCCCCCCTCGCCCTCCCGACCCTTAGTTTGCTAAAAACCTTCCGATGCCCTCGTAGACCCGAAGTCCGAGAGGCCCGCGAACTGTAAAATAGAGCGACAGTTGCACAAAACTCCCCTAAACTAAAAGCCATAATCCCTCAATCTCCCCGTCAGCGACCGCCCTGAGCCGAGGTTCAAGTCCCACAGGGGACGCCCTCTTGCGCAGGTTGCTTAGTTTGTACCATTGTGTGTGTGTGTTTACACCATTTATCTAGGCCGGAGCTCTGCTCGCCTTTATGCCCGGTGAAGTAGCTAAAGCCTAACTACATATGTCCGTCCGAAAAAAAAAAGAAAAAAAAACCTGCGCTGTTGCGCTTGCGTCTCGTGTACTGTGCCATTTTAATATTTTCCGACTTCGTGGCATTTAAATAGCCAAAATGAATATAAGACATCATTTTCTAAACTTACAGGAAGTATTCCTACTATTATTCTTATAGCTGTACATATACTTTCATTATCAGGTTTTTCAATGGTAAGTGGGCATTGTTCTTCAGCCCGTTTACGCTCACAGCCGCAAGCCAGAACTGTTGAAGGACATTACCATAATTGTAATAAAATGGAAAGTATCATTGAGCTAATAGATGCTGCTGCCCATTCATCAAATCAACGACCTCCGAGACTTATACAGAGGTCGTCGAAAAACATTAACTAGTTTAATTCCTTTAAAACTAACGATGTTATATTTTGTCAACTGGGAGAACG
Source organism: Nycteola revayana (assembly GCA_947037095.2). Classification (NCBI taxonomy): domain Eukaryota; kingdom Metazoa; phylum Arthropoda; class Insecta; order Lepidoptera; family Nolidae; genus Nycteola; species Nycteola revayana. The sequence goes on along the minus strand of OX344841.2, from coordinate 13,909,444 downwards.
CTAGTATGAATAATTCTAATTAAGATAACATATTGCTAGAATGTTGATATCATATGAATTCGTAGATGCAATTTATGCTGCAGTTCTATTTCGAAACTAATAATTTACTTCAAAACACGTATAGAGGCAAAATGTTATACGTTGAATTTAATTTCATTGCGATATGCGAGATATTTTGCAAACAGGTAACTATGCCATTCTTATTTTCATAAACATGTGTTATACAAATATTAAGAAAAATTACAAGTTGCAAAGTAGTGACTTTTGTAATTGGGCTGGAGAGGCAAGTGCGCCCCTTTTCTGAGGATTTAAACAATTTAATCAGGCTAGTATTCTGCTCGCCTTTATATAGTCAAAGTCAATAATAATTGAAAATTAAATAAATTGGTATGTGGGAATAATAACTCAAATGTAATAATCATCATCTTTATTACTAAAATAAATGGGTCATGTTAGTGGTCGCGTACGTCAAAGCATGATAATATGTTGTTTGTATGACGCGTTTGTAATGGCGACTGGCTTTGATTGGCCAATAAAATAACTCTTTGGAATAAAACGCTGACCCGCAAAAATTTGTTCGATTCGCATAAACCATACAACATCTATTCAAATATAACTAAGCTACTATAACAAAAGCGCCGTAAAATACCTTCGATATCGAAGGTATATATCGGCATTGACATTCATTTTATGATCTAACACTAAAGTTATTTTAATATTTAACTCGATATTATATCGAGAGCAATAGGAAATGTTTTAGTATCAAGAAATATCTTCGGAATCGCATATTCACCGGTTTTATAGGTTATTTTATTGTATTCATATTATGGTTTAGATAAAAGGGATAGTGCTGTATTTTTCCTATTTTTACTCAAGTTACTCAATTTTTGTTCTTAATTAACAATTGTTCCTGGAAGGAATTGGGGGAGGCCTTTGCTCAGCAGTGGGACAGTACAGGCTAAGGATTTTTGTTGTATAAATTTTTTAAAAGGTGACAATCGTCAAATTATTTAACTGTGTACACTCTTGTTAAGTGTCATATTAGTATTCAATTCAGAAAAATAATTACTTAACTATCAATATCAACCCGTTTAAGTCCACTGCTGAACGTGGGCCTCCTCTTAACAGCCCTTGGCAAGCCAGGATCGTTGGGTATATTTCTATAATCACCACACCTGGCAGGCGGATTTGTGATCGCAGTACGATGGAGAGTATCATGAAGCTTATGGATGCTGCTGCTCAGACGAGGCGACGAAGGGACATACTCTTGATAAATAACAGGAGTTTTTCCCATAGTCACCTTTCTCTATCTTCCCATGGGTACGATCCCATAGAAAAGCATTAAATCTAGTCGGCGATGAAATTTAGTTTCGGGTTCGGGTAAAATATAGCCGAAACTGCAGTTTCAGTAAATTGCATCGTTTTGCAAACTTTGCAGCTAACTCAAATATTGTAAGTAAAATAATTAAAATCAATCCAATTGCGAGTCCATTTGTTTGTTGAAACGTTTTTTTTTTCCAAGAGTGGGCATCTAATCTAAGTCCTTGTAAGTTTTTGTCTTTGTAAAAAGTCCACTAAATTACAGTACATATTCGTTATTTTAATTATGTTTTAGCAAGTTTGGGTTTCAGCTAAAACTGAAAGCAAATCTATAAAGTTCAGTTTTGGTTTCGGCTGATAAACCAGTATCGGACAAAAAATAAATGAACAAAAGTTAATAATTATTGTATATTTCAATTGTGTTCAACTGATTTTAACATATCAAAACTGAGAAAATCTACTGGTAGCACGTGCAAGCCCCGCCCAAATCATAAGCAGTCTCTGTTTTTGACACTCTACTGATCGCATTATAAACACCCCAGTTCCAAAAGAGCATATCTACTCTACCAGCGTAGTCAAATATGAGCTTGACACGTACATATTTAAGTGTCATTTTTAATCTAACGGGCATTGGACATAGGTCGTTCTTTGAAATAAATAGGCTACATTATGTTCTTAATGATATTTCGTTCACACGCGATTATTTAATCGTAAGTACATCGTGTATCAAACGTCAATAACATTAGTGTTAAATAGATCGAAGTATTGTGTTTTAGACATTGAATTATAAGCACGTATGGGAATAGCTAGAGTTTTTAGCTTAATGAAAGCCGAGAACAGCTCCATCCTTATTAAATTATTTATAAACTACAAACTTTTAACTAGAAAGTGACGTCACTTTCACTGGGAAATCATAACGTGGACATGCCCACTATTGTCCTCGATCCCGATACTTATGCAGATTGGGTTGAAAATACTATTTTATATATTTTATAATCTTATCTTCAATCTTTTATATGGGTACGCTGTATAATCAAATAATACAAAATGTTTTTAAGTTGGACTACTGTTTATGTAAAGACTTTTTAACATATATATAGGTAACAACAATAATGTAATACCATATTTTAAATTCAAGTTTGAATTTTATATAGGCATATCCATATGGATAACTTCGTAACTGATTTTTATAAGTGAATTTAATACTTTGCGGTAAATTATTGGCTGATGAGTATGGCGTTATGGCATCATTGTTATCCATAGGCTTTTGCCACCTCACCGAGTTTAAAGGCGACCAGAGTTCTAGCGGAGCAATACTTGTCTATGCATACTAAGTACATAGGTACAAATAAGTAAAATTGGAGTGTCTGTTTGTAATTTTAAAATAGTCGCTTTTTACTACATGCATAGCAATGTAAATAAGGTATAAATATATAAGGTACACTAATATAATATAACAAAATATATTTTTTTACAATTTTATCTCTCTGTGCGTTTGTTCGGGCTGATCTCTGGAACGGCCGGACCGATTTTGACGGGAATTTCATTGGCAGATAGCTGATGTATAGTGATAAAAAAAACATAGGCTACTTTATTTTAGAAAATTATTACAAAATAAAGTAATAAATCATTTTAATAAAAAAGCAAAAACGAAATAACTTTTTGTCAAATTCCACGCGGACGTAGTCACGTTCACAGCAGTACATCGTCATCATCAGCCCGTATAACGTCCACTGCTGAACATGGGCCTCCTTCCAATGGACGGTATTTGCCACCACGCTTGGCAGGCGGGTTGGACCCGGAAATAAAATCTTACAATTTATACATAGATTTCCTGTCCGGCGTGGGGATCATACCCTTAGTGGGTACGATCCACACGCCGCGGCCGGACAAGAAATCTCCGAGATTTAAAGCGAGCCAAACACCGCTAAGCTACGGAGGTTGGCAACTAGTACAACATAATTACTAACTATTACCTCTATGCAGGTCACAAACAAAAGCCGTTCAAAGTACAATCGCCTCTAAATTAATACGAGACACTCGATGAAGAGTACACTCGAGCACTGAAGTGGTTCGACAGTGTCCAATTATTGTAGGCCTGTAGTACGGGCTTGGGTTGCGAGCTGGAATGAGATTTACGAACGTAATCTAGATTCACAAAGATATCAAATTCGTTATTCAATCACGCAAAAACTTATATGACATAATATGATGCATCAACTATTTAATTAATAGAATTGCGTTACTTTGGGTAAACCATATTAATCTAAATGAAAAACTCAATATATAAGGTGACTGGTAATTAGTGACCGATACCTAAACACATGATTGTGCTCATGGTAACAAACAACTTTTACTATGGCACCAACTTTTACTATGTAAAAAAATCAGCTGTTCCATACATTCATGTTCACATAACTCGTCAATATGGTAGGGAGCAGCTGATTTTTTTTCGCGATTTTAGGTTTGGTGCCATAGTAAAAGTTGTTTGTTATCATGAGCACAATCATGTGTTTAGGTATCGGTCACTAATTACCAGTCACCCTATATATAGGGTTAATTCCGGTCAAACATGTGACTAAATGGGATGCAATTTTTGCACCGCCCGCTCCCGCCCGCAAAACATAATAATATGCACAATAAGCAGGAAAGATAATAAAAACATGCAAAAATTTAATCATATTTGAGTTCCCGGGACCGAACAAAAGTCTTTGTGTAAAATCAAATCGAATTTGGTCTTCATGGTTGAGTGACTAAAAATGTGCCTCAAAAAGCACATTAAGTTCCGATTGCTATAACATCATATATGATAATCGTATCGTAATAGCGTACTTACATACGACACGCGAACTAGGTCATTAAATATAGCCTATGTTATTCCGGTGTAACGATAGGTAAAGAATTGTTACAATCGGTCCATTAGTTTTGGAGCCTATTCAGTGCTGCAAACAAATGATCAAATCTTTTCGTGTTATAATATTAGTAGTAAAGATAATGGAAAGCAGCGTTACCTATATATATCATCATCATCATCAGCCCGTATAACGACAACTGCTGAACATGGGCCTCCTTCCGAGGGAGGGTATTTGCCATAGTCACCACTCTTGGCAGGCGGGTTGGTGACCGCAAAATTATGTTGTAACACACAAGGAAACGCTGCTGCCCGTCCTTGATATACGATTATAAAAGATGATGTTAACAATCGGGACCAACGGCTTAACGTGCTTTCCGAGGCACGGAGGGTAGTCCCTCAACCAACCAGACCCGGAAAGAAATATAAGAATTTACACAAACATTTTCTGTCCGGCGTGGGGATCGAACCCACAACCTTTAAGATTTAGCCAAATACCGCTACGCTATAGCGGTGTGTACCTACATATATATAACAAACATAATATTGTGATGACCAACGCGTGAAGACTATGACTACCTTCAATCAAAGAATCCATGTTAAACTTAGAATACTGGCTGCTGGCAAAATCTTTAGTATTATTATTACTATACATAAAGTAATATAAACACTACATATAACAAAGCTTGGAAATAAAATAACACAGTACTATTGAGCCGAGGACACTTCAGTTGAACGCGCCACAAAGCAAACAGCATTGGAAATATCTCACAACTTGATCCTTTATTACGTTATACTGTAGTTTATACGTACTAGTCCATAAAATTGTGGCGATAATATTTGGTGGATTATATGATAAAGAGCAGCAACTATTACCTCATTTTAATCATACCAAAGTGTATGACAAAATCAAAGATAGTAATTTTGCGGAGGAAATGTCACATAAGTCTATAATTATAAGGTCTATTTTACATATTTGGTCAATAATATATTGAAATTGCCAACAGTAGTAATAAACTTATTTTTAATATGACTAGTCTTACGCCGCGTTTTTACTAGTTGCTGTGGGAAACTAAACAAACAATAATAAAGGAAATATTTTAAATTCATAAAATAAATCCTACATTACTAATTAATAGCAACCGACAATTGAATATTTTTTTAAACTAGATGCACGATTTCATCCCTAACAAATAACCCATAACCTATAATGCTCACAATGACGTCGCTTACTAACAAAATGATTTAATAGAGTTATCCCCTTCCTACAACCTCACAAACTTACCTCTTTGTACCTAATATTAGTATAGATTGAATGAACAATTTCAAAAATGAACTATAAAACTGCAGCATTCTAACCGTATAGTGCGTAAAAGTACGTAGGTGGAGCTGAGTTTAGAAATATATAAGATAGACTTGAAAACATTTTAAAGGAAAGGGATTAACTGCCTTTGAACAAAATCCCCTGTAGGAATAGTACACAAGGGATTTGTTACTTCGGAACACTATTCTGAGATATTTATAGTGTTTATTTATGCTGTAGGTTTATTTTTTATATGTATTCTGTTTGTTAAAATGGACAAAATCATCAAGAAAAAGGTATTATTATTTTGGGCAGATTCACCAAATCCCACGCGAACTACAATAACCTGTTCGGTTGTTTGTAATATGTTACAAAAACAAATATTTAGGAGAGAAGATTTGTATTTTTTGTTCAGTAATAAATAAATTCAAAATTTACTGAACTGATTTCATAAACTGTTTTAACATTAGAAGTCTATGTTATTCGGAAGTAACACTATTGTCCCAACAGAACGAAAGCCTACATTTTCTATGATATAAACTATAACAAATCCATAAAATATAAAATAATCTCTGAAAAAAATCTATGTTACTGGGCAGCGTTCCCAGAATGCCACCGGCACTGCCATGTTAAATGGTAATGCTTATCTGCAAAGTAAATACCAGCACTCGAGGAACAGGGGTTAACAAGGATACTAGTAGTGAGAAAAATCTCTGCTAGTACTCTGCCAGTAATCTTTTGATAAACAAGTGATGACCACATTTACATAGAATGTTAAGTTTGATTAAAATTTGCTAACAAAATCTCAGAACAAGATGAAACTGGATGGAATCCCTCCTCACCTTTACGATAATATTTATGACGTCTCGCTATAGCTGAGCGAAAATTTTCACTGTGCATTGCACCCTTAGCGAAAATGAAATTCAACTTGTATTATATAACTTATGTTTGAACATTGAAGCAATATAATATATCTTTGAACATTTCAGTCTTTCATATTCTGAAACTTATTTCTGTAAGTAGACTACGCCAATTTCGTCAGTAAGGGTCAATTTTACTTAAATTATCTTGCTGGGCGCAATTTATGAAAAAGTATACTTCGATTTCACTCGTGTAACTCGTTGTATGTGTTGTATGTGTCAGTTCATACCAAAATCTACTACTTAATTCCCTGTATTATCTGTATTGTCTGAGATAGAGACGCGGTAGACCCACCGCGTCTCTCTCTATCTCAAAGACTACATCGGATTTTTTTTCATTCCTTGTAATATATGAATTTATCCAAATCCATTTAGTAGACTAAGATAATCGACAAATACTACGCCCACAATCTATGCCAGAAATCACTTTCTATTACGGTCATAAATCTGACTTGAACTAAACTCCAATAACCATGTGATATGTTTTTCGGATGTACATATTATGGATTAAGCCACAACGCTTTTGCTACTTCACCAGGTATAAGGCTCGAGCACACCAAATGCGTATGCGTGACTACGGCGTAATCACGCCGTAGACACGCGCGTAGTTACGGCGTAACCCGATGTCACACCGGGCTACGCATACGCTTACGCATCCGAGCCGAGTACGCAACGCACATGGCCTATTGCGTACCCGGCTGCGGCAGCCATATTTTATTCTGTTTTCGAAGGTTGTGTTGTGCACGATGTCTGAAATGACGAGGAAGAAGCAATATTAATACTATTGTGCCAGAATAATCCTGCGGAATATATATATTTATACGATGCATTTTTGTAGAATTTACTTTTTGGATTGTAGATACATTCATAAATACGCACAATTTCAATAAGTTTTTTTTTCTTATCTCTATTCATTACAAAAACAATACAAAACATCACTACGTGCCAGTATATCTGTAAAAATATACAACTGACTGCAAGTTACGTGCGTAGGGCTACGCACAGCAAAGGTACGTGCGTGTACAAAATTGTTCGGTGTGACGTCTAATAAGGCGCGCCATTGAATACAACGTCATCATGCAACGTTGCCGTTCTGCTCTGCGTCAGGTACGGCATAAGTCACGCAGTCAGTTTGTGCCTTGGGAGCTGCATTGCGTAGGGCTACGCATTACGTCTACGCGCACGTCTACGTTACGCAAGCGGTGTGACCTGTCTCATACGGTTCCATACATTACAACTCAGTGGTACGTGCACGTCTACGCTAACGTCTACGCATACGCATCCGGTTTGCTCAAGGCAATAAAGGCGATCAGTGCTCAAGCATGAATGGTTTAAAAACTACAAACTAAGCAAGAGGGCGTCCTTTATGGTTCTTGGACTAGTTTAGGGCAGTCGCTGGCGGGAGGATTGAGGAATAATAACTTTACAGTTTTAAGGTGAGTTTAATGCATACGTCTCTTTAATTTACAGTTCGCGGCCTCTCGGACTTTAGGACTTTTATTGTTAGATAGCTTATAAAATCCTTATTTTACGCTGACGAAGTTTGAAATTTTGACTTGGGATTTACATCAAAATCTACTGAATATTGATTATAATCTTCATAGACAATGTTAAAATCATTAGTAGACTACATAGCGTAATTAGTTTACTGTCTAGACTAAACGTCTAGTTTGTTAATTAACTCATTTACAATTAAAGGATTACAAACTGTACAATCTCTGTAATTAATTGCGATAAATTATTGTTCTAAAGTAAACAATGACATTAATAGTAGGTATGTTGTAGAAATGAGAGGTATTAAATTAATAAATTATTTACTATCATCGGCTTATATAACGTCCAAAGACGGACATAGGACCGCCCCGTAGGTGAGGTAAGTTTGGTAGAGTAAGCAAAGTCGCCTAAGATTTTTTACCTTGATATTGCTATCTCTAAAACACTCTATAACACAAAAAAAAAACTGTTCGGTAACTATGTATATAGTAGTAACATAGTCATTCAAAAGTTGCGACTGTAGAAAAATTTGTTTGCTTGAATTTTGCCCGTAGAGAACTCGCGGACCAAGTTTATATATAGTCGTTACAGCTCGTTTCTGTAGTACAAAAATGATGTCAATGTCCGCACAGTTTCCCCAGAAAACCATTCCATGAGACGTTAGACTATGAAATAACCAAAGTAAACCATTTTAGCAGTATTTACATCAGTGAATCATCGTATAGTATTAACAGCATTATCCGCAAGGCTAATCTCTCCTGATAGTTTCTCAATATGTGGAGAAATGATCATATTTCCCATTGCAATTTAGAGTCAACAGCTGTTCCTAATACGACTCCACTGGCTGCAACTACGAATACCAATTATTTGTATTTATATTCGTCTCGATTAGCTTAAAATTAGATGTGGACAATTTGATTACTTTCCTGTAATATTGTGTAGGTATCAATTGCATGCCTTAACAGGCTAAACATAGCGGACCTCACCTAACTAAAAGTTTGCTTTAGTAAACCCCGTTTATATCCAACTACAAAACTTTACCAAGAAGCTGAAGTTCTATCTGTGCGCCAACAGTATATACTATTAACTTTACTACTTAAGCATTCAATTATTCCAAAAGAAAACATAAAACATGTAGCTCTCTCCAGAAGGCATTATGCAGTATGCGAGCAGACCTTAGTAAGAACCTCCTTTGCTCAGAATTTTTTCTGCTTTCGTAGCAGCTTATTATACAATAGAATTAATAAAATATTAAATATATCAAATGACCTTAAACGTAAATGCAAGTACAAAATTTTAAAATGGTTATTAAGCCTCGAATATAAAAGTACCGAAAAATCTTTTGAAATAATGGTATAATTAACACAAAGATAACATATCCAAGGGCTCTCACCAAAAATGCACCTTCGCACACCCACACACACACACACACACACACACACATATGTACACACAAACAATTAAAACCTTAATTAATAAATTACCGTTGTCTAAATTCCACAAAATTATTATTCTAAACAAGAAAATTGTAAGGGGGGCCTGGAGTTCTAAGATACAGGCTTAGGCTTAGTTTAGACTCCAGATCTCCCACGAATTACATTTTATGAATGTCAATAAATTACAACGAACCGTGTTTATATTAACTTGTAATTTGTGGAGATGAAATAAACAAAATATTATATACGTACAAAATATATTATATTATATACGTAACTAAACGCCCCGGCTTCGCACGGGTGGACTTTTATACCCTACCCCTGCCCTACCCTACCCCTACCCTAACCCTACCCTACTCCTACCCTACCCCTACCCTACCCCTACCCTACCCTTACCCCTACCCCTACCCTACCCTTACCCCCACCCTACCCTACCCCTACCCTACCCCTACCCTACCCCTACCCTACACCTACCCTACTCTACACCTACCCTACCCTACCCCTACCCTACCCTACCCCTACCCTACCCCTACCATACCCCTACCCTACCCCTACCCTACACTACCCCTACCCTACCCCTACCCTACCCCTACCCTACCCTACCCTACCCTACCCTACCCTACCCTACCCTACCCTACCCTACCCTACCCTACCCTACCCCTACCCAAAAGTATCCTATGTCCTTCTCCCAGTTCTTAGCTACCTCCCTACCAATTTTCAGCCAAATCGGTTCAGCCGTTCTTGAGTTATAAATAGTGTAACTAACACGACTTTCTTTTGTTTTTAAAATGTATTCTGCTATTCGGGACGGAAACAAATCCAACAAATCAAAAACCATGGCAATCGGTCCAGCCGTTCTCGAGTTATAAGTGTTGTAACAAACACGACTTTCTTTTATATATATAGAAGATAACCAAACTCAATTATGAAATTTATTTACCCAACATTTTCATTGATGTACAATTTTCAAATTGTATATACATAATATTATATACAACTAACAGTAGCCAATTTAAAATAAAACTAACTTATATAATACTACTATTCTTAACCTATACTACTTGGCAAGGTTCCCAGAATGCTGGCAGTATTTCCCTGTTGAATGGAAATGCTTAACTGCTGCGCAAAGTAAATACCAGCACTTAAGAAACATGTTGCACGAGGTTGGTATCCTGAAGCTTCTAAAACAAAACATTTATTTATAAAGAACATTTATGTTAAACATTTTAACAAATTGTTATTTTGATCAAAATACTAGTCAGTTGAAAAAACGTTATCAAAACGCAGGATACTTTAAAATCCGGAAGATCCAACTTAACTATTAACACAACAGCTTAATTTATCTCCCCCACACAAAAACACGAAACCAAACAAGAAACGAGTTATTTCAAAAACAAGGATGTATCAGCCCCATTTTATAAATAAATAAACGTAGTCTGCGAAATGTACGCCAGAGGGCATCTTACAATAAATTGTATGGAGGTCCATAGATCAAAAAATTGCAAGGGATGATCAAATATCCGGCCGCGGAGCTCCGCGATTTATGATCGAATCAATTCATATTTTATTTAACGTTCTCACACTTGGTTTGTGTTTGATTTGAGAGGGCTACGAGATAAGCTACAAGCGGCAAAAGAGCGTTTTAAAATAGTTAAAGTAAATTGTGACCCTGGCATAGCTGTATAAGATTCCAATTAAATTTCGCGTGTTTGTGAGTTTGTGGGCTCGATTCTCGCGTAGGAATATATTTGTTTGCGTCATTTCTAAGATCTTTTATCGAGATTGAGGGATACTCATGTGTCTCGTAAAGCACATTTGATAAGATAGTGATCCCGATTGTCATAACATCATTTATTACAATCAGGTAACATATTGCAGCGTTTGTCTATGTATATGCTGTATATAATACTGCCGCCTGCTAAACGTGGTAACTATGCCAGCAGAGGGATTATACGGACTGATGATAAAATTGTAAAAAAATCTTTGAATTGTTATTATAACTGTATTAACTACCTAATAATTACAATTTTTGTTGGATAAGCGTACACATTAAAAGAATTGCCAGTTTTGTGGAGACGGGTAAAATGTAAAACAAGATTATGCTTTTTACATTATGAGTGTCTCTTTTTTTTTCTTAAAACTATCAACATTCTTATGGACATAACATAAAGTTTTCATAGACTGTGCCGAGCTGTGATTCATAAAGAAAGTTGCGATAACTATAAATATATTTATTAAGATAAGATATAATGTGGATTTCGACAATTAAAACATTAATTAAGATCGATTATATTGATTACTTAAGTATATGGAATCTAAAGAGCATCTATATATTTAAATTGTAAGTTTATTAAACAATTAGATTCCCGCGCGCGGTTTCGCCTGCGTAACTCCTGTTCCTACGGGAACAGGAGTTACGCAGGCGAAACGAACTTTGTTTGTTAGTTTGGTTGAACGCGTTATCTCAGGAACTACAGATCCGATTTGAAAAAATATTTTATATATCCCTATATCCCTACGTATGCTTAAATCTTTAAAACTACGCAACGGATTGATGCGGTTTTTTTTAATAGATAGAGAGATTCAAGAGGAAGGAGGAATTTTTATATGTATAATACATCAGCATTCTACCCGTGCGGAGCCGGGGCGGGTCGCTAGTTTAACATAAAATTGGTAAAATTTTAAATTAAAACTTTCATTTTGAAAAAATGTAGGTATATCTTATCAATTTAAAATCGCTCTACCAACCGTTCCCCTTCTAGCCCTACATTTTAAGCTCACATTTTAAACATACCATTTTAATAGGGCCCTATTTTGTATTTTATAATACCCCTTGAATTATTGCAAGTGTATTACACCGCGTTAATAAAGAAATATTGTAGTGCAAACAAATATGAAGTAAGCCACTGTATTAAGTATAACTTAAAATATTAAACATGATTGACCCATTTTCAACTTTATTCGTACGTATTAAAGAATAAATTGGGGTAAAGAATGCGACTTAAAAAAATGAGTATTATTAATCAATTGCCAACTTTATGAGAAGGTATTAAAGATTCAATTTAGATAGCAGGTAGTGGTGTCATATACGATCATTTAAATCTGAAATTACAATTGATAATATCTATAGTACATGGCTTATCTCCTATGTTTGTTCTTTATAAATCTGAAATGTTAGTTGTGTTAAGTTTTGTTAGCTTTTATAATAATAACTTTGTACTTTTAATTTATTTGGAACTACTAACGTATTTTATTAGTATAACTTGTATTTAATCTTTACAGAAATACATAGCAGTAGTAGGATACCATACTACCTTTAATAAAAGAGAACCAAATTTAATGAGAAAAAAAGTACCGTTAGTAATAACTAACGGTTTTAGACTTTTTTGAGTCATCATCATCATCATCAGCTCGTATAACGTCCACTGCTGAATATGGACCTCTCCCGAGGGAGGGTATTGCCACAGTCACCACGCTTGGCAGTCATATGTTGTACCACACAAGGAAACGCTGCTGCCCGTTGCTTGATATACGATTATTATAGATAATGTTATAATAATCGGGACCAACGGCTTAACGGTCTTTTCCGAGACACGGAGGGTAGTCCCTCAACCAACCAGACCCGGAAATAAATCTTAGAATTGACACAAAGAGTTCTTGTCCGGTGTGGGGATCGAAACCACGACCTCCGAGATTTAAAGCGAGCCAATTACCGCTACGCTACGAAGCTACGCTTTTTTGAGTATTTAGTCTTTATGACTGACCAATGGTACACCCCTTTTTTAAATTATCTTATGAAAATTCCCTTATGCCTCATTTGTATTGCCCCGTTTGATGATGATTTGAAATGTAAAGTTTGACATTTGTGCAACGGGGCAATGCTATCATTCTAGCAACCTTTCAAAGTAGTTATAGGTTTAGAATAGTTAGTATTTAAGAAATATCATACAGAGGAAAGATTTGATTCCTGTATTCATTGAATAGGCTCTGCAACTACTGGTCCGATTTCAATAATTCTTTAATTATTAGGGAGCATTATCCAAGAGTAACTGAAGCTATATTAAATTATGAAGTTCCCACGGAAACGAGAACTACGCGGGTTAAAACCGCGCGCGGGAACCCAGAATATTATAATACATTGAAGTGTATAAATTACAGCCTCTTATTTTGACAGACCAAAAAAAAAATGTATATTGCTAAACTTTTTATATTTAAGTCAGTGAAAAGTCTACATAATAATTAGAATACATTATTTTAGCTTAAGTTTAATTTATATGTACACTAGCTTATACCCACGGTTTCGCGCGCATTGGTTTTTTTTAAATAAAACGTATCCTATGCTACTACTAATAGGTACTTAGTACAAAGTGTCGTGATGATCGGTTAAGTAGTTTTCGTGTGAAAGCGTAATAAACAAACTTTCATTCACATTTATAATATCAGTCAGTAGTCTGGTCTAAAAATACTCTAATACAGGTGTTTATCTTCAATCCTTATCAATAAGTACGTTTATCGTACTTATCAATAACCTAACAATATTGTGATGTCGTTGATCTTTGATTATATTATTATTAGTAATATTCCATCAATTGTCAAATTGGCCAATCACGTTCACGTAAGAAATGCGTGACAACGTTAATTTATGCAGATTAATCGCAACACATCAAAAAACTACATACATTGTAATAACCAGTGATATAGTCTGAGGTAATAACAACGCAACATTTTTTAGGGTTTGTATCCGAAGGGTAAAAACGGGACCTTATTACTAAGACTTCACTGTCAGTCTGTCTGTCACCAGGCTGTATCTCAAGAACCGTGATAGCTACACAGTTAAAATTTTCAGAAATGATGTATTTTTGTTGGCGCTATATCAACAAATAGCCCCCTTTAATATTTATTTAATTTTAAGTATTTGTCCCATACAACAATCATGATTTTTTTGCCCTCTTTTGCTCAATATCAATAACGGCAACAGGTAGGCACTTTAAAATAGTACAGAATCCTTCGTGCGCGAGTTCGTCTCGCACTCGGACGGTTTTTTCTATTAGTAACTTATGACGTATGACGAAAACAAAATTCTGCAAAAATATATTGCAGTTTAAAAAATATTTATATATATTATTATGTGTATTTTTCTTGAAAGGGCTGCGAATTGTTCAACCATTTTTCTGTATTATCATTAATGGTTTATTGTAATAAAGTCCTAATCTATATATATATCTATATAATTCCTTAATAATATAAACCTTCGCCTTATTTATCTACTGTCGTAGTCACTGGCAGTAGTCGACACTCGACAGTCCATTACGGCGTAAAATATAAACTAATGATGTATTTATTTAGTTGATTCAGATTGATAGTGTGTGAATTAAGAAATTTTGCGGACTCAAATAAGAAAACATTTCTAGTGTTTGATACACAGCTTTGTTAATAATAATGATTTACCCATTATTTTCTCTTAATCTCATTTTTAGGAAGAATACTAGCAGAGTTTTGCAGTCTACTAGTATTCTTCTTAACCCCTCGTGCTAAGCTAAAATGATAAAACATGACATATAGATGATTTAGTACAATCATTTTTTTTTACAAACAATGTATTCCATGGGTTTATAACAGTAATAAGGTAATAATGAGTTAAATGGAAACAATTAATGTAGTTATCAAACGTTTATTTTCGTCTAAAGCTTATTTTCTTGTAATGACATTTGTTCACTAGGCAAATTCTAAGATTTCTTTCGAAGTCTGGTTGGTTGAAGGACTACCTTCCGTGCTTCGGAAACAACGTTGAAACGTTGGTCCCGATTGTTATAACATCATCTGTAATAAGCATGTACCAGAAAACGGGCAGCAGCGTTTCCTTGTGTGTTGCAACATAATACTGCGGTCACCACCCGGCCAGCCTAGCTAGACTATGGCAAAACCCTCCGTAGGGAGGAGGCCCATGTTCAGTAGTGTACATTATGACGGCTGATGGTGTAATGCGCAGCTTTTAGTACTACTGAGTTTAAGACTTATTGAAGACATTTGCATAAAATTGGTCGCTGGTTCAATCCCCACCCATTGCACTACCGACGTAAACCCACTCGTAACACAAACATTTTAGCTTATCACGAGGGGTTAACGCGAATACTAGTAGGCTGCAAAACTTTGCTAGTAATATTATAAAAAAAACCGGCCAAGTGCGAGTCGGACTCTCGCACGAAGGGTTCCGTGCTAGTTGCAACTGTGATCGATGTTAATAATAGTTGATTGAATGAAAGGTAAATTGTGGTTTCGGTTTATGACGTATTAAAAAAAAACTACTTACTAGATCTCATTCAAAACAATTTTCGGTGAAAGGTTGCATGGTAATGTATATCATATATTTTTTTTAGTTTTATCATTCTCTTATTTTAGAAGTTACATGGGGGGGACACACATTTTACCACTTTGGAAGTGTCTCTCGCGCAAACTATTCAGTTTAGAAAAAAATGACATTAGAAACTTCAGCATCATTTTTGAAGACCTATCCATAGAGATCCCAGACGTATGGGTTCGATGAAAAAAATTTTTTTGTGTTTCAGTTCTATGTATGGGGAACCCCAAAATTTATTGTTTTTTTCTCGTTTTGTGTGAAAATCTTACTGCGGTTCACAAAATACATCTACTTGCCAAGTTTCAACATTATAGTTCTTATAGTTTCGGTAAAAAGTGGCTGTGACATACGGACGGACAGACAGACATGACGAATAAGGGTTCCGTTTTTTGCCATTTGGCTACGGAACCCTAAAAAATAACAACTCTTAGATTAAGTACTTACTTGAGTAAGTAGTGTCTCACTGTCGTGGTCTCTTTTGCTATGGTAATAGAAGCCATCAAAGTGGAACCGTACATTCCCGAGTAAACTACGTTCTTGCATACGGGAGTTAGAATCAGTAACCTTAAATAACTTTTCATAGTTGCGTAAACCCTTTGTCAGTACATCAGTGTGTTCGCCAAAAGGATTGGTATCGTCGTTTTTATCAGCACTCGATATCTGCTGCCAAGTAAATATTTTTTTTTTGCAAAGGATCGGTCCTTTTTTGTATTGAAATCAATATGTTTTGTGTCTGTTTACATTCGGTTCAGTGCTTTTGATTTGATGATGACATAAAGGATAGTGATTCTGGTTATATTTGTGTTAATGCAACATTTGTGGCGTAGTGGTATAAAGTTTGTTTTCATTGTGGATTCGATTCCCATGCTGGACAAGAAATATTGGTGTGAAATCGTAAATTTCTTTCCAAGTCTAGTTAATTGAGGGACTAACTAGCTGCTTCACATGACTTCGTGTGCGTAAAATAAGAAGACCCGCCTAAATCGGTATTTTCCTTTTGGATATCACGCACGCGGAATACACATACCTACAAACAAAATAAAAAAGCTAATATTATACCTTATAAAATTAGCTTTTTACTTGTTAATGTCCGACAAAAAAAAACTGTTTTTGTTATACATTTAGTCAGAACCAGTTATTTCTCCATTACAAATTCATACTTTAATTTACTTGTATGAAGAAGAAGGAGAAAATTAGTTTAGTCGTCTTTTACCGTCTTATTAATAAAAATGGCCTACTTCTTGCTTAATCCGAAGTTACGTTTGGTTTAGCTAATTCTGGTGTAACTAAGTATTAACTTCGTTTTCATAACGTTATTAATAAACGTGGACTAAGCTCGGACTAGCTATACATTCGTTACGCCTGGTTTAACGGACAATCTATGGCAACACCGTTGAAATTAAAAATAAAAAGAATGAACTAGCGAATGAAATATAACAAATGACAGTGACAGATGACATACGATGTTTGTTTCTATTATCGTATTATCTATGATAAGGACGTTTGGATGTGAATTGTGAGATTTCGATTATTTTGTTACAAAATAATAATAATATAGGTATAATACCTATTTAAATAAGAACAAATGATATAATATGAGTAAACTTTATTAAAAGACAAATTACCTATATAGAAACTTAATACATATATTGCTACAGTTGGGCTTCATACCTCACAACTTGTACATGAATTGAACTATATCCTAAATATTGTCCAATATTTCCACTGACTTTTGGTACCTATTCTAATATGTGTGCAGTCAATGGCTCCAATCACTTGTCTAAATCCACATCGAATAAAATTCTTCTATCACATTGCTCTGTTCTGCATCATTTTATGGAATTTTGATCCATTGAGCACTTTTTGCCACCAATGATAAAGCAACTTGTTTGCATACAAGTGATATTGTTGGCCGATACCGCTTACCACTTATATCTCCTGCGTCATCTTGAATCTGTTGAATTCACAAAATATAAATGATTTATAACATAACAAATACCCAGAAGAAGCAAAGATTGTTGAATATCATTGTATTGATTGTCAAATTCTTACCTCTCCGCGTGCCCAAGATCTTATTGCACTTAAAACTTTCATATGGGGCGGTATGAAACCACCTCTCGCATCACCAGCTAAATCATTTTTTATCATATCAATGATAAAAACAGCCGTAGATCGAGGAACCCTTTATTACGATTTAAATTCAGCTACAAGTTCTTAAAGTGGATTCTCACGAATTTTGTATAATTTAACACGCCTTAATGTTGGAATGTAGTCCATCTGATTCTGAACCTAATCAATTTCGTCTATCAGCCATAAGTCGTCTCTAAATAGTCTATTCATTTTAATTAACTTTTACCAAACAATATTACAATCTAACCTAAAAAGTAAAAACAGCTGTCAAAGATAGTTACTCTATGCTTAATCCGTCCTTAAACAAGGTATACCTATGGTTTAACTTTTACACCGAGACTAGAGTCGAATTAGCTTAATCACTCCTTAGTCCGTGTTTATTAATAGTGAAATTTGTTAGTACCGGGTTAGTGCTTAGAATAAAGTTAATCTTTCTTTAGTCCACGTTTATTAATAAGACGGTTAACGTTTAAACTTTCACATTTATTATGTTGGTAGGAAGCACTGATAAATGGATACCTATATTATTTCATTTTGTTGCACTTATTCTATAATAATAGTGACATAATGCAATTCATTATATGATTGACTTATATACCACATCCGACACAAAACAACAAGACTTACCGCCCTCTTTACTTCAGTTACAAAATGATTTCTATTCACATTGCTATAAGAATACACTTAGTGTGGTATGCTTGGCTGTTTCGACATTTCAGAACCAGTACGACCAGTTGTCATTATCGGATCATAAGGATCATCTACACGCGCCAACAGCTGGGTCCGATTTTGGGTATTTTTACCCGTTTTTGGGGAAAACTTTAATCTCCTTTGTTGCGCTTTTTGTGCAAAAAGATTAGGGAATAATTTGATGTTGTAATCTATGGATTGCGCAGGATTGCAATTTAATTCTGTATTAGATGGAATTGATGTGATTCAGATTATAGAGATAATTATATTATTGTTTGATGGATGGTGACATAAACTCGTATTAGTTATATTATTGTATTATTTATTTATTTTATTTTTATTTATTTATTTAAAACTTAAGCACAAACTATTGTACCAAGGTGGACTTAATGCCGTAGTAGGCATTATCTGCCAGTCGACCTTAGGGTGGTGATGAAACAACATGGTAGGTGCGCTGCAGTTTAGAAAAGATAAAAGAATAATTTAACTATTAATTGATAAATTCTAAGAAAGCATATATATACAGCTATAACATACATAACATATAACATATATAAGAACACATATACACGTATAAATATTTATATACACTCTAATAATAAATGCATATATACTTATAATATATATCATAAAATTAATAAATTATACACTGATGAGAATCTACCCTAGCTCTTGAGAAGATGTTGTTTCGCTTTCCTTTTAAAATGATAGCGGTTCTTTGCCATTCTGATCTCAGGTGGCAGTGCATTCCATAGAAGAATAGACTGCACGAAAAAGGAAGAATGGAGAAAATTTGTGTGGTGGGAAGGACATAGTAGAAGTCGGTTATGAGAAGATCGGAGACTTTTTGTATGATTTGTGAAGTTATATCGAAAATGAGGGATTAGGTATGATGGAGAAGAAGAGTCGAGAATAGAAAATAAAGTCGTGAGAGCCCGTAGAGATCTGCGTTGCCGTATAGGCCACCAGTTGAGCTGTGAACGATAAGCAGACACGTGATCGTACTTACGAAGATTGAATACGAATCGAATGCAGTTATTTAGAAGTCGGTCAAACTTATTGAGGTGGTCTGCATTCAGGTCAAAATAGCACATATCACCATAGTCAATAATGGGAAATATTAAGGACTGTACTAGCAATACTTTTGTCTTGGCTGGTAGGAAATTCTTGAGACGATACAGTGCACGCAAGATGCCTATCACTCTTTGGCTAACACTACTGACTTGATTTTTCCAGCATAGAGTTGTGTCAAGCTTTAATCCTAAATTTTTAACATTCTGGCTAAAAGGAATCGAACTGTTATTGAATGTGACAGATGGTATATTGTGAACGTCTACCCGACACATCATTCGAGAACTACCGATTATAATTGCTTGGCATTTAAGAGGATTTACAGACAAGCCAAACCTATTGGACCAATCCTTTATTGCTTCTAAATCCTTGTTAAGCATATTGATTGCATCGGGCAGACCCTCCAACGTCGCCTGAGAATATAATTGCAAGTCATCAGCGTAAAGATGATACGCAGATTGAAGTTCATTACATATGAGATTAATAAACAGAGAAAACAATAAAGGAGAGAGAATACCGCCTTGAGGAACGCCTGAATCAAGATTACACCAATTTGATGAAGACTCACCAAGGCGAACAGACTGTTGGCGTCCCTGAAGATAAGACGAAAACCATTTCAGTGACTCATCAGAGACCATAAGATGAGAGAGGATAGCTAATAGGATGTCATGACTGACGGCATTAAAGGCATTAGAGAAGTCCACCAACACTAACACTGTTAGCTTTGTGTCCTCCATGCCTGCCCTTATGTCGCCAGTCACCTTAAGGAGTGCGGTAGTGGTGCTGTGAGCAGGACGAAACCCGGATTGGAGGGGATTAAGAAGGCTATGTTTAAATACATAACACGAGAGCTGCTGATGAACAACAGACTCCAGTATTTTTGAAAGGAAGGGAAGAAGGGAAATAGGACGATAATGAGAAAGTAGTGACGGATTAGCTATTTTCGGCAAAGGACGAACAAAAGCTTTACGCCATAGGGAAGGATAAGATCCGGAATCAAGGGAATGGTTAATGATGTGGGTTATTGGAGTAAGGACGGAATCAAGTATGGTCACGATCATACGTCTACTGACATTGTCGTAACCCACAGCATTGGATTTTATGGCTAGGATGATCTTTTTGGCTCTATTATTCAATGACTGATATATGTGTATTCAAAGCTTTTATATTTGGAAACTTGAATTACTTTTAAATCATACATTAACTTAAATTAATAAACGTTTATTATATTTAACTTTTGCCTTTCTAGCCTAGATCCCATTATTTTCAGAAAATACACTTTAACCGCCTATTTGATTCAAAAATAATATCGGTAGTTTTTACTGGAGAAACATTTTTTTTATCGGTTAAGTACTTTCATATTTTATCTTCTTCCTACAACATATTTACAAACTTTACCTATCTATACTAATATATAAAGCTAATCTGAGGAACTACTGATCCGATTCGAAAAATTATTTTAGTGTAGTCTTTTCGAGGGAGACTATAGATTACATTTTATTATGCAGTATCCACGGGAAAGGCATACGCGGGTGAAACCGCGCGCGGCAATTTTATAATATTTGTTTTTTCAAGAATAGGACTTGAGTGTGTGTTAATCAAACACTATTTTGATTGTTAATTTAATCTGAATGCAGCTTACTACCTAACATACAGTTTTTACTTACCTATATACCTATTATGTCGAGGGGTGAGGTACTCTATACAGTTTGAAAAATCTAGTTAGTCCGATGGTTAGATTACTAAAAAATATTGGACAAGTATTTTTTGATTTATCAAATCAATAAAAAAGTACAAATATACACAAGCTGCAAAGTTTAGGGAGAGGGGCCTTGTGATGTCACTTTTAGGTAAAATTTTACCTAGAAGTCACATGAAATTTCAAAGTGCTGTATCTTCTAATATTTTGATTATGGAACAAAAAAAAGAATAAGTGTCCAATATTTTTTGTTAATCTTACTGACGTGACAGACTAAATAATCTAAATAGATTATTATATTATAAACAGATTTATGATAGATCATAAAGTCTAAATAGACTTCATCCCTTTTCCCGAACTGAGTCAACAGAATTTAGTAAATATACCTATTTATGCAGTTTTTCTGCAAACACATCTTTGTATGCATTCCTACAAACACATCTTTGTATGCGTTATAGTTGCAGACTTGAAACTGACCAATCTAAATGTATCCTTAAGTGTCTTAACACACTATGCTGCAAAATACGCGACCGAACTTTGTATTGATTGCGTCTGCTATGCTATTTTGCGTACAACCATACCACTCTCAGGCATAAACTCAGTGGCAATGTATCCTTTATAGCAACACATCATACGCTACAAAAGTCTGCGTAATTTTCGCAGGTATGATCGGTGAAATACATCGGAACGTAAAAGCAGCCGCTAACTTCGGCATAGTGTGTTTAGACACTTAGAATAAGCATTTTTTCTTAAAAGGCAGAAAAATGCTTTCTTTTTACTTATAAATAAAGTAGTAATAGAACATATCTCAGTATGAAAAAAAAATAGACATAAGATACCTGACTTATCATTATCTTATAACAAATAAATTAGGTATTTAGTATTCTAAGAAATAAATTGTCTGATTCTAATGTGGGTTCAAACTTTTACATTTCTAATTTCTTTAGAAGTTTAAATTGTAAACGTAATTTTTTAGGGTTCCGCATCCGAAGGGTAAAGACGGGACCCTCTTTGTAAGACTTCGCTGTTTGTCTGCCTGTTTGTCACCAGGCTGTATCTCAAGAAAATTTCACAAATGATTTATTTCCGCGAATACAAAAAAATATATAAAATAAATATATAAGGGGGGCTTCCCATACAATAAACTTTTTTTTTTAGATTTTTAGCTCGTTATCTATAACGGCAGCAGGCGGAACCCTTCGTGCGCGAGGCCAACTCGCACTTGGCCGGTTTTTTAATACAATACCAAATCCGTTTTACACGTCAAAAAAAATTACGTTTCACATTGATATTTAGCTTACATTGTTCATTAATCGACTTAATTACGAATGTAATGGTAATATGTATGAATCACACCCGAAAACAAATACTCTACTAGTAAAGGTTTTTGATTCGATGCGTCTTAAAATTTATTCGTTTTCTTTTTTTCAGTTAATTCACATATTAAGTCAGGTCAAAGTCAAGTCAAATCACACTGGATACTGGATGGAACAAAACTAAATCTTATTGGACATTAATATATGACTAAATACCTATATAATAACACGATATTTATAATAGGTAACATTAAAAAGAAATTGGAATCTTATCAGAATGTATGAGAAACATATACACCTAGATTTTTTAAGTTTACCTACACGAAAATAAAATGCAACAGTATTTTATTTCTAGGGGTATCTATTGAGCTGTTGTGGCGAATCTCTGAGCAGAATGGCTAAAACCGCTGAACATATTAGGCTAACCAAAAAAATATTGGGCGTACGCGTTTCTTCAGCGTGTGAAAGACGCGAGCACCACGCTCGGGAGCTTTCCCGTCACCCGCTACCGTCACCTATGTCACACGCCCGAAGAATTATATACGCGCATATAGCATTAATAGTGCACAAGTGTATTTATTTATGTACACACACAATATACGAAAAATTAAACAACTAAAAGATAACTATGTAATATGTATAAAGGTACTACTTATTTCTAAAGAAATATCTTCCAGTAAACGCAGGTCTACTGGAAGATATTTCTTTAGTCATAAGTCAGTCGAAAGAAAGAACAATTTAAAGTGTGTAGGTACATTCACATCTATACAATAATAAATTGGCATAACATAGACAGAACAAGCATTTTGCGTCTCTAGCGACAATATACATTAATTATAATAATTAATTTCATTATAAATAAGTAATTTTAATAGGTTTATAAATAAACATCAAATGTAATTTAAGATAAATAATAATTTATTTTCAAATAAGGTTTGACGATTTACAAGTGCCTGTAATTGGTTTACGTAAATAAAAATGATTTTTATTTTATTTTATTTTATTTTTAATAAATATACTTATATACAAAATCAGAATAACCTACATACTATATATAAAATACATACTTTTAAGTACATTATGTCGAAGAGGATAGTTAACATTATTTTACTTTACTCTTGAGTGTGGGTGCAAAAACTTGCGTATTCTATTAGCATTACATCTCATAATTTGGAGTCACGACTTTCTCGATTGGTGAGAGATCACGTAAAGCGTAAGCTTAACATGCTTTGTAACCAAAAGGTAGAACATCACCAACTTTCTGACTTTTGATTTGGCACGAGTACCAAGATTTTGGACTATTAGTTCCTGAGATTAGCGCGTTCAAGCAAACAAACTCTATAGCTTATCAAATATTTTATATAAAAAAAAAACAGTGCCTACGTATATTTCACAACTAGCTGTGAGTAATCTATTCTCAAACTGGGATTGAACTATCAAGCAACTGTCTGCTTCAGAAGCAGTTAACGACTCGTTCTCAAAGTTTAATGCTGTTCGTTAATCTCTCCTAGGTATCAATATATCATTTCAAAAGCTTTGTAATAATTAATATGGATATTGTACACATTGTAACCCGGGTAAAAATATATGTGTATATTATGTCGTATGGAATTTCAAGTTTTCAACAACATTTAAGCAGATCAAAAGTTGATTTTGTTTTATTCGAACCTCTTTTAGGTCTGTCGGAGGAGTCTTTACAAACAATTGATGCCGAATTTCATACAACATACAAGCAGAACTACTAAAGTGGTCACAAAAAGGTCTCAGAAGTCCACTGTACCAGAGCAGTCAATTTTGTATTTGGCACCAACGACGAAACGAATTTTCCAAAACGCTTTCCGGCTGAATACCGCACCAACGCCTACATACTCTAAGAACTCCAGATCAAGCAGCATCTATTCTCTGTCGACCAAGTATGAATCCTCATCTTTTGGGCAAGTTTCCCGACGTGGAGATGTTTCCATAGAGCGACTGGTGGTGCAGGGCAGAGTGGAAGGTACCCGAGCGCCAGGAGTGGACTCTAGACGAGCAATCGTCACGGACGAAAAGGACTGAGCTGTCAAATGTGTCACAAGGAGAGACCTACAAACCATGAACGCTCTGTCAACAGTGTAACGATTAAGAAGAATATCATAATAAATATCTGCATGCCAAATCACAGCTCCACAGTCCGTTCAGTGGTTTGAGCTATGTGTTGATAGATCAGTCAGTTACAATTGCCAATACAATACCTATTTTGCATTTTTTATTTGATGACTTTATTTTGCATTTGATGACTCAAAACCTATTCTGATTGCACTAAATAATTATATTATTCTGATGAATGCAATAAATTTAGTTGAGGTATTCTAACCTCAACTAAATTTATTCTAAAAGAGATGTGTCTTAATTATGAATTGAGATTTTAGATTAAAAGTACATTTTATTAAATTAGGTTTTTACATTACATTACCTGTGTAAGCCAGGGATAATAATAGGTGTTACCATCTGAAATAGTTGACGTCATTTATAATTACATCTCTTTAGGTATTAAACATCAGCGATATGTCAGGTTTTATCTCCATTTAATAAATCACAGCTCTATCACAAGTAATTATCGGGTCATTACAAGGATATAAGTATCTTCAATGTGTGATAGTATTTGTATATAAATATTGAACTTCTCTACATTAAAAGTCAGTTCTATCCTGTGACTGTCTAAAGGAATAGTGTGCGGAAGAATTAATTTTATACGTGATATCAAAGATGCAATTTTCAATCAGCATTTTGTTGATAGCGTCATTGGCCTTCATCGGTTCAGCGTCTGGTTGGTCGCTGGTTTCATACTTCCAAACTTGTGTCAGAAATTATGACGATCCACTTCCGAATGACGCGCTTATTGGAACTTGGTACCTAGTGAAGAAGTTCACCATATTCGAAGGAGGAGTTCCATCTCCAAGCTGCCCTCACATGATGTTTGCGAAACCAACGGCTGAAGAGTTGCAGGAATATCGAGAGGAGAACGCTAAAGCAGGACATCCGTACGAGATTGATGATAACGCGTTACATCATGAGTGGAACACTTGGCCGAATGCATTGACATCAGGTTTCTTATGTTATTTTTTTCATTCTGAGATATATTCAATTAATACTTATTTATTTAGAAGTTAAAAGAAGATATTTATCTGCTATTTGATAAAAAATTATAACTGCTAGGTGCACATCTGCAACTATAGATTTCCTGCCATGAAAGTGGGATACCGAAACACTTTGAACGACTGCGTTATACATTCAAGATAGTAATTAAATGATCAATTGTTTTAGGTAACATTCAAGCCAAGTACTACGTGCTTAACCCAAAGACCACCATGGTGGTAAATGGGGACGGATACGCGGTGCACGTTTACAAGCGGCTCACTGACGACTTCATGCTCATGTGGGAGTGTAACGCTGGGGTGCCCCTACCCTGGCTCATGTCGAAGAACCGTGATGTCACTGATGAAGAACTGAATGCAGTTATTGCTGGTGTCAGCGAGGTCAGCAACAGGGGGTCTCAGAGGTATTGTGCTTAGACTTGGGCAATGGAAAATATGAAATAAAGTCAACGCAAAACATTTAAAAATCAAGTTTTTTTCTGTCCTATTTTTGTTGTGACTACCTATTTCCGTGTTTATTATTTATTAACACATACCTACTTGAGACGAAAATCATTTAATATATTGACTATAGTTTTATATTACCGCTAGGGTACATTATGTATTCATAACTAGTGACCCGCCCCGGCTTCACATGGGTAACAAAGCATAATTTAGACAAATTATAACCGACATCATGAATCACTTTACTTATTGATGAGAATCGCATAAAAAACGCTAAGTAGTTTTGAGCTCTCCGCAATTCAAACAAATAGACAGACGCAGCGGAACTTGGTTACTTTGTTAAACGTATATTATTTCCAATACAGTTTTCAAAATCCTCTTCTTTTTATATGTGTAACGAATCAAGGAAACCGACGGAACGGAAATGTGAACGCCTAGCATTTTATTATTAGCAAATCGCATAAAGTAGTTGTATTGCTTCTATTATCATATCAAACGATTCAAGCTTACATTCAAATTTGGTTGCATAGCTATTAATCCAGATGAATTAATGCAACCGTTTTTATAAAAAATAAAAATATAGGTTTTTAAAAAAAGAAAAAAAAAGAAACTGAGACAATATTGATTTACTATTTATAATTTTTAAAAATTGCGCCTAGATAGCAAAACAGTTGTGTTCGGAACTGATGGCTCAGGAGGAGATGACCAATTGGCTTTTGCCATAATTATATTACATATTAAATAGAATTCATGCATGTAGCTTATATCATTTAATAAAATAATTGTTTGTACGTACGTGGTAGTAAGTATCAACAGACGATTTTCTTAACAAACAGTTATGTTCATTATTACTTTGAATTAACCTTTAACATCCCGGGGGGGGGGTGACGCGTTGTTTTTTAACGGTATTTTTTCAAATTAGCAAGACACAATCTCGCGCTTTCGGCTAATCCCAGTTCGCCGCAGCAGCTCTCAACGGACGGAAGTACATTGCGATTTTGACTTATGTGAGTATACCTGTGGACCCCATACGTGATTTTACATCATACATAATTTTAATTTGTTTCTTTCTCAGAATTAATGTTATCTTATTGCAATAATGAGTCACTAACTATCAGAGGACGCCATACAGGATTTAAGTGACTCTGACAGCGAATAATCCTAACTTTACAAAATATATAAGAGCAATTATAATGTTCAAGTTAGTCGACAAAGAGCAACCTTTACCTAGTACAGATGAAGCTGGTCCTAGTGCACCAAAAATGAAGCGAAGGTGGTTTTCTCGTTCTAGATCCAAGGATAAAAAAGAGTACTATTATCTGTAAATCTTGAAATAAGACAAATTTACAAATTGTCTTATTTCAAGATTTCAAGCCTCATTCAGTAGCAATTATTTATTGTTTACCATACCAAGATAAAGCATAATTTTTAACGTTAGAGCACGATAATAACATTAATAAGGTGATGCCATTTTTTTTTTGGTTATTGTTATTATTCCTTGTAAATACGTGATTTTCATTTATATTTTATTGGAAATTTATATTAACGTTTGTCAGAAGTTGACTATTTTGTAAAATTGTAGTATGTATTTATGGAAGTATAAGACAACTATATACGCGTTGTTCCTTTTTCAAAAGTTTCTAATTGATACACATACTGATTATATTACGAATAATAAATATTTATCTTAAGTAATAACATGTATTTTATTAAAATCCCAATTATTATTTTAATTTACTCAAAAATTCTAAGTATAAATGCATTTTTATATGGGGATAGCTCTGGACCCCACTCGTGATGATACGTTACCATAAAGTACGCGTGCACTTAAAGGTTAAGAACAGCTACGTCCAATAGCAGGAATCATAGATAGCTAATTGTATTTTATTTTAACTCTGTATTCCATTGTATAGTAAAGGAATATCATTATTTTAAATTCAAGACATTATTATTCTATATATATTTATAAAGTAACATGTCCTGACTGACTAACTGATCAACGCCGAGGCGAAACTGCTCAAGGGACACGTGATATTTTGACTGTGGCTTCCTTTTGTGACGCATAGGTCCACTAAGAAAGGATTTTGTAAAATTCAACCGTGAAAAAGGGGGTATTTAATTGTAAAGCTCCTACAGGAACGGGAGCTACGCGAGTGAAACCGCGCGCGGTTTAAGTATTATCATATTTAAAATACAATATTATATCGTCTACGCTACCTTGACAAAAATATAAGCTTATGCAGCGTCCAGAGCATTTTGACAGACTTTAATTTAGATGTTTTGTTAAGTATACGTAAACCAATATTTTTATACTAAAAAGAAAAGAAACGTTACATTTTGTGTATAATAAAGTCCAAAGATGGTCAAACTAACAGTGATAGATATTCAAGATCAAAGAAAATTTACGAAATACACTTGCATACTACAAAGGTGATAATTTTAAATTATTTTTTAAAGCGTCTTTTTAATACTTTTATTTGTAGTCATTCGGCATACTCACATATTTTGTTGATTTCACTAGCTGCTTGACATTAGGCAGTAGGTATCTTAAATTATTATAAATACCTTTTCCATAAAAGCATGAAGAGAAGATTGTTTTTTCATTAATGTTAAATTAAACCAAATTAATATACCCATAATATATTTTCTCTTGCCAGCTTGAAGGTAAATCCTAATTTATTCTGTCACATAACAATTCTATACAGTGATTCAACCATCAACTTAATCCTCAGTCTGATGACAAAAAGTACAACAATGGTGGTTTAAGATTCCCCCAAAATGGATCGAAAGACCCAAAATCGGATAATCATTGATGGCTCGTGACAATGATCCTATAATTACAACTGATCGACTCAATTATATTATTTCTATATATACACCTTAACACAGTCCTTTCGAAAATTATTTTTTTAGATAAATTAAATACAATCCAACTGAATAGTTGGATGGTATTTAATTTATCTAGCACTGAATCAGTGATATTAGTCAGTGGTCTTATGAATTAGGTATATTCTAATTCTTAGTTAGCCTAGTACTGGTCGCCCAAATTAAAACAATATGTGTTAAAACTTTATTTGAAAAGTGTAAATTGCAGGTGCGTTTTTATTTAAAAAAACAAGATTATAATTATCTATAATTGTTTTGTCCACGTTTCTATTTGAGTACAAATTCCTTTACAATCCCCATAGTACCTACTTTCAAATTAGAAAGTAAAACTTACCTAATGACGTAAACTGTAAATACAAGATTAGAGTTTAAATTACAATATTGTTTTAATACCTAAATCGGCCTTTAGGGTGAATAATAAATTAATCTGTTCGTGAATCAGTTCAGTAACCTTAATCACTTTAATCCGCCTCAGTAACAAGATTACTTAGTTAATGATATAAATATTTAAAGCGCAAAATAGTATTTCTGTGTGGCTTTACCCGCAAAGCTCATGTACCGGTTGGCACCACATTACAGGAAATAGGTTATGTTATTCCTAGATAAATAGAAGTAAGAATTGTTATTAAGTTTTAAATCTAAAATGTATTAAAATTAAATGACTAATAACATCGATTCAGCGATCATAACTAAATTCGCTTTCTAAAATGGAATCCCTTTAATCTAGATGGACCTCATAAGTAATGATGACGATATTTTTAGGGGAGTTTTGTTTTACTGTATATACTGTATATACTTATTAACTTCTTGTCATGTAAACACAGGAGTGTTTGGCTTGAAAGCCATACTGCTCCTCAAGAAAAAGGTTATTAATATAGTAAATGCTGGCAGTTAGGCATAATTTCCTTTTTAAAAAAGGTATATTACGTATGCGTATGTGTACCGTTTTTTGTGTATTTTTATTATTATTTAATATTTCGCATTTAACTCAAAACTCATCCACGCGCGCAATACACATTTTAATTATTTCCTTAAATTTTGCCATAACGTCACATTAATATAACCATGTCGAATATGTCCGTTTATATTTCTGAAACTTACACGAAATTGAAACTAATATCCACGCATATTAAAAATATTGTACTCCCTTTTATTTTCACGTTGAACGTCCAATTTTTAGTTGAGAAATTTTCGCCGTGACATTTGGCTCCCGCTTGCTACTGCAGATGTAATATTCAGGCGTTACAGCATTGTTTATTCAGAACACCGTCACGACGGCCCCTCCAAACATGGCCGTGTAAAAACGAACACATTATTAATGAAATCTGCAAAATATGAGCCCTGAATTGCAAATGATATTATACGCACAGGGCCTTCTTGAAAGATGCTGGGTAATTGATTGTGGCCGAATATATAACTTTTTTTAAGCTGTACATTTTTGGGAACAAAATCATTCTTTTGCGTTATTGGCGTTCGCTTGGAAATTATTGAAATTTCTTCAAAAAATTCGATGACCTATTTCACAATTTTGAGTAATGAATATCGGAGGTTGTGGGTTCGTTCCCTACTACAGACAAGACATCTTTGTTTAAATTCTTACATTTATTTCCGGGTCTGGTTGGTTGACTTGACGCTGGAACTAAAAAGCACGTTAAGCTGTTGTTGCCGATTTATTTATTTATTTATTAAACAACGATCAAATATTGCTTATTTTATAACAATGGTCCACAAAACTGTTTCAAACAGTTTGACTGTGGACTCAGTTGAGTCTCTTAATGTTTAATATATAAAACACACTATTAATATACATATTTACGAATAATTTATGCGCATTGCACATACATATATATACACACACATGCATAATACACACATACATATGTCACATAAACAAATACATATTATTCTCTAATTTAAGTATAAATAATAAAAATTATATTATATTTGTTCTAGTAGGTACTTTTTTAGCTTGTTATAACATCATCTATAATAATCGTATATCAAGGAACGGGCAGCAGCATTCCCTTGTGTGTTACAACATAACACTTCGGTCTCCAACCCGCCTGCCAAGCGTGACTCTGGCAAAAACCCTATTAAGAGGATAGGATGTTCAGGAGGAGAGGATGTTCAGCAGTGGAAGTTATTCGGGATACTATACTATAGTATCCCCTATGGACTTAAAATACATATAACTAACCTAACATTTTACAAGCTTTAAATAGTAGGTAAATTATTCGGTCACTCAAACAGACACTATTTTATACAAATACATAGATAGAAGATGGCTTTCGATTGTTTTTCACGTAATTTATAGAAATACTGACCTGAATATTTTCCACTTTTGGTCTTGATTTATGTGATGATGCATTTTGTTAAG
Organism: Nycteola revayana; assembly: GCA_947037095.2. Taxonomy (NCBI): domain Eukaryota; kingdom Metazoa; phylum Arthropoda; class Insecta; order Lepidoptera; family Nolidae; genus Nycteola; species Nycteola revayana. Next base: position 13,878,015 of record OX344841.2, on the reverse strand, counting down.
CGTATAATGGAACACTTTGGATTTCCATTGTGAATTTGTTACCTTAAGTACACAGTAAATACTTAAAGGTTGTGGTCCCACAGTTTTATCTAAAAGCATTATGTTGCCAAAACGTTTTTGTACATTTTGAAATAGAGTTAAACTGTTCCCTTTATCATTTATCTTCCATAAAGCAGAATCATTTTGCTATTTTCAGACTTCTTCTAAACAACATCTTTCGTTTACCAACAAAATTGATATAAATGTTACTGCAAAGAGGTGGAAACAATGAAATGATGCATTTTAGTACTGTATACTTTCTATAAATTTATTTAAAATACTGGTATTTACGGAAGTGACAAGGAATTTAAAGTTCTCATTATTTGAGCCGATTGGCATTAAATAAAAATAAAAATCTATTAAAGAAATATCTTTAAATCTATTAATAAGCTTAGATGCAAAAGAGTATATAACTATGTTTTAAACTTGTGAACGCCAAAATGAAACACAGGTACTTATAATTTTAGAACCGAGATAACCGAGGCTCTGTAAGTGATACAGACCAAAAATTGAACTAAGAATTTCGGCTTTGGTGTACGGGGCATGAAAAAGTCTTTATGGCGTGGCGTAAAAAAGGTTCAACTTCGCGACAAGCTTTCTTACAATAGGTTCTTTCACGTTTGGTAGAGGGCCATCTTCATTAAATAACCTATATGACTTTAATATAACGTCACTTTCTATGTAATTAAAAAATAATTACATAGAAAGAAAAAAATATTTATCTGCATAGTAATATAAATAACAATAATAGCATATTATAAAAAGCCTACATTACTTCAAGGTCACATGAGATTTCTCATCTAGACAATTATTATGTTGCCTGAGTTTCTCAGCATTTGTAAATTATGTTATACATTTTAAACTACATTACGCCTACTGATCTCAAAGGAGCTATGATGAAGCTAATTAAAGCAGATTTTGTGTTATAATTAACAAATTATCCTTCGAACTTCACAAAAAAACTAGCTTTAATTTTGAACTATACGGATTATGAGGCTAAAAGTTACCCTATATAATGTTACAGAAATATTTTTAAACTAGCAATTCGAACGTGTCCAAATATTTAAATAATGAATGAGCCAAACAAACCTTCCAGATAGCAAAGACAAAACAGTAAAATTGTGGAGCAATCGGCGGCTTTCAATATTAACTTACTGAATATAACTTCCAAAACGATGACAAACAAAATTGAATAATAAATTCCACTTATCAACGTCCTATGCTGCCCAAGTTAACCTATAGGTTTTAATTTAGTCTTTTACTTTAGTTTTCCTTATAACGTTTTTTTGATAACTTCTGATCACGTCGACTTATTTATGCAGCTGCATAAGATTACCAAGTACTTGGTATTTATTTCAAGTTTCAACTTGATAGCTTCACGCGTTTCCGGAATATAGGTACAGTCAGGTTTTATCTTTATGGTTAAAACTTCGCTATATCAGAATATTCCGTGTGGTATCTGGGTATGGCGTGTAGTATCCGGCTCAGATTACACCACCCCATTTCACTATATGGGTATTCTAAGAAGTGACTGAGGAACATACGCCTGAAGGATGGACAGCAGCATCTATCAGCTCGAGGTTACTTACCTACCATCTTACTGCGATGACCAATCTCCGATCACCAAGTGCTTTCGAAGCGACCATACTTGGCAGGCGGATTAGTGATCAGGTTTTGCCAAGATCGTTGAAATCTTCAACGATTGTCAATGATTCCGGCAGCCAATGTCCGTAAAGAAGAGGCTATTAAAATGTAAGAAATTAACTTCGAACTACGTAGACTTTAAAGCTTAACTTCTGCAGCTGCAAGAGATTAATTACTAGGGGTTCGATTTAAGTTTTAACTTGATAGCTTAACGCTTTTCTGAGAGATAGACACACGATTATTATGGTGCCGCTTTGTTTCAGTTTTTATTAGATTTTTTTTTTGTTGTCCGGGGTGAAATGCCTTTACGCATTCCCACCGCCGCTGCAGCGTATTCGCGCGCTGGCGGTGGGATATGTGGGGCTCACCCCTCCATAGCGTGGTATGCTAAACTACCACGAGGAGAGGACCCTACACCACTAAAACCCCCCGGACACTCCTTCAATCCGCCGTTGGCGGGGGCCGGGTACGCATAAGCAATCCGGCCCCCCGACGGCACCCGTGGCCAGTATGACACCGCGAGATCTCCTGGGCCGCACTTACAGTGGCCCATTCATTAGTATTTTTTCCTAGCAAGAAGTAAATATCACTATGATAGTCATGATGTCATCATATATTGTCATATAGAACCTTACGTTTTATCCAAAAAAACCATTCACCTTCTCCATAGCACTGAGACCAAATATTTTTTTTATTTTTCTTATATTTTCTTCTAACAATAGCTACTTTTGCTCTATAGATGGAAGCCGGGGGCTATACCCATCCTGAATTCTGAGCTAAATAAGTTTACGTAAAGGAATAGGTGCAAAAAATACTCTATTGCGACTGTTCGTTTATTTATAAGAACTGGAGTGTAAACATAGTTTGTCTCGCGCTTGGGGCTAGTTGCATGGCAATGAAATAAGCGGAGATATAATTTTATTTACTATAAAGTCAACCATCAGATGGAATTTATCTCAAATATAGTCTTCTTTATCTCAACGTGAGTTTATTTGACTTTGACATTATGTATAAGGATTTTGCCAAAATTAAAATGTAGGTACTCCTTAAATAAGTTGATTGTAAAATTTCCCTTATTCTGGACACACAGCAGTGGTTATTGTAGTTGCTTCTGTGGTCTCGTTTTCTGGGTTCGATTCTCACCCTAGAAAACTATTAATGTGACACAGATATTTCTTTCGACTCTGCGTGTGCTGACTGTACCGGAATTATGTGTTTGTTAAGTCCGCACGCCACAGAGATAAAGTCAATTGTACGATAGTTACCTTTAAAAAAATATCTGTACTTCAGAAATCACGATAAACCGTAGGTCCTGATTGTATTCCTGCCTCGAACCAGGCAACAGCGCTTACTTTTGTTTCGCTACACACCATACTACAACCACCAAGCGTTGGGACTTTAGCAACCTTCTACGAAAGGAACTCATACGAGTAATTATAAACAACTGTTTATAATATTTTCCGTCACCTTAGTGGCCACATCTAAATGAAGCTCTCAGAAGGAAGTCTAATGACGTTTGTTTGGAAATAATTTAAAACTATACCTGCGCTAATGAACCGTATCTCGGGTTTCTGTTAGTAAACAGCCAATTAGACGCATTTTCAACGCTTGTTAATGTGTGGCACGTCGATATTATACCTAGCTGAGTTAATAAAAAAATACTTTTTGCATATGGCATAGGTATAATATGACAACAACTGCCACGTTCAACTGAAACAAGTGAGGTCTCGGGTTCGTTCCCCGAGTCAGGTAAGAAATTGCGTTACTAGATTTTTTTATTTACTTCCAACCTGGACTTTTGTTAGAACGTCACCAATTTGAATGTGAAACGTCCGCCTTTGTCTTGCCCTAACACTTCCGTTCACATTCGCCCTTTAGATTCTGGTTGTTAGTCTGACGACAACTACTAACATTTTTTTTCCATTCTTTTCGCAAATGTTCGTAACTTGATTAAGCGATTTCATTTAAACAATGACGGGCGTTTCTTACTTCTTTGAAACAATGCTATGTAAAAAGTGCTACCGAAATACGAACGATCAAATCCTCGTTTTAAGGAAGAATCAACTAATTAATGCCCATCATTATTTCCCGCGCTCACTTAATCACATGACAAATGTCAAATATATATTTGCGTTAGCGATTATCTTCTAGTGATAAATCCGCTGTAGTGGCATTTTGACTAGGCCTTCTGGGGTGATTGCCAACTGTCTCTGCTCTAGAACTTTCATCCAGCTTATACTATTGTCATAGTATAAATAGTATATATACCAACTTGACATACAAACCATTTGAGTTTCGCCGCTCGGAATACTCTAATTAAGTAAGTTCAACATCATCAGCTCTAAGATACTCCTTTCCATCTTACTGCGATGACGCCGCCAAGCGTAGTGATTACCACAATGTCCGTCAAAGGCGTCAAAGACCCTGGCTTGCCAAGGTCTGTTAAGATGGCCATATTCAGCAGTGGACTTAAACAGGCTGTTGAAGTAATAATATTTTTAAAACCAATCATGCGAAATAGAGTAAGATCCCAGGGCCAAAAGACGCTACGTATTTTCTGACGAACAAAATGTGGACGATTGAGTAGTGTTAGTATGTACTAAGAACGCATGCTTACCAGCTAGTTGGCTTAGACAGCCAAATTCGGGTATCAGGTAATCAAGGTACATAAAAACATTACTTACCTCACGTAAATTCTTCAAGCTGATTTTTACGTATATTTTATGCAATATCCTTAAAAATAAGTTGCCAATACTCCCAGGCACTTTCCGTCGGCCGTATTGTTTTGCAGACGCTTTAAAGTTCTCAAAATAATTACATAATTACTTAACTTCACGTAAATTCTGATGCTCCATTTTTATATATCTCGACCAGACAACTATTTTAAAACCTTTTACAAGAAGACAGACCGATCCAAGGAGCCAATCATCAAGGGGCCTAAAATACACCTAAAAATCAGCTTGAAGAATTTACGTGAGGTAAGTAATATTTTTATATACCTTGATTACCTGATACCTAGTCGGCATGCGTTCTTAGTACATACTAACACTACTCAATCGTCCACATTTCATTCGTCAGAAAATACGTGACGTCTGCTGGTCCTGGGATTTTGGACTAAAACAACAATCAAAACCTCTGAAAACTCAATTTTACTGAAGTCAATTAAAAACTTACATTGACCTACAACATAACCTTTTCTCAATAAACATTTTGCGCGAAGATAATAAAAGATTTAGCTTTATATTTTATCTTGTTCACTCTAAGTGGTCGTCAATTACGTATTGTCAGGCTTCAATTTATGTACTTGCTACAGAATTGCCTTCTTTCTTAAGAAATTTATCTTATCTTCTTGTCAGCGGCTTACTACGAGTTAGAATGTTGTTTTATAAACTGATGGCTTTATTTTTTCGGAAATTATGTTATATATGTGATCATTTAGATAAGATTTTCTTAGAAGTTTACGTCTATTATCAAAATATGGTTTGGTGTTTAAGATTTTCCAGATTGTTTTATTTTCTTTCAAATGCTTGGAGGAAAAGTTACGTGGTCTTGAACTTAATAGTCTAGTTTTCTCAAAGATTGATTTTCAAACTTATAAATTGTAACGCGCTCTGGCACTTGTAAGGTGCAACGTACATTGCAATATAAAGTTTACTGGCACTCTATTTCACACAGTACCTTATTCCAAAACCGATTTCAATACAATTCAAAATATAAACACGATAACCATTAAACCGCTAATTGACATATTTGGTCTATCTATGTTATCCAACAAACAAACACGTTTATCGAGCGGCATGGCCATGATTATACCGTAGACAATTTCTGTAGGAACCTTAAGGCTGCGGCCACGAACTCTATGCCTTGCGGGAGGCCGGTGCCGACAGCGGCGCGTTCATTACTTTACTACGTTCTATGTATAGTTTAAAGGGAAACCGGACCAGCGATACGCACCTGCCAAACGGCATCCATGCGTCTCCATTTATAACTTACTTTTTTATCAGCCCGTTTAAGTCTGCTGCAGAACATATGTCTACTAAAGAGTAGCCATATGTATGACATGTAAAGACATACATTGGTAAAGCCATGGTAATCGAGAGATATTGCCATTACCACGCTTGGTAGGCGGATTGGTGATCGCAATAAGATTGTGAGTAACCTTGAGTTGATAAATACTCCTGCTCATCTATTCGCCTCCTACGACACCAATGGGAAGACATGGGGTGGTATAGACCATACTCTCATACTCGGCTACGAAACAAAGCTAGAGGATAGATTGAGCGGCATTGCAGCAATTAAATGTTTTATTGTGAAAAATTTCACAACATCAATAGAGGTTGGTTTTATGCTTAGAATAGTCTAATCTATCTTTTAGCTTTGTTTCGTGGCCGAGTCTGCCACGCTGTCCCCGCACCGCACCCGCCATCGCGTCGCAACACGCAAGTTTCGCGGTCTTGGACTGATATATAACTATTACATGTTCTGATTGATGCGACGTCTGAGATCCCTTAATCCCTTAGGAAATGTGACCTACTTACTGAAAGGACTGATTGACATGTCAAGGTATTGGGATGACTTTGAAGTGACTTCTTATTAACATATCCTTTAAGTATGTTAAGCAAAAAGATATGTAGTTTATTTTCAATGTATATTTGATCAAAGGTAAGAGAAATCTAATACATGTTTATGATATATAAATATATGTCTTTCTTGAAGAGTTGGATGTTGTAGGTACGTTTACTCCTTTTGCTGAATTGTATCAATTTTATATCTAAATCGTTTTTTTAATGTTTTATTTCATAGTTCTTTAGAAATGATAAAATAAAGTTTCGTTTACGTTGTTACTAGTGCAGTCATTGAAGCGAAAAATTAGGTCTTACCTCCGAATTTTTTTGCTGTGAACCGATTTGCATGAATTTTTTGGAATTAGGCTCATCTTACCCTTAACTTCAAAAATGACAATGATCTGAGCTCCGCCTATTATTTTTAAGGGGTGTAAACAACCCCTTAATGGAAAAATTTACATTGAGCCATTTTATCGCTAGAATACGATTACTTTTTGGACCATAACTTCTTCAATTCAGATGCTATCACAACTTATAAAAAACCATTTTAAAGGTAATTAAAAGAGCTACAACTTAAGATTACAATATAGAGTGAAAAACCTTTTATTTTGAAACAGTGAAGGGTCAAAGGGCTCGAATGTGACTGTGATTGCGCTGCCGCGCGCTCTTTAAACAATCATATCTCCGTCAATTTTTTTGTGACAGAAAACATAAAAATAAATATTTTTTTTCAGAAAAAGACCTACATTTTTAATTTTATATTTTGATACGTATCATTCATCATTTTTGAGATATTAAGAAAAGAAGGTGGTTTTTGTAAAAATTAGAAAATTATTTTTTTCTTAAAATCATGATTTTTTTGAAAAATGTGTGTCCTAAAGCAGCCAAACTGCTAAAATCTATCAAACTCTTTATATTAAAGTTAATTATAGACGGAATACGATTAATTTTAATTTTGGTGGAAATGGCACTTTTTGAAACCCATTGATTTAAAAGAAAAAACCATTAAATGTTCCTCTTATTTGCATTACAGCTCACTCATTTTACGTGCAAAAAAGTTTTAACAGTGCTCATTTTAAAGCTTATTTCAAGCACTACAAAACCCTAGCAGATACATGTTATGCATTCTAATAATGCACTACAAAACCCTAGCAGATACATGTTATGCATTCTAATAATGCACTACAAAACCCTAGCAGACACATTTTATGCATTCTAATAATGCATAAAATGTATCTGCTAGCCGCTAGAGGGCATTGAATACATCGATTAAATTTCAGACAAAATAAAAACGGCTTTGATCTTTAATATCTAATTTAATAAAGCACTTAGAACACTTAATAAATAACCGATTCGTTCAGTTTTTACCTGCTACATTTTGTATATCATAAAATTTTCGTGAAAATGCATATTTTTGGAGATATTTGCAAAAAACCGATGAAAAACGTGAAAAAATGCCAATTGCCAATTTTTTTTCTTGAAATTAGGCCTTCTATCGATATCCGACGTTATTTTAAAACGTAAGACGTAAAAAAAATACACCACCGAGAAGGGGTGGCAACCCACCCGGGGGGGTGGGTTGCCCCCAGGATGGATGCGGAGTTCAGATCATTTTCACTTTTGAAGTTAAGGGTAAGATGAGCCTAATTCCAAAATTTCATGCAAATCGGTTCACAGTAAAAAAAATCGGACCTATAACGCTTCAATGACTGCACTATACATTGTTCGCTATATACGACGTGAAATATGAGATATTTTTTTGAAATATGGGACGTACTTATGGAGTCAGAAAAATCCAACGCACCGCACGTTGTATCCATCATCATCATCATCACCCCGTACAACGTCCACAGCTGAACATAAGCCTGCTTCCGAAGGAAGGTTCTTGCCATAGTTACCACGCTTGGCAGGCGGGCTAGTGATCGAAGTATTATGTTAGTTGTTAAAGATGATGTTATCACAATCGGGTCCAACAGTTTAAGGTACTTTCTGAGCCACGGAGGGTAGTCATTGAACCAACCAGACCCGGAAAGAAATCTTAGAATTTATACAAAGATTTCCGACGTGGGGATGGAACCTACTTCCCCCGAAACTTAAAGCGAGACTTATACTGCTACACCACGGAGATTGTAACCATCAACTAGTTATATTAATTAATATACATTAAGAATTATATACTATACGGTAACTGGTGTTCAACTGTTATAGGTGATTGTTATTAACAATCACAGCTAACATGCTTTAGCACGGGAGTCCTTCATTCCACTTAACCCGGAAATAAATATTTAATTTGTCTGTGAAAACTTGTAATTGGCCATATTTTTTTTATATATATTTGCCATAGGACTGTTATATCTGTAAGTTTTCCTATTAAATAAAATAAAAAAGACAGTGCGAGAAACTTACACTACTACTTATTGTTGCTTAGACTTATGCTGCTAAGCCACGGAGGTAAAGTATTTGTGACATTAAAAATAAAATAAAAATCATTTTTATTTACGTAAACCAATTACAGGCACTTGTAAATAGTCAAACATTAATAACATTAATTAGAAAAAAATATTCATTATATTTGTTATTTATTTATATCTATAAATTTAATTATTTTTATATTATCATATATTTATATGTTATTATTATAATTTATTTATTTATATTGATCTTAGCGACGCAAAATGCTTGTTCTGTCTATATTATGTCAAAACAATTGTCATTTTTTGGGTGTACCATGAGCATATAACGACGGACGCGCTTTAATGCTAATTAAGCATTAAATACCTAAGAGCCTAGGTTAGTAAAACCTTAAGTTTAATAATTTAGCTTGGGAGCGATTTGATTTTTAATTATAGAAGTAAGTTATTATGGTCATTCATCAATCAAACCCAAAACAATCTTTAGTATAAATTTAATAATGTACATGATTTATAGTAGACACTTTTTAAAGCAAATCATTTTTTTTAATCAGCCCACATTTTGACAAGCTACACCGGTAGGCACATAGTAGTCGTGGCAACGGATAGATTGATAAGTATCAGCAAGGGGTCTTTGGACAGCGCGGGTTTCGTTAGATACCCCTACATGGTCGTTAAAAATAAAATAGTTCGCCAAACTGGTTCGGTTTTGGATCGGTTTGTAGAACTACCGCCATGTAGAAACGACGGCTTACTAAGAAGGTAATGATTTGCTGGAAATTTGTACCGCGATTAAGACCCGTGTCTACAAAAAATATGTGTACAAATGACGAAAGTTTAAAAACATTAAGTTTAGTATAAATCATTGCGACTGACCCAAAAAGATTCTGCTGCCAAAGCGTTTTCGTTACGCAGCTATCACTCGATAATAACGTCGGTTTGTATAAGCACTTTTTATTAAAAATCACTTGTTAATTTTTACTGTCCATACAATTATAACTCATCGCCCAAGGAAAGGGCTAGCAGCCAAGTGAACCCAATTATTTCTCCTGAACGGGCTATATCTTCATTGACCTAGATGTAGTTATTGAATATAATCAAATGTCAATGACCGCTGAAGCGGGTGACCTTATGACCTCGTGTCACGGCCTGAAGAGGATTTAGGAGTTGCTGTTATTCAAAACGAGTTCCGGATCCCAAGTGGTTTTTGTAGAGGTTTATAAAAGTGTGGATATAAAAGATGAATTTGTATGAATAATTAAATGTAATGTTTTGTATTGTTAAGAATATAAAGGGTTGAATAGTGGCACTGAAATTTCTTACTCACTTATTAAATAATTTATTTTCAAGTGACGCCATTTTCGAATATAGATTTTAACTTTTTAGTTATACGTTACTTTAAATGTTACTTTTGGTGGTTTTTAATTCTTAGTTAGTTTTAATTATAGGTTATTTTTATTTGGTAGGTTTAGTTTTAAAATTATTCTGATAAATTAATTAATTTAATTTGAGCACATGAAAATAAATTTGTAAGTGACTACTTAATAATAATAAAAAATTTCTTTCGCGCTTATAATATTATTAGGGTAGTAGGATTTGTCTGAAGTCTAAGAGACCAATGCGCGGATACAAAAAAACTAACCCAAATTCTCTCAAATTCAAAGACTGATACAAATAAACTCTGAGGTGTCGCTAGATAGCCACACTGACTTTTATAGAGGTCTGAACGACAGACCCTAATAAAAGTGTGAGACAATATCATTCCTACACTATTTACTTGGCACTTCAGAAGGTCACGGCTTTCAGCTTTGGTCTCTTATTTTCGATGTACAACGAAATAGTAACAAGTAATTGTACCAGTTTTTAATTTAAACAGTTTTCAATTAAATAAAATCTTTTATGACAAGTTATATGCTATAATGATTGTCATATAGGACCAACTCCATGAAGCAGCGGTATAAGCTTCAATTCAAATCTCGATCGTGGGTTCAATTCCCACACCAGACAAGAAGTCAAGAAGATTTTAAGGAAAAAATCTTTACTTATTTATTTAATGCATACAAAAATGTCTGTATTTAATATAGAGGTAAATACAATGTTGTGTGAATTTTATAAATAAATAAAGAGGAAAGAAAACAATTTGTAGGAACCTTTTAAAGTACAATAAGTACGTTATTAGTGATTAAAAACAACAAAAAAAAATGGCAAAAAAATTGTTGTATGCCCCCCTTAAATATTATTTTTAGTATTTGTTGTTATAGCGGCAACAGAAATACATCATTTGTGAAAATTTGCAACTGTCAACTGTCTGGCTATCGCAGTTCTTGAGATACAGCCTAATGACAGACAGACTGTGAAGTCTTAGTCTAAGTCTTAGGTCCCGTTTTTACCCTTTGGGTACGGAACCCTAAAAAAGAAATCTTTTCTGGTCCGGTAGAATGATGGACTACCCTATCTTGTCTTGGAAAGCATGTTAAGCCGTTAACTACCCTTCGCGCTCCCTGGAAACACGTAAGCCCTTTCGCCCCGCACAGCCCCGTTTCACTGTGTGCGTTATATCATAATACTACTGCGGTCAACCTGCATACCTAGCATGGTTACTATGCCAAAAACCCTTCCTCAGGAGTAGGCCCTTGTCTAGCCCGGTGTTCAGCAGTGATTGTTATACGGGCTGATGATGGTGAAATTGTACATAAAAACTTATACTTATTACATAATCTAGATATTAATATGTGAAGCAAAAAATTTGTATCCCTTTTAACGAAAATCGCGCGGGCGAAGGAGTTTTTTGAGAATTCAGAATTTCGCACAATTATAGCTCATTGCCTTCCTCAATAAAGGGACTATCGAACACTATAATATTAGACATTGTATAGACAAGTAATGCAGTATGCTAATATTTTTTTAAACTATTGTCGAATTTCCACTAGTACAAGGAAATACGTGAAGATTTCCTAGTATGCCAACAATAAGTTTTCCAAGACTTACTTTCCATAATCACAACAACACACCAGCTTTCTGAACTGTAAGTAAACTTGTACTGTCAATATGAATGTTCAAATGCAAATTTTCAAGACAGTTCATGCAACAAAATTCTCATATTTATGTACGAGTGTTACAGATATAGAACAATAGAGATAGCATAGGAAATCTATAATTATATATAATTTTTATTTTATTTTAATAGGAAAACTTACAGTTATTACAATCCTATGGCCAATATATATTGAAATGTGGCCAATCACAAGTTTTTATAGACAACAGAGTCAGCACAGTTGAACGCGCTAATGTTAGGTACTACTGGACTGATTTGCAAAATTTATTTCAGTTAGTTAGCCCATCTATCGTGGAAAATGGGCTATGTTTTATTATGAAGTTCCTACGGGAAAGGCAGTTACTACGAACGCGTAGCTCGCGTTCCTGTAAGAACTGGCTCCAAGAAATGACAAATGTTTTTTTTTTGCTAAAAAGTAGTTTATGTTTCTAGGGTTCATGCAACGATTTAATGCGATTTTTCAGATTAATATTAGCAAAGAGGTGCGCTCAGCGGCGCACGCACTTTAAACTATCTTCGAAAGTGCTTTTGTGGCCAGTTATTTGATCACCCGCGGATGAAACCGCGCGCGGAATGCTAGTATAATATTTTAGTTTACTTATGAGTACTGGAAGCAAAAAAAGGAAGAGGACCTTACAGCTTGGCAGGGTTTAATTCTTTACGTATGTAAATAAATAAACCGAACATCTTTAATTTGTTGTTTCAAATAAAATGTACATACAAGTTTCTACGCAACACTACGTGCGCAAGTCCGACTCGCACTTGACTGGCATATTTTATTTCTTCTTAAAACTCAGTTTGGTTTGAAATGCATACAAACCGAAACTGCTTATGAATAAATGTTTATGCAGTTTACAAGATAAAAATAATTATTGCTGGAAATACCGAAAATGCGTTTGGGTAAATCGTAACGGAGTTCATAGTTAATATAGATAGGTATTTGTTATACGCAATATTTTTAATTTTAATTACGAACGATCTTTTATTTAAAAAAATCGATCACTGGTTTATTACTTACGGACTATGTTTAGTAAGCATAGTCGGTAATTAGTAATCTTTATTGTTCCAAGGATGATTTTATTTTTCATAATTAAGAAGGGACAACGTATGCCTTCGAGTTATCCCCATTAGGGAATATCGCCAGGGGCCAACCCATCCGTCACTATAGAGATCCGACGATCAACAATGACCTCTCTAGGTTATTTATGTTAAATCATACTTTCTTGTCATAGGCCTCATTAATCGTGGTGTCTACTTAGACAGGAAAAGTCATCTACATTGCAATGGATCACCTTCGCCCAGGTTCACCAGGGCAATCCCCCCCTATCCATTGTACTGCGGACGACACATTCCTGTCAAAGAAGACACCGCGAATATGAAACCTATGACACGAAAATATAATTAAACAAGAATAACTCGGAGACATCATTGTTGAGGGGTGGATCTCTATAGCGTCTTATAACTTACTAATAAAAGCGCCATCTAGTTGTAGTCGGCTGAAACTCAACATGTAGTAGCTGCCATCATATTTTGTAATATTGCTACTACTACTTATTTCAAACGAATTGCTACTACTTTGAAAAATAATGCTATTAGAACAAAGCAGTACTTATGGCGGGTGGTACTATTAACGAAATACAAAAACAGGTGATGCCGTCACTTTTATACCTATCTTTATTGTCACACTATTTTTGGTGGCGTTGTAATTTAACATATTTTGGTAAGTCTACAAGCGTCTATAACTGCACGTACATCACGTATATTCGTACGCTTTGTACGCCAGCTTAATATTTACACGAAACATTTTGCATCAAAGTTGGATGTTTCTTTAAGTATTTTCCTACCGACTGCGCCATGAAAAGAGAACTCTTTCTTCTAAAAGAATGGTATATTGCCTTTTTTACTTCGCTATGCAAGGCAAAGTCATGAAGTGTGTAATCATTTATTAGTTTAACATAAAATACATCAGAAAGTATTTTAATGGCTACTTAATAAACTCCTCCCGCTCCCGCGGTCTCATATTGAATAGTAGCTACGTTTTAGACGAATTTGAACTGTAAATACTTAAATACATACAATTTCATCAACATAAATAAACAGAAAACTTTGTTCAAAAAATTTAGTAGGTACGTGCTATGGTAGGAATTCCGTGATATGAGTCATGCTTGTAAACAATTTGTTATTTTGAGTCTTTCTATATTGTTTATTTCACCCGTTCCGTCCCATCTTCATAATTACATATTGCCTATGTCATCCGAGGACAACGTAGCTTCCCAACAGTGAAAGCTTTTTTCCAAATTGGTCCAGTAGTTTCGTAGCCTTTTTAATACGAACAAACAAACAATCAAATCTTTCCTATTTATAATACTAAACCTTAGATTGAGCTCCAAGGACAAAGTCATAAAATGACTTACTAATAAAAAAAGAAATGGTTTTAAATGTCAGTTGCGTTAATGCCTATTGACCACAATATTTGCTGATGATAATGATTATGATTATTCTACTAAAGTAATTAGACAATTATTATTACACAGTAATAATATTATTATGATTGTACCGTTGGCTCAGTGGTTACGATAGTTGCTTCTGAGATCTGGTGTTCTGGTTTCGATTCGCACCTGGGACAATTATTTGTGTAAATCACAAATAGTTGTTCTGAATCGGGGTGTGCTTTGGTATCCTTGAAATTATTGTATGTAAAGTCTCCTGCGACACAGGGATTAAATTCCATAGTGCGAGAGTTTCCTTTAATAAAAAAATATAAAAAAACTGTTATTCAACCGAGATAATATCTAAAATATTTATCTCGAAAATTATTCTTGTGTTCTGAATTTGGCAACGTTATAGTAAGAATTACTATTAACAAAACAAAAACGTTTAATTCACAATATGTTTTAATTTCAAATGGAACTCCAGTAGCAATTTATTGATCCTACGTGTTTGAAACAAAACCATTTGGATAATTTTTATTTGTTCCATAACATTAAAATGATAGCTTTAAATATCACAAGATTGCGTTAAGATAAGTACTAAATTGCTTTTAATTTAAAATTAGAAATAAACTAGCTGCGTCCCGCGGTCACTCTGCTCTAGTGGGTCGGAGCGGGATATTTTGTAGCCTATACCTATATGTTAATTCAGCTTATAAACTATCCACGCGCAAACTTTTAGCCAAATCCATTAAGTAGTTTTTGCGTGAAAGAGTAACAAACATACATACACATATAAAAATTTCGCATTTATAATATTAGTAGGATTTTATTGTTCAAATAAATATTTGTTAAATAAATCTAGACACGCGGCAGCGTGTCAAAGCCAAGTTCAAGCAAAGAACTGGCTAGCCAGCGCCAAGTGTAATATTACACGAACCACTTGGTGCCACTTTTGACCCTTCTATAACTCAAAACCTCTTTAACGTAAACAAATAAAACTACGTGTGTTTAATTATATCCATAAGGACATGTAGAAGTCCAAATTTCATGAAGCTAGCTCAAACGGTTATAAAGATATGAAGGTAAAAAAGTTGTAAATTTTAGCACTGACTGACTGACTGACATATAGTGCCTAATTCTAACCTACTTCCAGATGACCTAGAAGGATGAAATTTGGAATCCAGCTCAGTAATTGTGTGTAAGCCAAGGAAAAAATCAAAAAAAGTAAAAAAAAAAAGTGTTGTCCCCATAGAAAAAACTTTTAATACGCTCTAAAAAACCGACCAACGGTGTGTCGTCGGCGGCGCGCGGCACCACATAATTATACGTAGAACAGAAGTAAATCTACATAAAAGTGCTCCCGAGCAACACATAAACATAGGCATCGCTTACGAATACCAATTTAGTTATTTATTGTTTTATTACATTTATGTTCATCCTGCTTCTTTCTCAACGGTGAATGAAATGATTGTCATACTATAACCACAAACGTTCTTCGTGCCTAAACCAATAACAGTATAAAAGAGTACATAGATGAGATTCAATGAATAAATAAATACTTTATTTATACCTACAACCCGTTCGTTATAAGTATGCCGCTGTCAACTGTCACGCGTTTAGCGTTGACTCACTCACTCAGTTCTAGTTCCAGTGAGAAAACGCTATACTGACGTCATAATAATATTTAATACATCATAATTTTTTAATATTTAATAAATAATATTTTAAGGTATAAATTTGTTACTTCGAACTCTTTGTAACTTAAAAGAAAGTCCAATGTGTATGTATACCAAGGTCAAGGCAATAGCGATGTCTTATTGTTACCGATATAGGTATGTATGTATTGACTAATTTAAGAATGCTGGTTGAACTCGCTCGCGCCTTGCACTTGTACGCGCGCCCGATGCCCGCGAGGCTCACAAGCGCTATACGACTTAAAATGCGAACAAACCAAAGTATGCTGTTAGCGGCGGCGGCGCTCATTCGCGCCAGCGTCATCGTTATGCCCGGTTGTTTAGCGGAAACCCACCTATTAGATTGCGTTTTATGCTGCGTCGTTCGACTAAATTTATTTGACTAACACATTAAATCTCAATACCTGCCTTGTTTTCTTTACAAAAAGTAATGATATCCCACCAAAAACATAAATGTAAAAAAGGAAAGCCAAGTTCAATACAAAAATTAAGCTTGGCTGTGGGCTTCGCCGCAAAAAGAATGGAGATCTGAATGAGTGCCAAGTTCTATGCAAAATCGAAATATGTATGTATATGAACAAAATAACAT
The DNA here is from genome assembly GCA_947037095.2 of Nycteola revayana. Classification (NCBI taxonomy): domain Eukaryota; kingdom Metazoa; phylum Arthropoda; class Insecta; order Lepidoptera; family Nolidae; genus Nycteola; species Nycteola revayana. The sequence continues at coordinate 13,861,586 of OX344841.2, read as the reverse complement.
TATGAACAAGTATTAAACTCTAATTCTTTGCTTTAATGGATACCTATAACAATTGCTGTTATTTAAAAATGTCAGATCTTAAAGTACGTTAGATCTGACTTGGCCAGTTTTTATCAGTATTCAAATGATGAATAACTTTATAAAATGACTGATGTTATGAAAACTGGCCAATTCAAATCTAACGTACTTTAAGAACTGACATTTTTAAATAACAGCAATTGTTATAGGTATCCATTAAAGCAAAGAATTAGAGTTTAATACTTGTTCATAATGTTATTTTGTTCATATACATACATATTTCGATTTTGCATAGAACTTGGCACTCATTCAGATCTCCATTCTTTTTGCGGCGAAGCCCACAGCCAAGCTTAATTTTTGTATTGAACTTGGCTTTCCTTTTTTACATTTATGTTTTTGGTGGGATAGAATTAACCCTTGTGATTTTAACCACGTTTACGTCACAAGTCGACAAAATTTTTGCCACAGAAAAGTAAATACATCTGGCATGGTGGGTCATTTCTAAAAGATTAATAGCGAATCATTAAAAATATTCTGTCACGTGTAATTTCAATCACTTCAATTTTTGTAATTTTTATTTTCAAATATCTCCAATTTGAGAATAAACATTACAAAAATTTAAGCCTTTTTTCAATATAGGTAAATAAATTAATAAATCTATTAGTAAAATTGTATCTCGAGCGTTTTGGTAAGTAACTATTCTGAATTTCAATTAACAGTTTTGATTTTGTTGCTGTTCGTTTCTTTTGTGAAACTATTAACGTTTGTCACAGGCAAAAACTCCATACAAAAAAATTTAACAAAACCTTTGCATTAGAAAACGATAGAAACTTTAAGTGAACTGAATAAAAAAATTAAGACTTATGACTTTGAACCTAATATGTGTATTATATTTATCAATCAATATATTGAACTATTCTTAATAAATTTGTAATAATAGCCAAATTAGCATATATCTCATAAAAATAATTAAAATTCATATATAACGTGATAAATAAATTTTAAATATTGTTCACTTTATAACTCATACCTACTGATTAATAAAATTGTTAAATAATTTATGAAAGTAATAAATACTTTATTTATGTGGTACTTTAAAAAACAAAGATAATATGTGTTATGATTAATCGATCTTTATTGAAAAGCGTTAACGTATTTAAAATGTATGGTCTCATAAATTATTGTTAACATTATGCCTTCCAAATATGCTTATGCAATGACTACCAGATTTACTATTCACTAACTACTTACTCAACAGTTCAGGTCTCTGTGCCATAAACGAAGCTTATTTTCAGTACAAATGACTCCTGTTTTACATAAAACAATGCATTTAATCGTTCGTATTCAGAGCTAGAATGAAATGGTTCAAGAAAATCTTTCCCATTCCGTGGATGTTCAACCTAGATTATACCTAGAAGGTATTTCGTGAATATATCAATATAGGGGTATAAATTACTAGATTTCCGCATAGCTCCTGTTTCCATGGAAATTTTATAATTAAATATAATAATATCCTATGTTACTTCTAATATATATTCATATAGGATAACGTAGCTTTCTAATGGTGACAGAATTTTTCAAATCAGTCAAGTAGTTTCGCAGCCTATTCAATACAAGTAAGCAATAAAATCTTTCCTATTTATAATGTTAGTAAGTATAGATTATTAGGTATCAAAGAACCATATACGTATATAAATATTACAGACTAACATACATTCTCTACGGAATGTTCACAATTGTGTTCCACAGCCTTTCACGAAAACGCCGAAATGTTACATTTTTTGGCCAAAACTCTCCCTTGAGGATTCGAGATTCTGTGTCGGCACCCGTGTCAAGAAGTATTGTGGCGCAACTCTAACGATTATGGAGAACGTATATAAATGTATAGTTATACATTAAGTTATTTGAGGATATGGATGTACTAACGGTGTATCATTCATGCTCTGATTCTCAAACTGTGGAATAGTTACTTTGGGCTAACCTAAAAGTGCTTCCATAAAAGGGTTAATAACAATTCAGTATGTAGAGTGAATGTGAATTACGGGGATTTTTTTTCTAACAATGAGATAGAACTTAACATTAAGTGATAGTCTTTCATTGTTAGATAGCATTTTATCAAGGAAATCTTTAGACTATTATCATCACGATCAAACTAAAAGAAGCGAGCACAAACGAAGAATGTTTGAAACCAATTCTGAAATATACTTCAATGGTTGTGGCTTTAGCCACAGCCGAGCGAGCAAAATGGAAAACAATGATCTTGTTCACTGGTGAGGGTGACACCTATGTCGAAATATCGGTTAGTAAAAATGAAATTTATTTGCCTTAAAATAGTACCGAGATTGAGACCTGTATCTAATCCTTACTTAATATTATAAATGTGAAACTAACTCTGTCTGTCCGTCGTCGTCGGCCTGTCACGCTTAAAGTACTGAGCCAATTTAAAAGAAATGTGGTACACAGATAGTGTAGAACCTAAGAAAGGACAAGGGTTACTTTTACGTTACTAATTAAAATAATTAGAACTGCTATTCAAAGTCACTATTCTACACGAAAAAATTGAAAACATTGATATACCGTAGATACCTATTACTAATTAGTAACTACCTTATTTTTAGGATACAAAAAGCCCCCGTAATAAGCTTTACATTATTTTTATTTACACTTTTATGGAAGCAATTTAAAATAGCCCAGTTATTGCATACCGATATAATACTACGGCTTAATTTCATCGGGTACATACTTGCGACCTCGCGCGCGGCGCCGTAAAATTACATTCCTAAGGTGCCATCCGGTGTTAAGTACGTGCAGGTATTTTTCATCCCTTTTATTTAATACTAGCTTCCTGCGCACAGTTTCCCTCGCGTGTCTCCCATCCCCGTGGGAACGTAATAATTAAATAGTAATAATAATATTGATTTCATAACGGGTTGAGTTACACGTACAATATTATTCTTTAAAATTGTAATAGTATAGTACAAATAAGCGCATGTTACTCCTGGATAATGTACCTTACTAACTAGAGCTTATTCAATGCAAACCATCAAATCTTTCCTAATATTTGATATTAGTATCAAATAGACAAGTTTTTCCCGAGTAATGAGCACCTACTGCATAATTTGACAAAATTTAATTGCATGTTGCAGACTCTTTCAAAAATTAGCAAGTTATTAATAGTTCTAATTTTAAACAACAGCCATTTTTTTAATACTTTAAGTTATTTTAGTTCAATTAAAGCTTTGCTTAAAAAATGAATGAAAAAAATTCCATGAATTGTTCACAAGTTTTAGAATTTTGAATGTTGGTGTGAGAAGGTTAATTAAGAAACTAAGTTTGAAACTCACGGCTAATTGTAAGATTTTCTTTCTTATTTCCAAATGCTTTCACCAATACATTATGAGCCAATTAAAAATGTTCGTTTTCTCTTATAATTAATTCAGTACATTTTTATTTAGCCTCAAGTATCGGGGACAAAGTTATAAAAAGTATCCGGCTTTAAGATTTTTCTTTTAATTAAAATTATGGAGGTGGGTGACAAAGTCGCACTCTGATGCGGTTTAAGATACAAGTTGTCGCGGCAGTACCTCCAATTATTTCATCACGTTTTTCTTCCTGCTGGAATTGCATTGTCGCAACTCGTCTGCCACAGCAATGGCATTATGTGGGATTGCCATTGTGATCTTATGCTCATAACAAAAGTAGAGGATTAATCTAATAAAAATCCCAGGTACTTTTCCAAACGCTAGCCGTATCAGTGTCTCATTTTGTAATACCAGAACGCATCAGGGTACATCTCTAGCAAGAGTCCTAGGCCGAACACTCAGCAAGCAAAATCCCGGCGATTGCAGCCTATACCTGAGTGCAGTCTATGTTAAATTTGCAAGGAACAAAATGTACTGTATGTATTGTTTTTGTACCCTTCAAATATTGTGTATCTTATTGTTTGGTTTGTGTCTAAACATGTATTTTCTTTGTATACGGATATAACAATTATTGCATTATATACATTATTATAAAAATAACAGGCCCTAGTAAACCGAAATTCAGAAGGCCCGGGAGCTCAACGATCCTGGCTTGACAAGGTTTAAGAGGATGCTACGTTCAGCAGTAGACGTAACCAGGCTGAAAAATTAAGAAATGACCGACAGTTCCTACACGTTCGACAGTCGTCATTTACTAGTGGCCCTTTCGTGGAAATAAACGACTAAATATGCATAACTAATTATATAAAATATAACTGAAATGTTTACTAATTAGGGCAGGAAAAATAAGACTAGGCTAAATCTGCTATGTTTTTTTTGTATTTAACTTATTGAAAACAACTATCTATTATCACACAAATTATTTTCCCGGGTAGGATCTAATGCAAACCGCCAGGATTTAGAAGCAACGACCGTTACCATTGAGCCACCAGTGCACTGGTTACATTAAAAATCATATTGAAAAATATAAACTAACTATATAGTTAGTCGCTAAGGTTTATATCTTATGCCTAATTTCGGCAAAATACTCGAAGCCAAACGGCAGGTAGCATTAAAGTTTGCCATTCAGGAAACTTGGTTTTAATTAGATTTGATTTATCTTGATTGCCTTGATTATATCGTGCAATATAAATTTATCATTTTAAACTTATTCCTTCGGACGTTTAATTTTAACTGTAATTTTACTGTCTTTTTATCGTTTCAGACTTCCAAATTAAATATTTATTTGCTTGGAACAAATATTATATTATAATACTTCCATATTTTTAGTCTGATGACCGGTACTTAAAGTCCTTCAGAAGCTCTTCAATTCCGCCTTGCTCGGAGGCACCACGCCTAAAGCATGGAACAAGGGCGAGGTGGTGTTGTTCTTTAAGAAAGGTGATAACACTTTACCAAGGAACTACAGGCCCATCTCGCTTTTGAGTCATGTCTATAAGCCGTTCTCCAGGGTTATTGCGAATCGTCTCGAACGAAGGCTTGATGACTTTCAGCCTCCCGAACAAGCCGGATTCCGAAAAGGTTATGATACCGTAGACCACATACATACGCTGCGGCAAGTAGTACAGAAGACCGAAGAGTATAACTTGCCGCTCTGTTTAGCGTTTGTGGACTACGAGAAAGCCTTTGATTCGGTTGAAACATGGGCCGTACTTGAGTCTCTCCAGCGATGCCGTATTGACTATCGGTATATCGAAGTGTTGAAATGTTTGTATAGAAACGCCACAATGTCGGTCCGAGTACAAGAACAGAGTACGAAGGCGATTTCACTAAAAAGCGGCGTAAGACAGGGAGACGTTATTTCTCCGAAACTGTTTACGACCACTTTGGAAGACACCTTCAAACTTCTGATTTGGAAAGGACTAGGCATCAACATCAACGGCGAATACATTACTCACCTTCGATTCGCTGATGATATCGTGGTCATGGCAAAGTCAATGGAAGAACTCAGTACAATGCTCGAAGACCTCAACCGAGTCTCCCAACGGGTAGGTCTTAAAATGAACATGGACAAGACGAAAATCATGTCTAACGTCCATGTTGTGCCTGCCCCTATAATGGTTGAGAATAAGGTTCTTGAAGTTGTTGACGCATATGTATACCTAGGACAGACAGTCCAATTAGGTAGGTCCAACTTCGAGAAGGAGGTCAATCGCCGAATTCAACTCGGATGGGCAGCGTTCGGGAAACTTTGCAACGTCTTTTCCTCCAATATACCTCAGTGCCTGAAGACGAAAGTCTTCAACCAGTGCGTGTTGCCAGTGATGACCTATGGATCCGAAACGTGGTCCTTTACTATAGGCCTTATGAACAGGCTCAGAGTCTCTATGCTCGGGGTTTCTCTACGAGATCGAATCAGAAATGAGGAGATACCTAGAAGAACGCGGGTTACCGACATAGCCCAACGGATTAGTTCGTTGAAGTGGCAATGGGCAGGCCATATAGCACGGAGAACAGATGGCCGCTGGGGCCGAAAAGTTCTCGAATGGAGACCGCGGATCGGCAAGCGTAGCGTAGGACGTCCACCTACTAGATGGACGGATGATCTGGTTAAGGCCGCGGAATCACGGTGGATGCAGGCCGCTTCTAACCGCAACAACTGGAGATCTATGAGGGAGGCTTATGTCCAGCAGTGGACGTCCTACGGCTGAAATGATGATGATGATTCTGATTCTGATTCCGCTCTCATGCCGGGTTTGCAGTAAAGCCTCTTAACAGCGCTGGTAAGCTGCTGTTAAACATTTCGAATTCATTTGAAATATCATCATGGGGCTAAACATGCGTCTCTTAATAAGTACAATGACATACATAATGAAACGTTGTTGCCCGTTTCCTTGTATACAATTGTTATAGATGATATGATGACAATTGGGATCAACGGCTTAACGTGCTTAACGAGCCACCTAGTGTAGTCCTTCAGCCAACAAGACCCCAAAAGAAATTTCAAACTTTACACAAAGAAAACACTAGAAGATTCTTAGTGTTTCTTGCCTGAGAAAACACGTTAAGCGGTTGGACCCGATTAGTAAAAGAAGTTAAATATTTAAACAAAATGCCTCACCTCTGCCCTGTGATTGAGCGTCTGTAGGCCGTGCCATTGATCACACGCTCTTTAAATATTTACCTCGTTACTTCAGTGGCCTGGGTCGTGGTCCTCAGGTCAGGCGTCATTTAGACAGGAATCAAAACTGCATCAGAATTGCACTCGCAATTTCGATGCAGTTTTTGATTCCTTTTTATAATAATTAGATAGGATAAATATATGTCATAGGATGAACAAACAGACTATGTAGACTGTAATATTGTAAAATTTGTTGTTGCCTACTATTATTAGTTGTTTAAGTATTCGGATACTTTCATACAGCAAGATTTATCTGTTAATACTCTTGTACTTGATCTGAAAAATCTATAGATTTTTTGAAATATGTCTTACTACATTATAATTCCGACAAGTACGTGTGTAGGTATGTCAATACCTACACGTAATGAATTTATTTTGTTATTATGAATTCATTTCTTTCATAACTATGTGAATTTGTCCATATGTGGATCTTGTAAAGGCTATTAATTCTTGATAAATATTTAGTACACATTTAAATGTGATGCTACGTCACTACCTACATTGACATGACTTAGAAACAGTACTGTTTAAATAAAATGTTATAATGAGAACACAACATTGTTAAGTTATCATTTTATAAATAGCTACTTGATAGCACTACCTCGACGGGAAGCCGCGGGGGAACAAATTGATATTGCCTGCGAGATAACAATATAATATAACTAAGTAACAAGCTAGTCGAGCCAATAATGTTCATGTTGTGAAGAAAGCTTCTCTGATATATCCTTAATAACTGATATTATTCGATACTGTTCTGTACTGTTTTGTACTGTATAAGCTTGTTTAAGTCCACCGCTGAACGTGGGCCTCCTCTTTAACAGATCTTGGCAAGCCGGTTGAGGGATATTGCCGAAAGCACAATGCTTGAGAAGCTGATTGGTGATCGCAGTAAGATAGGAATATCTATGAGTTAATAGATGCTCGGCCGCTTTTTCGGGGGTCGTGTGTTCGATCCCCGCTAAGGACATGAAATCTTTGTGGAAAATCTAAGATTTATTTTTGGATCGGGTTCGTCGTGTGTCTTTCCTCCGTGCGTCACAAACAACTTACGTGTTTCGGCTGTTGGTTTCGATTTTTATAACGTTATCTATAGCAATCGCATACCAGAGAAGAGGCAGCAGCGTTTCCCTGTGTTTTAAAACATAATTACAACTGTGGTCATCAATCCGCCTGCCAAGCGTCGTGATTAAGGCAATATCACACGGCGACCCTGATGTGCCAAGGTCTATTGAAGTGGAAGCCTATGTTCAGCAGTAGACATAAACAGGATGAAAAAGTCAAAAAGTTAAAGTAATGGATTACCAAAATTAGTAATGCCTGTTTTCAAAGTAGGTTCAATATAACCTACTTTGAAAACAGGCATTACTAATTCTTAGTTCAATATCTTATTTTCACTCCATATAAAAATATATTCCAAAAACTCATTTCTCAAGCTTCACAAAAAGTAAAGAAATACAATGCTACTTCAAATAAAACCACGTTTTATTAGTTAATGTACGCTTTCACGTTAACAACAATTTACATTGTACGTTTAGTTTGTAACAAAGTATTATGATAATGTTGTGGAAATCACGCAACCTCCGGACACGGTGTGGGATTTTATAACGGATATTCTGATTTATGTGCGCGATAGTACATTTCTGTTTTGTAGATTAATATCTTTTATTTATTTATATTCCAACGTTAATGGTGCTAAATAGTGAGAATTGTTTTATTAAGATGTCATCCGCGTAAATTTTGATTTCATTATAAAAACTTTGGACCCCCTATCGAGGGTGATAAAAAAAAGCTTTATTCAAATACGCACATTTGAAATATTTTAAATAATGTTATTACTATGCGTCCCTTCTCTTTTACTGCCACCAGTTATGTACGTGGCAACTCTCAGAAGAAATCAGAGGAATCCTTTTTTTAATTAATGGTTTTGTTCCGACGGGAACGGGAGTTACGCGGGTGAAACCGCGCGCGGGAAGCTAGTTATTTCTATAATCAGAAATTTTATAATAAGCTTTTATACATAGTTTATCTTTGACATCGCTTTAAACTTGTTTATAGAAAGTTCTCTTACATTATTAGGAAGTTGGTTGTAGAAGCTGGAGACGGGTAGTATGTCAAACAAGATTTTGTATATGAGTATTTACATTATGAGTCTCACTTTTTATATTTAAAATATCAATAATCTTGAGGACATATAAAAGGTTTTCATAAACATATTTAAATAAATAATAAATAGACATAATAAATATCTGCGTGCTAAATTTAAGCGCAATCATACAAAGACGATTAATTGATGAAATTTAAAAGCTGCAATACAACTACGTTCTAAATTTATTTATTTATCCTTTATCCCATACCGCTTTACAAAATAAGAATAATCTTACCAAGTTTTATTAATTCCGTTATTTCGGCTTCATGCGCGTTCATAGAATCAGACGAACAAAATTAATTAAATTGCATCTCTCCCTCCGTTATCGATAACAGAAGTCGCTCTCCATAAAACTTTTTCAAAATATCTTCTATATCGCGAGAACGGGAGCTGCTACGCGAGTGGAACCGGTAACCTATATATATTACTTCTGGATAAGGTGATTTTGCATGGTGCATTTTTTTTTTTGAATCGGTCCTATAATTCCGGAACCTATTATATGCCAATTAACAAACAAGAAATCAAATCTTTCCTCTTTATAATATCTGTATAAAGGTACAGAATTTGACCTCCACCAGTATTATTATATGTGTACATAGATGGAGTTTGGTATAAGGCTAGGAGGACCGTAGTAGGCCCTACAAGTATGACCCAATATTAATTTAAGCACCTTCAAGGGGCGTATCAGCGTAAGAGCAGTAAAATTCACAAATTGACATTTATTTATAGACGGCTTTACCAATCGTGCGGTTCTTACGAATTGTAAATTAATTTTATCAAAGTCACCCAGTAGATCAAAGTAACACAATTTTATTCTATCTTCTTCAATAGCCCATTTTCGTCCACTGCTGAACATGGGCCTCCTCTTAACATACCTTGGCAACCTATGGTCGAGGTATGGTAGAGGGATATTATCACTATGCTAGGCAGGCGGATCGGTGATTATTGATTATCGGTGGTATTTTTTAGTATGTCAACACTCGCGTTCTCGCGCTTTGCTTTTGTTGACGTTACGACGAACTATTGTTTGTGTGTGTATTTTAAATAAGAAAAATATAAACAAGTATTGTTGCAGTGCTAATGGTGGTATTTATTGTTATTCCCAACGACAAACTACAGTCCACTAAGGTCCACCCAGTTTACTAACCTTACTAACCTTGAGCTGACAGGTGCTGCTGCCCATCCTTCAGCTGTATATGTCTTAGTCGCTTTCAACGACATGAGGTGGTCTTTTCTAAGCCAGAAATCACACGGCATTTTTTTTATATCTACGTTTATTCTTAGATTTATATAACTACCTGTTTAAAAGCAACTCCTTCTACGTGACCTATTTCTAGTAAACCTACAAAGTCGTAAACGTTTCACCGTGCATCTAAGGGTTTCAAATAAAAGTAAATGTACATGCATCGTACGGGAAGCGAACTCGCGCCCGCATCGCTACATTACCGCCCGCTGCACGTAATTGCATTTTGACATGACGCTCTGTATGTGCTAGGCTAGGAAATGCGCGGGAAACTGTTTAATTATAATAAACTTTGAGATGAACTTCCGTCTGCGTATATTACCAATTTGGCCAAAATATTTCTGACCATCAAAGAGTCTTTCATGCCTTAGACTTTCGATCCTGTGATGATAGCCCATGCCAGGAATTTAGTTTGTAATTTATGGACTCCGTAGTTTTTTTTATTTTTATTTGTATTGTTATAGAACTGCTTTACGCAAACATAAGCAGCATAAACTATTTTAAATAATTTACTAATAATATAATTGGTTGTTGTGCCAATTTTCTTCCAATACAGTTCGTTGAAACCTACAAGATTTGTTTTTAGACATACATCTCCAAATCAAAACTCGTAAAATAAAATATAATGAAAAATGGTATTCCTATTGTGTCTATACAAAATTATATAGTTTAAATACTCTCCTGAAAAGTCACTATTTCTGAAATACGTGGCACTAGAACTTGAGTGACGATGTTCTATTGAAAATACATATAGTCGAACATTTCCCGCTGAATTTCTAGCGCGATCCTAATTGCTATCCCTGTGCGCCTTTATCGTTCACGCTAAGTACCAGTGTCACTCAAAGTAATGTTATTGCACCATTCCGACCTCGTCCAGATTAAATTTTCTGGGTCATGTGAGTGTGTGTGTTTTTTCCAGTGTTCGGAAGCCCACGTTGGGCGCCAATTAAGGAAGATATACTATTCATAATATACTAGTATTCATACTATGTCTTTGCGTTAACTAAAATAGTTTATAAGTAAATAGCTTTGTAAAACGACTCAGTTATTGACTTCTTTTCCAATTCATTTATTTAGTCTATAGTTCGGCCCTCGTTAATGCGGCACATTCTCTGTATGCTGGTATTTCTTTTACACAGCAGATAAGCACTCAATCCATACAATGGAATTCCATTTATGGTAGCTAGCATTCTTTAAACGTTGCCAAATATTATAACATAATATTATTAATAATAATAATAATAATAATATAATAATAAAATCTTTATTTCCAGTTTTACAATTTCAATGAGCAAATACAGTTTCAGTAACATATGTTAAAATCATAACAAATTGTAGGTTTATACACAGTTTTAGGTTCTGACACCCAAGCTAAGATTAAACTTGTGTTATGGGTGTCAGGGCTCTCTTAATTGAAACAAGAAGTGTTACAAATAAGTGTTCAGAGTATCACTTAGTGTATGGAATCAGTACAATATGCTGAAAAATAAAGATCAAACATAAAAAAAGAAAGAAAACAAAAAAATATAATAGAGAGTATAAACAAACAATATGTGTAATGTGTTGTGTTGTAGTGTCTGTGTGAGTATGTCTGAAAGAAATGTATGGGTATGTGTTTGAGTAGGACGGGTACTATTTGTGTGAAAAGGAAGTCTTTTGTGGATGTGTGGTTAAGAGAGGCCTATCTATGTATTAAGAATGTTTTCAACCTCCCCATAATCTAGAGTGAATAACCATTTAATCACCTTATTTTTACATTCAAAATTATTTATGTTATAAATATTGCATTGCTTGTTAGCCAAGTTGTATATACGGCTTCCAGTAATTCTAAAATGTCGTTCTGCGAGTTTCGTTCTATGTCTTTCTATGGGACACACATTTGCAATCCCACGTCTTGTCAAACAAACTCCATCTAACTGAAGGGAACTGTGTTTGCGCATTGCACAGTTTAGCACGAAGAGTTGCCTCACAGTCAAGACCTGGCATTCTTTGTACAATTGTGTTGTGCTAAATCTATAATGTCTAAAGGTCATCACCTTAAGAACGGCTCTCTGTGCTCTTTCTAATTTAATCATAGTTGTTTTTGGAGCACCACCCCACACTGTAACGCCAAAAGTTAGGATTGACTGGCAAAGTGAGAGATAAACGACGCGTAAGGCGTCAGAAACTGCACTATATCGTATGTTTTTAAAAATGGTTATTAGTTTTCTAACTCTGCAAGACAACGCCTTAATCTGGGCATTCCATGATAGAAGGCTGTCTATATGTATACCAAGGTATTTTATATTGTTTGTTCTTGTTAGGATGTTGCAAGAGCACTGACCTGAGATAACATTACATGTATGAGCTTTAACCAAGAAGGAACAGTCGGGTTGGGATGAAGATTTGAGCGAATAAGTAATATAATTAGTTTTTACCACATTTAAGGTCAGGCTATTTTCTGTCAACCAAGATATAACAATGCTAAGAGCATATTCTGCTCTCTCTCGGGCTTCAGCCCAACTCTCGGCATGTACTAGTAGGGCCGTATCATCTGCGTAGGAGTAAATGGAGCAATTGGGCAGAGCTAAATCACACAAACTATTTACATATATTAAAAATAGTTGAGGCCCCAAGATGGAGCCTTGAGGCACACCGTAAGATAAGCCACACTCCTCACTGACATATGAGGCTACTTTAACATACTGCGAGCGTTCCGATAGATAGCTCTCGAATATTGCTAGTGCACTACCTCTAATTCCAATTTTCTCCAATTTCTTAAGTAGGATAGGGACAGAGACGGTGTCAAATGCTTTACTAAGGTCTAAAAATATACCCAGACACTTAGACTTTTTATCAAGTATCTCAACGGTATCATCAACGAGGGCCGAAAGAGCGTCTTCACACGACTTTCCTCTACAAAAACCAAATTGGTTGTCGGAGATGACATGATGCTTTTCCAAAAAAGATATAAGACGATTGTTCAGGACCCTTTCTAAAATCTTCGATAATGCCGGCAAGACCGAGATTGGTCTGTAATTGTTGACACTGTCTCTGTCTCCTCCCTTGTGGATAGGATGCACGATCGCTTTCTTCAAAACTCTTGGAAATACCCCCTCGGAAATACAAAGACCACATATGTGAGTAATGAGTGGCACAAGGGTCAGTCTGCCCATCTTTAGGAGCTCTGAACTGATTCCATCCCAACCGGGGGCGGAATCAGAACGAAGACCCATTATAATATTTTCAACTTCAGCACAATCGGGATGGAGAAGCACAATAGAATTTGACTGAGCCTCATCTTTGACGTACGATTTATGTTTTGTACTAACAATTATATTTCTAGTCGCAAGCTCCTTGCCAATGTTAGCAAAAAAAATATTGACTGAATCTAATGAGGATTGACAGTCTTGATTATTTAGCGACAATAACTCCAACGGTGGAGTTTTTGAGGTTTTTTTATTAATGATTGTGTTTATTATCTTCCAGGTCATCTTAGGATTATTTTTTGCTTTCAGTAATTCATTTTTTTCAAAGGTACTTTTTAGCCTGTGTAGGAGTTTATTGCAAAAATTGCGATAACGTGTATATATCAATTTTAGAGTATAATTATCCGGAGATTTTTTATGTTCTCTGTGCATATTATCTCTATTTCTAATGCACCTTAGAAGCCCTGGGGTAATCCAAGGCTTGATTATTCTGAGTCTCGAGGGGACGCACCTAATTATTGTATTACAATTTATAATAGATTTAATGTTATTTATTAAAAATTCTGTTGCCCAATTTGGATCGCAAGAGGACAAGATGGCACTGAAGTCAAAATTGGCTATTTCTGAAACTACTTTCATCATATCTAATTTCTTGTAATATTTGGTTACCTGTCGTTTTGTTATATCTTTTATACAGACAAGCACCGGCATATGGTCTGTAATATGACTCTCCAAAATGCAAGATACTATTTCCTTGTCTACCTTGAGCATGACATGATCCAAGCAGTTCCTCTCTCTTGTAGGAGAGTCATATGCTGGTAAGAGACCGTGTGATGCGACCAAGTTCATGTATTCGTTATAATGAGGATCATTATTAGATGGACTTATGTTAATGTTCATGTCTCCAACTAGAAATATATTTTTATAGGAAGATATCGAAACTAATACACTATTTAGACTATTTAAAAAGTTATCTATTTGACGAAAAGAAGGCGGCCTATACACAGCAATGATTACGATATTATTGAGTTTGCAGATGAGGCAGTTTGCATCATAAAACTCAGGTTCAATAATTTTATGTTGTAAATCTGAGTGGATATATATGACTAACCCATCATTTTTATTTAAACTATTTGCAGTCGAATAGATTAGTAACCCTGCAGTATTGGGATATTATTATTTTTGTTAAGCCAGCATTCTGAAAGTATGATCACGTCACACCTGATTTTTATAGACGTTAATAAAATAAGGACACTGCTAAAATTCTTATAAATACTGCGTATATTTAAATGTAATAAATTAATTGTATTATTGGGATGTCCTAACATCTGCAGGCATTTATCAGGGGGGCAACGGGTAGTTTTGTGAGATCCATATGAATCCAAGTTATTTATGATTTCATTTATATTATTCATTTTTATTTAGATTAACTAACTTGTCATTGTTATAATTACTCAATACAGCTTGAACTATACAGGAAGTTACGATACTGAGTTCTCGAAGTAAATAAATTGTGTAGGACGAACATTACTACCTGAGCCTAACAATAAACTTTGGGAGCTGTGGTTATTTTGTGTGAATGTAAATGTTTTGTGTAATTGTGTGATATGTTTTAGGGTGATACTTTGTGTTATTATTTTGTAAGAAATTGACATTTTATACAAAAAACTAGTTAGTAAATAAGAGACAGAAATACGCTTACTTAATATAGGGGTTTTTGTTACTAGACTAGTTAAAAATTTACTCTTTATCATGCAGTAAGTTTTGAAAGCTGGATTCAGATATTATTTGTACGGGTTTTTCCCCTTCTTTCTTTCGGATGAAAATTTTTCCATTCGCAGTCCAGCAGTATTTACATCCATTATTTTTTGCAAACTTTCGAGCGTCAAAGAAAAGCTTCCTGGCGGTAGCGGGGAGACGACCCGCTATGTATATAGGGGTGCGTTCACCCATCAGGCCCACGTTTCTACTATTTAATTTCTCTGACGGTGGGTTTCCTTTATTAAAATCACGTACAGCACGAAGTACGTTATTTTTCATTGTGACCGATTGAAATTCAACAATAATTTGTTTTGAAGGGCCTTGGCTACTCTGAACTCGGTATATGTCCCGAATTTCTTTCGGTTGTACAGGTACTTCCAGAGATCCACACACATCCACAATAATTTTGGTGAGATCATCGTCATTTTCCTTTTCTTTCGGGGTGATGTTACGCAGCTCAATCACGGCAGACCTATGATTTTCATGCATATCTTTCAGTTCTTTCTCTAGGTGTTCTATATATTTTCTTTGTTGTGAACGTTCATTTTCCAATTTTCCCACGCTAGTCCTTATCTCCTCATATTTTTCGCTCATTAGGTTGGCGGAGTCCTCTATATCTGTCTTAGTTTTCAGCAGTTCCTCCTTGAGCGCTTTTAATTCCGCTAACTCTACCGATATTTTAGACATAAAATTTTGTAAAATAGTCTCCTGATTTACATTGCATACCCTAAACATCTCTCGAATTTCCTCCTTAAAATCTTCGAGTTCGCTCGGGGGACTTTCCTCCAAACGATAACGTTTAGTCCTTTGTTGTGTATTAATGAACTCATATTCCGTCGGTGGGGTTGCAATATTGGGGTTCGAAGATGCCCTTGGTACTTCAAGAGTACTAGTAGAAGGTGGAGTTCTGTTTAATTTAGGCATTATACAAACGAGCAAAACAAGAAACAAGCCCAGTCAGATAGTACACGTAGCAGTTTAAAAGTTCGTAGCAGTCCTAGAAAGCGGGAGGCTATGGCTGAGATAGCAGCTACATGTGTGACTGTGACGTATGGCAGCTACACAGCTAGTAGTAAAGCAAGACCACACTAATTTGCTATGGTGACGTCAACAACGGTCTAGCGTAGTTGATAAGAGTCAGGCCGTAGGGCTCCCCGATGTCCGCAGTTCGAATCCGAGTAGCTGCACTTGTTGTAGTTTATTTAAAATCTTGGTCTTGACTCACCACAACTGACGGCTTCGGCCGTATGTGAGAACGAGACTTCCGACACTTTCCAATATGTCCGCTGCGTCTTATGGATTCTTTCTCAGGAAGAAAAAGGAGAATCCGATGTTCGGTATAACTTTATAATTAAATTTAAGTATCATATATTCACAGAAAACAAAATACACGTCTACTCCGAACGGGCACTGGGCAGAGAGGGGATTATAATATAAGATTTAAAATAGTTAGTTTTTTTTAGTTCAAATAAACTACTTTCGGTTATTTATATGTATTATTTTTATTTACGAATATTATTTATTGCGTTTCACAATTTGTTAACATGTGTTTTAATATTATAGTGGTAACAATAACGAACCCTGTCGGACACAGCAACATAGTTATATATACCTCTTATCTAAATTAATACCATATTACAATGTACGGTTAAAATATTAATTGCGATAAATGTTAATTATTATTAATATTCTAAGTTATATTAAATTATTTTTATGTGTTTTTGTACCTATATAAAGTATATTTTATTTTACAACGGGTGTAAGATATAGACATAAGGGTGTAAGATGAGTGAATTTGTAATTTAGAGGTTGGTAAGTTTAGTCTATGTTTGTGTCCAAGTGTGTATTTTGATGGTGTTTCTCGTCAAGTAGTATAACATTCTGGGTGTTTACGAACAAATTTGCAAATTTTTAAAATTTAGATATTAGTAAGTGTTAGTATTTTGTGTTGTTTGAAGTATGGCATTTGCAGCTGTCAGTTTGTTTTATGTTAGTTATTATTCTGATAAGTTCCTTTTGTAATGTAAATATAGTGTGTGAGTCTGTACCTACTATTACCCCACAATAGATTACCATAAGAGCGCCATGCGTGAGCGTATGCATAATAAGTGGTAATTGCAGTTTGTTGATCAATGGTTATTTTGATTACACCAAGACAGAATACATTATTTATTTACAAATTGATAACTCTACGATTATTACATCATTACAACTTTTTACCTACATGGATAGTATTAAGTAAGAACAACAAGTATATTTTTTCAGACGAACCTATTACGTAATAAGCGACGAAGATTTTGCTACTTCACCGAGCAGGGCTCCAGCCTTATAAAAAAGAACAACATTGAGTTCATTATCTGTTATAAAATTTAACGCGCATGAGCCAACGCAACGGTTGCTTATAGATATTTTTTAACGTAAGCTTGTCTTTGCTGGATGCTAAAGTTGTTGCAATATTTCTAATGTACTTCACAAAAGAATTATAAACATTACAAGAACTAAGAGCTTTTTCAACAGACCTTTTACGTCTACTTCTTAGCATGGGCCTCCTCTCTAGACCTTGGCTTCCACGAGTGCTGTTCCACCGTGTGGATTCCGACTTAGAATAGACTACACTATTTCTTCTAAGGGGTCTCTTAAGAGAGTTACAGCTGATCTGATAAAAATGCTGGTAATAATGCTGGCTATCCAAGTACCCATACAAGTACCAGCATTTTTATCAGATTAAGGTTACTGCTATCACCAACCCACCAGCCAATAGTGGCGGTTATTTCAATATAAAGAGCTAATTAAGATTATTAAAAATAATTTGCGACTCAAAGGCACAATGAACAGTTTATTAGTTCTTGTACATGATTGAATAAAACCACACATTATCGACCTTTAAACAACTATAACAGGCAACTAGTTCAATCACGAAGCAGAAATTAGAAAAAGAATTGTTAAAGCAGTGGAACTATTTATTACTGAGTAAAATTCTAATGGGTCTTAATACTTTGAAAAAAAATATTTCAAGTTGCCACTACCTCGCAAAAGTGTTCACTTTTATTGAAATATATATGAACCAATAATATTTTACTTGACCCGGAAATTCTAGTTAATATAGTATATTTTTTTGTAACATCAAAATTTAATTATGAAAACCTTTGTGGTGTAGTGGTATAAAGCTCGCCTTAAATCTCGGAGGTTGTGGTCGTAATTAACACATTTTACTCCGACATTTTTGTGTAAAATCAAATGAAATCAAAGTTTTACGAGCTGATGATGAAAAAAAAAACAAATGAATATAGGTAAATTTGTACCAAAAGTGATGAATATTATGAGATTTATCAAATTTAGCATGAATTTAAAAATTATATATTTTAAGCCAATCGTCTCATTTGTAATGAAGACAGATTACAGTAGAACATAAAGTGCATTAGTCCTTACAATTGAAGTAAAATTCAAGCGTAAGCGTAAACCCATTAAGTGGAGCAGTAAACTTCGTTGCGACGTACATTAACGATATTACCTCAGTTCCACGTTATGGAGTTGAGATTACTTGTATCCTTTAAAAAGTATCATTTTTAAAGCCAAGTTGAAAAGAAATAGTTTTTTGGATAATTACTGTTTAGTATTTAGTGTAGTTTTCAGCTTAGAGTAGACCACCCCATGTCTTCTCACTAGCTTCCGTTTGCAGTTTCACCGACGTCACTACCGTACGAAATTCGAAATTATATAGCTTATAGCATACCTCGATAAATAAGCTCTCTTACACTGAAATCATTTTTGAAATCAGTCCAGTAGTACCTGCCATTAGCACGTTCAAGTAAACAAACAAACTCTTTAGCGTTATATATTAATATAGATTGGTGTCGTACGTCATACAGCTGCATCTATCAGCTCAATGTCACTTACGCAATTATATTGATTATGGCAATATCCCTTAAGAAACCTGGCTTACTAAGATTTACCTTAAGAGAAGGTTCATGTTCATCAGTGGGCTTAAATGGGCTGTTGGAGTGAAGTACTTATTCAAACTTTAAAGACTACAAATAAGTATATGAAGTCCCTATTAGGGCGCCAATTAGGTTTAGGATATACCATTTGAATACGTTTAGGATTTAGCTATCAATCTCTATTTCTGAAATCAATGGTGACATCCACCAAGAGCTGAAGTGGTGCTTGCATGTGCAAGTTGCTAAGTTTGTAGTTTTAGAACCATGTAATAAGCCTGGAACTCTGCTTGCTTTCATGCCCGGTGACATAGCAAGCCTTATTGATATGTACGTCCAAAAAAACAGGACTTAATGATATGCTGTCATATCTGATAATTTTTAAGACGCCGACGTCTCATAGCGAAAGCCCTCAACAATATTTCGTAAATACTTACAGCGTTAGCCAAAATGGCTTATTGTTCAGACAATTTTTATCGACAATAATTGGATTACGTCAACCTTTTTTTCCAATGGAAGCCGACAATTGGATTGAACACAATTATCGAAAATGTTTTTTGAGCAAAACTAAACTTGTTCATGTTTTGAATATGAAACAAATGTGTTTGTTTTATTCGCTGCAATTTTTATAGTGCCCACAGCATTGGAAATACTTTTTTTAATGATAAAAATTGAGGACATAGGTACGTTAAAACAACACCAGGTTTCAAAATCTATCATTCGGTCAAAATAGAAGCTTCGTTTTTATTCCTACATTTTTCTCAGGTGGAAATGCATTAGGCATTCACACAAACATAGCAGCAGGTTATGTAAGACTTTACCCTCCAGATCGATGATATGCTTATGATACCACGAGAAGAGGGTTTATGCACTTAACCTTCCGGTTGCTTATCTCAATTTTCTGATGCCCTCGTAGACCCGAGAGACCCGCATACTGTAATATAGAGCGGCAGTTGCGCAAAAGTATCGGTTAAAATCCCTCAATATCTTCAGTGGCCGCTCTCGTTGCGTAGGTGGCTTAGTTTGTGGCTTATAAACCGTTTAATAAAGCTAGAGCCCTGCTCGCCTATATGCTTGGTGAAGTATTTAAAGCCTCTTGGCTTGTTAAATTATATCCGTCTGAAAAATAAAGGAAAACGTATTATATATATTGACGGTAACTAGAACTCAGTCACACTCAGTCAGAAGTAGAAATGCACTAGCTTTCAGCTGCATTTCAATTACATCCTAAAGTTTCTATTACAGTTTAATCAATTAATAGGTAGCAAAATATTTCACCCTTATGTGGATGATACACAAAGGCGAAATACCTAAGTGCGTAGTTGAATGAATCCCACCCATTGTTTAACAAAATACTGCTGGTTATATTGCAGATTTCTCGGTATATGAACAATAGGAATGTACACACATCTGAATTATATGGTATCGCGCTGTGAGTTGTTTATTAAATTGATATATGATACTCATAATAAAATGGAGCTGAAATTGAAATGAATTCTTAAGAATGTGAAGTGAAATGTATTTATTAAATTATGTATGTGCCTGCGACCAAAATACAATTCAAAAATATGTATAAATTCTATATTTATTAGGATTTCGTTCAAAACCTTATTTTACGAGGTCGCTCCGACAAATATTTACTCTCGTGTGCTGGAACAATACTTGACTATGAATTTACTTGGGAATGTCAGGTGTCACTTTGATAATTTCTATTAACATAGCAATAGAGGCTACGTCAGGAAGACACTACGTACTCAAGTGAATACTTAAAGCCAAGTAATAGCCAAATTTATTCTTGTACACCACTATTACTTTCAGGATGGGATGAATCCACTGTGAAAAATAATACTATCTGATAAATATTATAAAAAAAGTATAGTACGTTCTCATTATCAGCTACTGTAAATATTTAAGCCGAACCAAACTAGTTGTTTTGTTTTGAAAAAGAGCAATATCGGTCGGTGATTCTATTCTGGTTTTCGAAAGTGAAATTGCGCAGCGAAATCAAAGACCGTTTGGTAATGTGTGTGATGACTCTTCTCTTTTACGCGCTGACGTTATTCTCCTGTTTTTTAGGATTATTAGGCAGAAAACGGATTGTTAATCGAAATATAAACTCCAATACCAGACCGGCGGCTCAGTGATTATGTAAATGGCTTCTGAGACCTGGTGTTCTGGGTTTGGTTTCAGCTTGGGACAATTATTTGTGTGAACCACGAATAGTTGTTCTGAGTCTAGGGTAAACATTGTGTATGTTAATGTATTTGTTAAGTTCCCGGCTATGCAGGGATTTATTCGTCTAGTGTGGGAGATCCCTTAAGAAAACTGAAAGGATCGATTTTGCATTTTTGGTAGATTCCTTATCAATTTACCAACTTAATTTAGCATTGGTTTGCAATCAAAATCAGTCGTTAACTTCTATGTAATGTAAATAAAAATACTATCTTCTCCGCTTCATTACATGACAGATCATCATTATCATCATCAGCCCTTACAACCTCTGCTGACAAGGGCTTCCTCCCAAAAGAGGATTTTTTGCCAGAGTCACCACGTTTGGCAGGCGGGTTGGTGACCGCAGTATTATGTTGTGATACACAAGGAAACGCTGCTGCCCGTTGACTGATATACGATTGTTATAGATGATGTTATAACTATCGGGACCAACGGCTTAACGTGCTTTTCGTGGCACAGAGGGTAGTCCCTCAACCATCCGAACTCGAAAAGAAATCTTAGAATGTACACAAAGGCGTAGGAATCGAACCCACGACCTACGAGATTTAAAGCGAGCCAAATACCGCTACGCTACCAAGGTTGCCCATGATGGATAGGTACAAGATACTCCCATATTTCCGCGATCATCAATCAGCCTGCTAATAATGGTGGTTATGGAAATATCCCTGAACGACCCAGGCTAGCCAAGGTCTGTTAGATTAGGTCTTTAAGAGGAGGCTCATGTTTAGCAATGGACATAAACAGATTTATACAGTACAGTTTCTAGAATAACTTATTCTCATAGTTACGTCTATAATTCAATATTGAGTGTCAATTAAATTCTAATGCATCGACAGTCAGTATAAAGTTACGAGTGTGTGTCTAATTGGAAGTTGTTTTCTTTAGTTCACAATTTATAACGATGTATCTAGAACTTTTACATCTACGAGGAAATAGTGCACTTCCATTTGCGTGTGGCAACAAGTTGATAAGTATTTTATTTGCTTAGTTTATAAATCAACACAACCTCTTTTATTTTATTATTTCGGATACTGAGGGGGGAATGCATTATGCATTATCTTCCATCGCCGCGGAGAGTTAGGCGGGTACGTAGGTCTAGCAAAGGGACCAGGCCCTTTGCGGTGGTATGATACATACCACGAGGAGAGACCCTACCCACCAAAACACAAAGGTGCCCACTAATGCAGGTTGCTTAATTTGTAATTTATAAGCCTGGAATGAATAAGGCTGGAGCTCTGCTCCCTTTTATGCCCGGTGATGTAGCAAAAACTACATAAATGTCCATCCGAAAAAAAATCCCCGAGTGCTCATTCGAATCCGCCGATCTAGTGAGGGATCCCCAGGAACCTTGCGACTTCGTGGTTACTATTATGTTGTAACACACAGAGAACGCTACTATCTGTTCCCATATACGATTGTTATAAATTTCATAATAATCGGGCCGAACGGCTTACCGTGCTTGTGAAAACACGGAGTGTAGTCCCCGAAAACGGTCGAGAGGATTATATAATAATATGCAATATTCATTTTTGTTAGAAAAACATGCTAGCAATAATTAAAGCTATTTTACGCAGGCAAAACTTTGGGGAGTACCTAGCTAACTCACATTATTTGATACATTTCATGTAAGATATGATAATATATTTACTTTACCCCGACTTTGTTTGTGAAAAGATACAATTTCCTATTAATAAACGATGTTTCCTTTACATGGAGTTGTTTACTTTTCTTTGGAGGCAAACAGCAATAAAGACAAGACATACTGAAATGAAAGAAGCTTTTTCGAGATATTTATCCATTACATAATATTAGCCAGTCCATCCAGTATATAAGCATTTTTTATGGTAAGGCTTTTTTAATAATTAAATTTATTTTGAACTCCGCTGACTTTCGAAATTGACAGCTCATATCACGCAGGCTTCTGGCAGGCTAGCAATCATTTTGGCTACGACAAACAGGTAAACGTACAATATGCATTGTTCGCAACGGAGCTGGAACGCGCCAATGCTAAGCTCGTCGATGCGTCGCGGATGAAACGCGACGGGCGGTCCTGCGTCGGCGGCGGCCATCTTTTTCTCGCTTCCATACTGAACGAACGAGACGAGACGCGCATGACTGCATGTCGCGCCAATGTAATTCTTTTATTTCTAATAATTCTGTAATGTCAAGAGTAAACGCTAAAACCTACTTCGAGTATAATTATTTAAGTTGATCACCCCAACATGCATGCACCTTACATTAATATAAAAAATATTTTCTATATGGCCAGTAAATCTACAAGCCACAGCCCTCGATCATACACTATGGAGACCTTTATAGCCCAGGTTTTTAATTAAATTATTGTTTATTTATATCGACACGTTGAGATATTTTAATCATATTCTTATTATGCTTCCCTTTTTCTTCACCACCAGTTTTGGACGTGGCAACTTTGAGTAGAACTGGAAAGAAACTCAGAGGAATCCTTCTTTGTTATGGCGATAACTATGGTCCTGCTCGTACTTAACTGAGATTGAGTGAAGTATAGAACACTATAGGATGTTAACACAATACTTATTTATTATTAACCGTTTAATACGTTTAACAAGCTCTTGTGAGTCTCAAGTGATTGTGGGTGGTTTAATATCTGTGTTTCTCCAAGCCGCAGAGGTCAGGTTAGCTGCTAGAAATTTGTTGAGTAATTAAACCGCTGCTTACTCTCAGTTTACGAGTTACTCGCTACGATGTTTCTAGAGAAATGAGTGGTTTTCAAACATACATTTGAAGTATTTTTCAAAGTCAAAGCCTATTTTAAGCTTCAAAACGTAAATAACTTTGTATAAGATAGACAGATTGATGACTCAATCCCACCAGATCATAATAATATGATTGGATTAGCACAGAGATACATATATTATAGTCTGAAATAGCAGATACGCTTTTTATTCCAAACAGATGTAGGGATCTCGTACATTAGTAAAGTGTACAAAAAATAAATATTTCCATTTAAATTTATTGTCTCGGCGGAGTCTTTGTTAAAATATTTATAGAAATAAATCTTTGAAGATATTTATCGAGTAATGCTAACCATTATCGATGAATAGCATCTTCGTTCCAAACAAACGTTCGTCTATCACTTTGTAACATAAAGTGTTACAAAGTGATAGACAAATGTCGACGACTGGTTAGATTTTACCGTGACCGAATGACCTAGGCAATAGGGGGATCATAGATACAGGGTTAAATCCTTCCGGTGTTCTCAATTTCAAAATTTCGAAAATGATTAATTTTGTCGTGTTTTGCCTCGGCAAAAATGCTCTTCTAGCATAAAATAATTGAAATAATAACAAACATTGAATCAATTTGTAAATGCGTTTAATCCCTGACCCGAATAATTCGAGCTTATAATAACCACAAATTTATAAATGTTGTTATGGTTAAAATTGCAAGCGTTGTTTAATGTTTTTAAAGTTACGGATTATAGTATTTTATCAAACATTTAATAAGCTAGATTTAACTGTTGTAAATGTCCGATAGAAAATGGTGTGATTGTATATATCTGATACCTGCTAATCAATCAATACATAGTATAAAACAAAGTCGCTCCCCGCTGCCTGTCTGTACCTATGTATGCTGGAATCTTTAAAACTACGCAACTGATTTAGATGCGGTTTTTTTTTAATTGATAAAGTGACTCAAGAGGACTATTTATGCCATCTGCCAGCTGAAGCGAATTGTGGGAAGAGGGCGAACACGAAAAGTCGCTCATGATCAATTTCGTCGTGCCCCTCAAACTGGGGAGCAGTTGGCCGTATCGGCGGAAAGTGAATCGCCTACTCACCAAGAACCTGTAGCAGAACAATCAAGCCAATACCATCGACCTCACGAGAAAACTTACAAATACAAGTAAACAACGAGCCATCGGAATAAAGGATAAGTAACTCAATTTAATATTGTCTAATATCCCAAACTGTCTTTGACATCTACGAGAACCTACGAGACACTACGAGAACCTCCGAGAACTCTACGAGAACCTACGAGAACTCTACTAGAAAATCCGAGAACTCGTCGAGAACTTCCAACACCGTACACACCTTATTAGTGATATTCCTAGACTAACATAGAAATGCATGTTTTTGCATAACAACTAAATATAAAGCAACGCAAGTTGCTCACAGATACCCAACTCAGAGAAAGTTATTTCTATTATTGCAGATTTCGCGAAGAACCCTACGAGAACCTCCGAGAACTCGTCGAGAACTTCCAACAACCTACACACCTTATTAGAATTGATATTCCTAGACTTACATAGAAATTACTATCTGTAAAAATAAAAATAATACTACCAAATATTTATTCAGTTCTGTCTTTAAATAAATTATTTAATCTGTTTTTAATGAAACGTAAATAAAATTCGTATAAAGACAACCGATTGGTAAATTGTGAATGCCAACTAAATAATAAAAGTAACTGGACCAAAACTTCTTGGACTGCCCATCTGAGTATGTTTCGCCGGATCGTCTCGATGAGGCCGCGCTGAAACCGGCAGTAGAATAACCCCACTGAGTTTGTTTCGCTGGATCTTCTCAGTTGGGGCGTATTGGATCCGGTGGTAGCACTAAAGCGCGTTCGTCGATCCGTCTAAATAATAACATACTCAAAGGTCAGAACTTAGATTTAATCATAGATATAAAATAATATTGTACTTTCATACCTGACAGCTTTTAGGCTAAAGTCATATAAACATAAACAAATAAAATTAATAAT
Source organism: Nycteola revayana (assembly GCA_947037095.2). NCBI lineage: Eukaryota > Metazoa > Arthropoda > Insecta > Lepidoptera > Nolidae > Nycteola > Nycteola revayana. The sequence continues at coordinate 13,835,714 of OX344841.2, read as the reverse complement.
TAAATCGAAATAAGCCAAATATGTTTTGACTATTTACAAATACCTGTAATAGGTTTTCATGAATAAAAACTTTTTTTTTATTTATTTAAAAAAATAATATTACGCGACGAGAATCAACGAGGCTGGTGCAGAGCGCGCACCGCCTGTCAGAATGGCCGTATCGGCGCAACCACATAAAATAAGCATAGCAACAACACGTCATTAATGATAAACACATAAATACAATTACTCGTCTCATCAAAATAAATAAATTGTGAATCAATGCATGATTTGATAGAAACACAAATATGTTCATAAAATACTAGACTAATAAATAAGTATTCAGGATCAAATTATGATTTGTAAATCGTTGAAATATTTGTAGAAATAATTATCTGTTCACATAGTTAGAAAATAATCAAACTAAATTGTTTTCTGTTTGTGAGCCGCTCGTTTAGTATAAATACGTCCGGCGGACCGATTGCAATTCAGTGTCGCTCGAGCTCGAGCGACCGTACAGAGCTCCTCAATTTACTGGAATAAACTTGAAAACCATATTATGGAGTTTTGCTGTTACTATGGATCAACAACCCTCGATAGAGAACCATCCTGATGAATGTGATGTCAGTAATTATGGGGTGTACTACGCCAAATCGAATGCCAAATAATCGAATATCAATTGATCGACCACTATAAATCGAACGACTAAATACTCGAACGTTCATAACATCGAATGGTTATTAAATCGAACATTCAATACATCGCACACTCAATACATCGAGTGATCAGAATATCGAATGTTTGTTTGATCGAGTGATCAAAATATCCAATGTTTGTTTGATCGAGCGTTCAACGCATCGCATATTCATTCTATCCAAAGATCAATACAAATATTTTTTTAAGAATACAAAAAAAAAAAACTAAATTCTAAAAACTTCACTGTAAAATAAAACACTGGGTTACAAAAAACTAAATTTTAATTGCATTGAAAAGGCAAACGCAAGATTGGGAAAACCTTCTTCACAAAAAAGAGGCAAAAGAGATGTTAATGCAATTAAAATTTAGTTTTTTTTTTGTATTCTTAAAAAATATTTGTATTGATCTTTGGATAGAATGAGTATGCGATGCGTAGAACGCTCGATCAAACAAACATTCGATATTTTGATCACTCGATCAAACAAACATTCGATATTCTGAACACTCGATGTATTGAGTGTGCGATGTATTGAATGTTCGATTTAATAACCATTCGATGTTATGAACGTTCGAGTATTTAGTCGTTCGATTTATAGTGGTCGATCAATTGATATTCGATTATTTGGCATTCGATTCGGCGTAGTACACCCGTAATTATGATGTCACACCTTGTTAAAAAATACGATGTTCGGCCTTCCTCGTCATGTATGTTCATAATAAAGTAGAGGAGCACTAATAATTTTAGATGTTTCTAATGTGCTGCCTAAATTAACACTTTTTTGCGCTTACATTGCAAACACTGGCTGAACCCTACGAGATAGATCAAAATAATGTACTAATTCTTGCTTTCCAGTCTTTCTCTCTTTTTTTTCTTTCTTCTTTCAATAGAAAAGTGAGCTACGAGTGAAACCGCGTGCGGGAAGCTAGTAGAAAATTAGATTTGGTGGTGTATAATTTTTTTTTTGTATAAAAAATCTTTTCTTTCCTGGTCTAAGGATCTGCACGCCTTTACATCGTTGTCGTATTTTTACGTTATGAACCTGCCGGCGTACCTGCTAACCGTAATTTTTTGGTTTTTAGGTTTTTATTGTATCAATCACAGTAACTCGTAACTTACATGATTCCTATTAATTAAACCTCCATCGATTAGCAACATTCATTAATATAAAAGCTATTCAAATTAAACAGAGCTCTGAAGTAATTAATGTTTCTTCGATGTCGAGTTTTGAATTTAGGGATGTATTTCCTCTTTATTGTGTTATTATTAATATTGGTTACTCGACAAACTGACTATGGCAAAACTCTCCCTCGGGAGGAGGCCCATGTTCAGTAGTGGACGTTGTACGGGCTGATGATGACTCGAATAATATATTAGTTTTGTTGATAGCTGTACCTTATCTATACATATAATAAAACAATTAAAAAACTGTGTCTGCACATTGAATAAATTTATAATAAAAAAAAAGTGGGGGTTTAGCAACAGTAATAGATCACGAATCTGTCTGTTTGTCTGTTTGTTTGTACACGCTAATCTTCGGAACTACTGGACGGATTTGAATGATTTTTTTTTGTTGTATAGGTATTAAGTCTAGGCAACATAATACAGGCTATAAATTATCTTGGAAACTTGAACACCTGATGCAGCACCGCAACAGACCTTCTAAACTATAAGAGATACAAAAATAATACCATAGCAAATATTGTTCCATGAGATGAGCATTTTCTGATGAGAGAATAAATCTGAAGATCTGGAACACCTGATGTAGAACTCCAAGAGCCCAGCTATACTATAACATATATGTGGAAGAGGTAATAATAATAGACATAAATGGGTTGTTCGTTATATTCAGAATCATAATGACACAGTAATAAATAACACATTATTATAAATTCAGTAACAGAATAACATAGTAATACAACGTAACAATAATCAGTAACACATTATTACATTATAGTTTAAAATAATAACGGTTAAAATAATACTTACGAGAAATCAAAATGTCAGCAAAAAGTTATAACAAAAGAAAACGTACCTGACAGTTCAGAGCATCGTTGTGCCGTGCCCACTATCGGACAGCTTCTGATCTGTCGAAACACAGTGCGCCCCTCTTTATTAGCACAACTCGCTCGCAAAGTGGGGAAAAAGTAGTCAGTTACAGTAGTCTTTTAGACCGGATGTGGTACAAAATAATATTTGACATTTCCTAAAAAAATATTAAATAATTCTATCTCTCACACGGCCATACTGACGAGCAGCCACTATGGCTCGCGAACTAAACTCATTAAAAATATTATGATTCATTTAAAATCATTGCACGTCAAATCACATGCCTCAAGATTAATCAATTGCTAATAATGGTCAAATCACATAACCTAATCATCTAATAATTTCTAAACTATTATACACGGTCAAATCTCATGACCACACACGCCAAATCACATGGCATCATGATTTTATATCCGCCAAATCACATGGCTGTTGCCAAATCACATGACAACTAGATACATGCCAAATCACATGACAACTAGATACATGCCAAATCACATGGCCGCTGTCAATTTACATGACACTGGTGTGATTGCCAAGCATAACCATGATCGTTAGCCAGACGTTCTGAGATATGCAGGACAATCTTAAAAATTACATAAAACTTTAATAGGTTTCATTTGGGGAGTTCATACATTATCTTTGTCACAGTCATCAGAAATGTTTAAAGAATCAGTCAACTCACATCCCATATCGGGAGTGACGCTTCGTAAATTATCATGCGAGACGTACAACTCATTGCCAGCGGATTTTGTTTGACTAACACTATATCACCGACTTTGAAAGGCACAATTCTAGCCTTAGTTTTATCATAATCGGCTTTTCGAGATTTAGCAAGCTCGTCCATCCTGACTTTAGGCTCTTGACGGCACATATCGAGGTCCATACGTTCAACATCATTTAGCAAAGCTGATAGCTACTAAGTGACTGATCGCTGCCCATCAAAAGTTGGAAAGGAGTATGACCAGTACTTTTACTAAAGGTGCTGTTAATAGCCAACTGTACTTCACCAACAGCGTCTTTCCAACTTCTTTTGGTTGTATTTTCAACAATCGTAAAACAATTTGTCAGAACCTTCATTATTCGCTCCACTTGGCCATTTGCACGACTTACACCACTAGCTATAAAATGCAATTCTATAGACCATCACAAAAACTTGTAAATTCTGTGCCAGTATAAGAAGCAGCCTGATCACAAATAATACGTTTAGGTGTACCAAAAGTATAAATTAATTCCTTCAAGGCATTTACTGTAGCCAGTGCAGTCAAATTAATAACGGGTTTCATGTAGCAATATTTTGTAAATGCGTCTATAAAAACAACTGCGTATTGCTTAGTAGGTTTACTGCCACTCAATTTACCCGTGGTGTCCATGTGAACAGTATGAAATGGAGTAGGGGGCTTATCTATAGGGTGCAATGTAATCTGTCGTGAACCTGATTGGCTTTTATTTATCTTACAAGTTAGACAACTGTCATCAAATTTACGTGTACACTTCGACATATTCGGGAACCAAAATTGTTCTCTTATTTTGTCAAGGGTTTTTTCCCAACCAAAGTGTTTAAGAGCATCATGATAAATTTGTATGATATGCCATCTATAACTTTTTGGAACATAAAGACGTTTCTTAACTTTATTGTTAATGGAAATAGTACGATACAACAATCCATTTTGGATCTCGTAACTGGAAGCAATATCTTTGTCAATAGTTTTGTCTTTGATTGATTCAATTATATATTTAGTCTCTGAATCATTATTTCGTTCTGCTTCCAGCCATTCACTACAATTTTGAATATTATTTATGTTGACAGTTGACGGATTACTGCTTAAGTAATCAACATGGGGAATACGTTCTCCTTTTCGATACTCAATACTAAAATCAAACGACTGTAGGTAAGCCCACCACCTATGAACCCTAAGAAGCAATTCCTTTTTGTTGCGCGAGGCTTTAAGCGAGTTACAATCAGTAATGACTTTAAATGGGCTTCCAAGCAAATAATGACGGAAATGCTTTATAGATCTAACAACTGCAAGAGTTTCCAATTCATAAGAGTCGTAACGGCTTTCCGTCTCAGTGGTGCGCATGCTAAAATACTCCACAAATTTCATCTGATCATCATGTTTTTGAAAAGAATTCCTGCCAGACCTGCAGAACTGGCATCAGTGTGAAGCTCAACAGGTTTAGCAGGATCGAATAAAGTTAGTACAGGTTCAGAGGCAAGGTACTGCAGAATCTTATTTCTAGCAGATTCCTGCTCAGTAGTCCAGTGCCATCTGACATTATTACGAGTTAAATTGTATAAAGGTATCATGATGAGGGAAAAATTAGGAATGAACTTCCGGAAGTAACTTGCTAGCCCACAAAATTGTCTTACTTGCTTTACAGTCGTTGGGATAGGAGCATTTAAAAGAGCTGAAACCTTACCCTGACTTGGTTTAACTTGACCGTTTGAAACAATTCTTCCTAGGTATTCGATTTCAGTTTTTAAGAATTTACATTTTTTTATATTGAGAGAAAACCCAGTTTTTTGCAAAGCTTCTAGAACTAACTTTAAACGTTCGATACCTTGATCAGCGGTTTCTGAATAGATTATAACGTCATCTATGTAAATTAAAACAAAATTGTCAACAAACTGTTTAAGAGCTGAGTTGATGGCCCTTTGAAACACAGAAGGTGCATTACAAAGCCCAAAGGGCATCCTTAGGTACTCATACTGCCCATCAGGCGTGACGAAAGCAGTTTTTCAATAGAGTTATTTGCAATCGGGCTTTGATGGAAACCGGCTGCCATATCTAAAATAGTAAAATATTTAGCACGCGACAATCTACTGATGTGATCATCAATAATTGGAAGTGGAAAGTGATCGCGAACGGTGTTGCTATTCAATTCCCTATAGTCAACACACATTCGGTCACTACCATCTTTTTTCCGAACCAGTAAAATTGGACTTGTAAAAGGGGAATTACTATCACGAATTATGTTATTGTCCTTCAAATCTTTAATTATATTCTTGACATGTTCAGGCTCAGCAGGAGCTAATCGGTAGGATCGTCGTTGAACTATTTTATCCGAATTTTTCAATCGAATAGTTAACTCACCGGTAGTCACTTCGGAAACTGCGTTGCCAGATGTGAACATTTCAGAATATGATTTTAACAAGTTACTTATTAGTATAATTTGTTCTGGAGTTAATTCAGGATTAATATCCACCCCATCAAAATTAATATCCTTTATAACACTTTTAACACTGTAAGAGTTGCGAGAGACTTTAGCAAAATTCCCTGAGAAAGTAACCTCAATACCAGGTATTTCAAATAAATTTTGACCAAGTAATACGTCATACTGAATGTATCTATCAGGGACTAGAATAAAATCTAATTCAACGTTTATACGATCAACACAGATTGTACACAGCTTTTTACGTGATGAACTGAAAGCATTGTCACCAACACCTCTCAAAAGAATGGTTTCATAAGTCATTTTACCTCTAATTGAATCGCCAATACTTTCGCGCATTAAAGAGCATTCCGCACCACTGTCTATCAAACAGGAATAATCATGATTGTCGATTTGAATAGTATGAAATTTTTTGTTGGTCAAAACTAGGCTATTTACTTGAGACGACTTTTCGTTTTTAGTTTTCTTATTTAAGCGATGAAAACAGTTTTCACTGGAATGCCCCTTTTAATTACAAAAAATACAAGATGTTACAGGGGGTTTCGAACCCGAATCGACTGGTTTTGAATTATTAGAAGTAGTTTCAGTTGATGTCGAATCTTTACTAGAGCCGCGATTAGTACCTTAACGACAGTCTCTTTGAATATGTCCTAATTTGTGGCATTTATGACATCTTTTAGACGAAGTGTCTGGGTTGGACATGTTTTTGAGCGCTTGGATGGAATACTGTGATCAGACTCTTTACCAGGTCTCTTCCGCTTGTATGAACTAAGGCTTTGAATTAATTGTGGCAAGTTTTTCAGTGTAAGGCGTAGCAAATCAGAACGAATACGAAAGTCAGACATACCTAAAATAACCGCTTCGACAAGACGTTGATCAGTCATCTCCACACCAATGACTTTCTTCGCCAACTCCCATTTTCGAGTTGCGTACTCAGCAAGAGTAGCGGATTGTTCGCTAGTATAGTCCAAAAACAGCGACAGGTCATCGTAGTAGCGAGCTTCATCTGAAAAAGTTTCGATAAGACCGGCTTTAAGTTCTGGCCAGCTAGTAAGAGTTGAATAATTACGACGCGCCCATTCAGCTGCACGTCCGCGCAAGTTTTTTCTAGTCTAATTAAGAATTTCTCTATCACTGAGTTCATACTCAGTTTTAAGCTCCTCGACATTTCGGCACCAGACTTGCACAGTGTCGGTCCGATCGTCAGGGTAGAAAGCTGGTACATAGATATGCTCAAGGCTACGCATGCGGGGTATAGACCGCGTATTTGGAGGATTAAATGCTTTTGCAGTAGTATGAATCAATTGTGACATCATTTCTTGCATCATATTTTGCATAACATTAACAGGTACAAACTCTACTGCCCTTGAATCACGGCTGCTGCTGGCTGCCGTTGAACCGCCGAGAGCTGCATCGTCATGGGCTGGAGATGTCATCGTCTCAGCTGCGTAGCGTGTTGTTTTTTGTCCCAAAATTGGCAATTGGTGTCCAGGTGTAGGCCTTTCACTGGACCCTCGAGCGGCTTTTGCAGCGCTCTTCAGGATCCCGGTCCTGGCCGCCTCAGATTCGTCTTTGTTCATCCTTAAACTTTCCTCAAATCAAACATATATAGGCGTAGTTTTTGTTATCCATCCCTACTTCTGATGTGGGAGAGGTAAAAATAATAGACATAAATGGGTTGTTCGTTATATTCAGAATCATAATGACACAGTAATAAATACCACATTATTATATTCAGTAACAGAATAACATAGTAATACAACGTAACAATAATCAGTAACACATTATTACATTATAGTTTAAAATAATAACGGTTAAAATAATACTTACAAGAAATCAAAATGACAGCAAAAAGTTATAACAAAAGAAAACGTACCTGACAGTTCAGAGCACCGTTGTGCCGTGCCCACTATCGGACAGCTTCTGATCTGTCGAAACACAGTGCGCCCCTCTTTATAGCACAACTCGCTCGCAAAGTGGGGAAAAAGTAGTCAGTTACAGTACTCTTTTAGACCGGATGTGGTACAAAATAATATTTGACATTTCCTAAAAAAATATTAAATAATTCTATCTCTCACATATATAAGAATGACGTATTAGCAAGAGTTGTTCAACCTGATGAGCACTCTACGTTGACGTATAAAAATTGAAGATCTGGAACACCTGCTGTGGAATTCCAAGCGCCCAGCTACACTATAACATATGTAGGAATGACGTCTTAGCAAGAGTTGTTCAGTCTGATCAGCACTCTCTGTAGACGTATAAAAATTGAAGATCTGGCACACCTGTTGTGGAATTTCAAGCGCCCTGCTACACCATAACACATATAGGAATGACGTCTTAGCAAAAGTTGTTCGGTCTGATGGGCATTTCCTGTTGATTTATAAAAATCGAAGATCAGAAACATGATTTCCACATCAGGAAATCAAATCTATCACTAATTTCGCTGTATAGTTATAAAATAACACAAGCTGGGAGTACCTCGACGCAGTGAAGGTGGTAACAGTTTAGGAATGATTTTCGATGAATCATTGAAAATTTGACTCTACTGGCCAAAACTCCTATTTATTTTATCAAATAAATATGCCTTCGGGCTTATGTTATTTGAGTGTTTAATTTCCTTTGCCAATTATCTTCTTGACACGGTAGCCTACCCGGTAACGCAGGTGAGCAGTCACTTAGATTTTAATTAATCAGGTATCTTCAAAATAAAACTATACCTAACCATGCCTAGACAGAAGTCAAATCTTTCCCAATATTCCAAAAGTAGCTAAAAGATTGAGGATCATAAGATCCCAATAATCTACCGAAGAGCGTCAGGAGAGACTTGGCTTGAGAACATCAGGCTGCAACTCGCTCCGTGGAAACCGCTTCGGGTCCGCAGTGAAAATATGATGGGCTACTGACTGCTGATCGTGAACGTCATACATTGTCCCGCGAGACGCAGACTTTCAGGGATAGAGAATTGCGCTTGAGTTCTCAGCGTATCTACGCATCTGCTTCTAGGTCTCTAGAGACAAGTGCGGAACGTGATGCGCGACTGTCCGCTGATCGTGAACGTCACGCATTGTCTCGCGAGTCGGAGACGTTCACGGATAGAGAATTGCGCTTGAGTTCTCAGCGTATCTATGCTTTTGCTTCTAGGTCTCTAGAGACAAGTGCTGAACGTGAGGCGCGACTGTCCGCTTATCGTGAACGTCACGCATTGTCTCGCGAGTCGGAAACATTTACCGATACAGAATCACGCTTGAGTTGTCAGCGTATTTGCACATCTACTTACAGGTCTTTAGTCTTCAGGCGACTAACTGCTGATCGAGATTATCATACATTGTCCCGAACACAACAAAATATTCATAATCCGTTAAAAAGTGAGAGAGAAAGAATTGCTGGATTACGGCATGAAGAAACAAAATAACAGCAAAAAGTTATAACAAAAGAAAACGTACCTGACAGTTCAGAGCACCGTTGTGCCGTGCCCACTATCGGACAGCTTCTGATCTGTCGAAACACAGTGCGCCCCTCTTTATAGCACAACTCGCTCGCAAAGTGGGGAAAAAGTAGTCAGTTACAGTACTCTTTTAGACCGGATGTGGTACAAAATAATATTTGACATTTCCTAAAAAAATATTAAATAATTCTATCTCTCACATATATAAGAATGACGTATTAGCAAGAGTTGTTCAACCTGATGAGCACTCTACGTTGACGTATAAAAATTGAAGATCTGGAACACCTGCTGTGGAATTCCAAGCGCCCAGCTACACTATAACATATGTAGGAATGACGTCTTAGCAAGAGTTGTTCAGTCTGATCAGCACTCTCTGTAGACGTATAAAAATTGAAGATCTGGCACACCTGTTGTGGAATTCCAAGCGCCCAGCTACACCATAACACATATAGGAATGACGTCTTAGCAAAAGTTGTTCGGTCTGATGGGCATTTCCTGTTGATTTATAAAAATCGAAGATCAGAAACATGATTTCCACATCAGGAAATCAAATCTATCACTAATTTCGCTGTATAGTTATAAAATAACACAAGCTGGGAGTACCTCGACGCAGTGAAGGTGGTAACAGTTTAGGAATGATTTTCGATGAATCATTGAAAATTTGACTCTACTGGCCAAAACTCCTATTTATTTTATCAAATAAATATGCCTTCGGGCTTATGTTATTTGAGTGTTTAATTTCCTTTGCCAATTATCTTCGTGACACGGTAGCCTACCCGGTAACGCAGGTGAGCAGTCACTTAGATTTTAATTAATCAGGTATCTTCAAAATAAAACTATACCTAACCATGCCTAGACAGAAGTCAAATCTTTCCCAATATTCCAAAAGTAGCTAAAAGATTGAGGATCATAAGATCCCAATAATCTACCGAAGAGCGTCAGGAGAGACTTGGCTCGAGAACATCAGGCTGCAACTCGCTCCGTGGAAACCGCTTCGGGTCCGCAGTGAAAATATGATGGGCTACTGACTGCTGATCGTGAACGACATACATTGTCCCGCGAGTCGCAGACTTTCAGGGATAGAGAATTGCGCTTGAGTTCTCAGCGTATCTACGAATCTGCTTCTAGGTCTCTAGAGACAAGTGCGGAACGTGATGCGCGACTGTCCGCTGATCGTGAACGTCACGCATTGTCTCGCGAGTCGGAGACGTTCACGGATACAGAATTGCGCTTGAGTTCTCAGCGTATCTACGCTTTTGCTTCTAGGTCTCTAGAGACAAGTGCTGAACGTGAGGCGCGACTGTCCGCTTATCGTGAACGTCACGCATTGTCTCGCGAGTCGGAAACATTTACCGATACAGAATCACGCTTGAGTTGTCAGCGTATTTGCACATCTACTTACAGGTCTTTAGTCTTCAGGCGACTAACTGCTGATCGAGATTATCATACATTGTCCCGAACACAACAAAATATTCATAATCCGTTAAAAAGTAAGAGAGAAAGAATTGCTGGATTACGGCATGAAGAGACAGAAGAAGAGCGCAACGAACGTTTGAATTCTGATCGACTTCGACATTCTCTGAATAGCTGTCCCGGGCCTTTGAATTCAACATCAGACGTTTCAGATCTTCGATTTTGATGACTCCGTTGTCGCTTGCATAAGCAACAGGATCCGCGTACGTAGTCGCGGGCGGAAGCTAGTGTTTTTAATAAAGATGAATAATTTCATTTTCATAAAAAATGTTGCTTAATTTATGTTATATTCGGCATAATAGTTCTAGACAATGAAGTTGGTTCATTAGTTTACTTTTTTTAATTAGTTGTTATTGGCAAAAATATGGTCTTGCTTATAAAAAGCTTACTCAACTAGTATGGATTTAAATTATTATCTTTTGAATAAAAGCCTTGGTGGAGCTACTCCTCAGAAGAGTTTTTTTTTGTTAAATTTTAACCTTACTTTAGCAGGAACTCCAATCCTTAACTAAGAGGCTGAAAATGCCCAACGATGTATTAAACATCTTACTACTAAATGAAAAAAATATCTTTCATCACAGTTAACAATTAAAAAATAGCTTGTTTCAGAGCCAATTACTGACAGATATTTAGGTAAAAAATATCAAAAACCGATGAGTTGGACTTGCAAACGAAGGGTAACCCTTCCGTATCCGTATGTTATTATAGTGGGAATAAAAATACATCATCAGTAAATTAAATTATCGCGCTGAGATGCAACCTAATGAAAAACAGACTGACATACAGTCTTACTAATGGCTAGCTTTGGATACCGAGCCCTAAAAACAATACAGACAAATACCCCAACATATTATATTAGATAGTCAGATCACAAGAGCGATGAGAGTCCAGCCATTTTGCCCTTGGGACCAGTCCTATATCGCCGCCGTCACAATCTACTTACTGCATACATTATGTAGAAATACCTACCAATACCTATTGCCAGCCTTTGTTCAAAGAGAGTAATGTAGGTATGTTGTAAAAACGACTTGCAACGAATCACAATGTGTTGTAGGATCATGTTAATGTTGCAGCGACCCTCTTCAAGTGGAACGTTCCCCGAATGCTGGTATTTGGTAGCAATCTGGTAGCCTTGTCAAGTAGTATAGATTTGGAATAGTTCGTATTTTATAAGTTACTTTCAGTTTAAATTAGCAATTTTTAGTTGTATATATGTATTATGTTATGTTAATTTTATTCCACCTTAAGTTTTTGTGTCAAATTTAAATCCAATAATTTCATAGTTATTGAATAAACAAACGTACCGTAATGGTACATAAACATTATGGTTTATTCGTTGCTAATTCAATGCGAACAGATTTAGTTTTGGTGGTACGCTCCATCAATGTATATACTTTTTCGATAGTAATGTTATCGACAAAGTCGAAGCAAAATTAATAGGAAGTTAAAATAATTTAAACCTATATTACCCGTTTCTACAACTGAGATTACCTTGTATTGCAAGGCTCAATTTACCATGTAGGTACATTAATTATCATTGCCGTCTTCTTGACATAAACTTTTTTTTTACAAAAAAACATATGTCTATTTTAAATTGTTATTGTGACGTGTCGATAGTACTTAATAATAAAAGTAGGCTAGGTTAATTGTTATTAACCTAGCCTACTTTTACCTGTATAAACTATAACCTTCCGATGTCCTCGGAGACCCGAAGTCCAAAAGACTCACTAAACTATAAAAGTAGGCAGAACTGCTAAACTAAAAAAGGCAATTCCCTAGGGGCAGGTACAGTTTTTGCTCTAATTTACGCAAAAAGATATTCCGTATACCTACAAGAACTACGACTTCGAGGCTGTAATCACAATGCCAAGTTAACTATATTGAGCGTTTGCATTTCAATTCAGTTTCATTAGGCGTTGACTGTTCAATTGTTAACTTTGTGGAATAATTATCACTTTGATATTTGGCAGAGCAACGTTGTTTGCTGACACAATATTAAGAAGACAAACAATTCGAAAATTTGCTTGCTAACTAGCTGTGCCTGAATAATTCTGCCTGCGTAAAACGTAGTCTGAGGTTTTATAACCTTCAAAAAATGCACTGTTTAATGTCTACTTCAACTTCTTCAACATCCATTTTATGTTCACTGCTGAACATGGGCCTTAATTTATTAAATTCAAGGCACGTCAGGGTCGTTGGGAGATATTGACATAATCATCGCTTGGCATACGGATTAGTGATCGCAGTAAGGCGATAACTAACTTTGAGCTGATAGATTCTACTGCCCATACATCTGGTATATATGTCGCAGCCGGATCGTGTAGCATTACGGCTAGCCGTTATCAAACAGGGCCGTTTTAAAATACGGCGGTTCTATAATTATCCGGACTGAATGCGGCTGAATGAAATTCTGGCGGAACGCATTCGACGCCAGACGTTCTTCAAAACGGCTTGCCGTAATGCAATACAGCGAGTAAATAGCCGCGTTGAACATCATTGGTTTAGGTTGTTTTTTTTATTACCCAATAACTCCGCCGTTATAAAAAATAGCTAGCCGTAATGCAATGCGGCAGATTGTACGATCTGGCTGCAATATATCTTAGACGCAGCGCGCCCGCCAACATATATTTATGTGAGTACGTTTTCACAAAATCGACATAACCATACCAGTACCGCCCCAGCCTTACTAGTTCGGGTACGTAGCCCTACTACCCGACTACCTACCTACTATCTTAAATTAAATAGAATAGATATCAAGACCACTATTGATAATTTATTGAAGTTATGTTAACTTGTTGATATTAACGTCATAGGCGTAGCTGCCACGGAAAAAATCGTTAACAAAAATTCGTTAAATATTAGGTGTCAAGTAGGAAGTCTATCCAACAAGTTTTGGGAGCGTTTTAGGGCTCGCCGCTGGTAAACGTGATAGTCAGAATTCCTAGAATCTATGCTCAATTATTGCTTTTCCATAATACCAGGAAGTTGTCATTTATACACAGTGGTATATTGAAACGTCGGTATTAATCAATACAACTATTTGCAATCAGTATTACTGTGGAAACGTAACATTAAACTTTCTAAAGAGATATATAATTCAAAAAATGATTTTCTGAGGTCCACAAAAACAAAAAATGTATCTGGATAAAATGAATTATAGTGCCTTGCAATACCAGATAATGTAGGTAGTACAACTCAAATGATAACTGTTTTGGATGGGAACGCAATCCAAGTGAGAAAACAAGGTCTCAGAAGCTGATCCTTTAATGTGTACTTACGTAAAAATATATTAAAAGAAAAGTAATTTTGGTTTTATGTTGATGTTTCAGAAGCTGAAAATTATTCTTAATTCATCAGAAATGGTTTCACTACTAGTACTAAGCTAAAAGCTTATATGCCAAATAATTATTAACGAGTGAAACAAGTTTTCAAATCATTTAAAAAATCCTTTCCTTCCTCTAAAATATTTTCTTAAATTTCTACAAAAAGGTACCTAGGAATTAAATTTCTAAAAATAAAACAGGAAAATTTGTCCATTGCACACTTCCCGCCTTCAACCCTTTCTTAGCCTTTTTATAATCAAGACATTCCCATTAACTTGATTATTCTCTTCGTGATTGAGTTTCCAATTTCGTGGGCGATTGACCGATAGCTAGTCATTCAATTAAAGGCTTAATTGATTGCTTACCCATAATCTGTATCAAATAAGCATAAATCTACATATATCAATCTATTGGATTGCCTATAGATATAATAATTAGCCTTTATATACACCTCAGGTAGAACAGCACATTGAATACAGGTTAAATAAGTCGAAACAAATATTTTGTAATTTTCTTCAGAGAAGGTACTTTATGAATAATAGTAGTTATCCCGCCTGATTTTGGCTACGGCGGCGGCCGGCCGGCTATGGCGAATCTCCAAGAAAACTTGCCATCGTCATCAACTCATATAACGTTCACTGCGGAACATACGCCTTATCCCGTGGAAGGGTATGGCATCACACTTACATAACGCAGTATTATTTATTAAACACAGGGAAACGCTACTGCCCAATCCGCCGCAAATTTAACGTGCTTTCCGAGGCAAGGAGGGCAGTATTCTTGTATCTATATAATAGTAGAGATACAAAAGACCTCCAGATCATATTTTATATTTTTATTAGTAAACTAAGCGAATTCAACGATATTTATTCAGCACTTAGATATTTATTCATAAACTTGTACTTATCAATCATAGACGATGAAATAATATTAATATAATTAAATACAAAATGTAGCAACTAAAATCTATTGCGGTTTAGCTCGCTAGCTTAGCCAGTAACATAACATAACATAAACTCATTTAAAAAAAGAAGCGACGTGCATAATTTAAACACTAAAAATAATCATAAATTATGTGCCGAATATCATCGTTTACAAAGAGTGCATTCTTCTTTTGTGGGTCTGGCTATTCGCATTTACAATAAAATACCAAAATGCTTACAAGATCTTTCATTTGCTAAATTTAAATTAGAAATTAAGAAAATTTTGATGAGAACGGCTTATTACGCTCTGAATGATTATTTAAATGATAATAACGCGTGGTCGCTTGGCTAACCAGGAAAACGTATAAAGTATTGAAGTCTTTAAGAATAGACGATTAAGTATGACATTTTAATGTACCTATTTTATTTTGTATGATTTTATCTATCATAAGATTTAATGTAATGATTCATTTTGTATTTGACATTGCATATTATTTTTATATATTTTACTGTAACATTCTACACAATGGTCAATCCAGATGTCACATACTAGATTCTGATACTCAAAACTGTAAGATCGTCATGCTCCCAATGAAAGTCATTTCTTGCGGCGGCGATGTGGGACGGGTCGCCACCTTCCCTCTAATATGGTGAGGGAGCCGATGGCTGTGTCACACGTCATACTCGTGAACGGGTGCTGCTTACGGTGGCTGGTCGGCTTGCAGTTGAGGGTATTTACTTGTTATAACTAATTAATAGTCTTCTTTTCACATTGATGGTGTCTGGGTTGACATTGTTTAGTTATGTTTATTTTAACTGTAAATGTGGATGGGATGTATCCGACGTTATTTTTTTTTCCTAATGTGCAAGAGTTTTCATCCGCTTGAGTAGAACATAATCTTTTTTATTTATTATTTTATGAAATAACTGTAAGGAGCGTGCCCCAGCCCACATACATTTGAAACTGTATTAAAACTATACAAAAAAAAAGAAGACGGAAAAGAATAAACCGGAGTTTCTTTCTGAGTTTCTTCTCCGGGTCGTCCACATAGGTAGCTAGAGAAAGCTGCAGGTTAGCTAGGCTAGGATCCTCGCCGGACAGACCGAGGACCGCGTTGACCCCTGCCCCTGTCGTGTTATCCAGTGCCTGTAGTCCGTGCCAGTGATCACGTCCTCTTTATTTCTCTTTACTTCTAGCCTTAGCGGCGCCCTGAGTCGTGGTCCTTACCCCTTAAGGGTGCCCGCAGGCGTGTGTCGCTTAAATTTAATGGAATTTGGCTGAGGACGTCTGATCTCGCCACTTGACCGGTCATTGCACTCTAAAATGTGCTTTAATTTTTTTTTTTTTATTCATAAAATGTTTGAATGAAATAAATAATATAGTAAATAGATATGAACGTTGATATTAAGAGCTTATTTACAGGACTGACAGACTTCTAGCACACCTGAAATAAATTTAAACATAATTTAATAGTAAATGTTACCTATTTATAATTAATGTTATATGTATTGTTAATTTTCTTGACAAATACAATGTATTTAAATACCTAAGTGCTGAATAGAATTCGTTTATTTCGTTTATTTATAGTATCACGTCATACGTATAGTAATAACAAAAATTAATGATTTAATTAACATCAATTAGGCTTGCAACGAATAGTATATTTGGCAGTATACCGAATACTGAATATTCGGCGAGCCCCCTGACCGAATAGCCGAATAGTAGGCAGAAGTATTCGGCCGGATTTTAGCGCCAAAACTTGTACAGACGTAATTGTTTCGCGCTCGTTTGTTCTAATGTAGGTACTCACTGCCTGCGCGCCCGTAGTTGCTCTGCACGGTATATTGCTAACGCACTGCAAGTTTAGACAAGATTCTTCTAAATTTTGATTATTAAAATAGTTCAAATGCATAGGAAATTTCTTAACTTCTCTAATACAGAAGATGATTATGTACCTGTTTTATGTACCAATGACTACTTAAATGATTACAAGAGAAATAAAAATATGAATATATAGGTAATGAATCGATTTTTTATTTTATTTTAGCGATTATCTCCCTATAAAAAAATATATTATATTACTTAAGTATTCAGTATTCGGCCGAATAATATGTAAATATTCGGTATCAAAGCAGCCGAATAGGCCGAATACCGAATAGTAACCGAATATTCGTTGCAAGCCTAATCATAATATAATCCAGCTCTATAGAAAGGAGGCACGTTTTTAAACAACATTTTTACGTATAAGCGAAACACGCCTGAGGGCACCCTTAATGGGCTAGGACCACGGCTCAGGGCATCGCTAATAAGGTAATTAAATCAGGAATGGACCATTTATGATATAATTTGTAATGAGAACCTAGTTCATGAATGGAAACTATATTTAGCGTATTAATTAGTCATTTGGGCTGATTAATTTCCGCCGTTATACTGTTAAGTGGGCCGTTGCTTGTTCGTGTTGCATTGCGTTAATTGTCGGCAATTAGTTGATATTGATTTCAGCATAATTATACCTAACTACCTATATCTAATAATGTCATCAACACATTTTCGACCTAATGGCTAAGCTTTATGGAAATTGGTTTGTGCAGGACTTAAAGCGATATTATTATGCATAAGTATGTGTTTGAAACCAGATGCATTTCTATTTCCTTGATTCTCAACGCGGTCTCAAAACAAATAATTCCGTAAAACGTCACATAAACTCACGTAGGTATATTCGATTGCTATAGATGATGTTCTATCAATCGCAATCAATAGCTTAACGTGTTTTCCGAGGCACGGGGGGTGATACCTTAACCAACCAGAGCCAGTAACAAATCCTAAATGTTATCCAAAAATTTCTTTTCTGGTATAGTGGTCGAACCCATCATCTCCAAAACTTATGATATACTACTGCACCAAAAAGTTTTTCAATATAATACTGGATGTATCAAGAAGAATACAAACAAATTAGTGCAACTGTTAATAACAACAACACCAAAAGTAATTCATTAACCATTTAAAGTTAGCTAAGACAGTGCGGTACTCCTCATACTAATGCATTAAGTATTTAGGCAAACAAAATAATCTTATTATCATTAGCTGCCTTCCATAGCGTACTTCAACGCTGAATGAAAGCCCCTTTGTTCATTAAGGAGCTAATTAATTAGGTTCTTAGAAGAGCTGGTGATTAATTTGACCTTTATGAAGAGAAAACATGTGTTAAGTTGTTATGTACGTATATTTAGTAAATGCTGTTGAGCTGGAGTGCAATGCGATGTTCCTTGGCAGAAAAGGAAAAGGAATGGGCGAGATGCATGACAGTTAGAGCTTATGCACCAAATATATACCTAATTGTACCCTCCTTTTTTGATTTAGAAATGCATTGTTGAAGTGCTGGTTTCCAGCCTTATTGTAATGTGGGTATGAGTATTAGCCTGTTAACATCTACTGCTGAACATAGGCCTCCTCTTAACAGACCTTGGCAAACCAGAATCGTTGAGGGATGTAGCCATAATCACCACGCTTGGCAGGCGGATTGTTGAGCGCAGAACGATGGTTACTAACCTCGAGATACCGATTTCCATCCATCAGCTGTATATCCCTTAATCACCTCTTACGACACCAATGGGAAGACATGGGGTGGTCTAGCTTTATTACATACATGCCTTTTGCCCACCGTTATGACTTTCTCCTATAGGGATAGGCAGAGACAAAGGAACGCATCCTGTCACGATCCTGGTACACCTCTTTCGCTTTCTACATTCACCAATTTCTTCATGCATGCTCGCCGGTTATAGTTACTTTTGATTCAGTCCTTTTTTAATACCTCGCCAATGTGTTCGGCATATGTACGCCTTTACTTATTACCAGATAGGTACTTCTCTAATATTATGTGAGGGTTTGGTATAAAAGCGAATATACTTATATTGCCACATAAAAGAGTTGCTTATTCTATGGACACGAGTTGCAATTACAGCTGCATGTTTATGTCTAGTATAGATATTATGTAAAGCGTTTTTTTTTCTAACTTTCTCTCTCTCTCTCTCTCTCTCATGGGTGCTGGGATGGATGCAATACTATAACAAATGAAATATTTTCGCTATTTTCAAAGATTGTTGTGTCAGCCCATTTTCGCGCATTTTATATATCGCGCCTTAACTTGTCGATATAGGATAGGTCGTTATAACGGGATCAACTTGCAAAGCCGAACTACATAGAATAAATTGGTATCTGCGTTTGAGAAACATCAATCATATTTCGAGTAAATATTCGTAGATATTTAGTGACATGCCTCAACTAACTTTACTTGACAATAACAAACGAAAATTCTTCAAAAAGCCAATATTTTATCATAAATAACAATGTTTATATTAAACAAGCTGTTCGCCCCCGGCTTCGTCTGTTTAAGCATTTCCCGTGGTTTTCCTTTTATTTAAATCTTGTTACAACATTTATAAACATTTATATGAAACACGGGTCTTATTCGTGAAACTAAGGCTAACCACACATTGAAGTTCGCAGCCTTACATATACATACATACTTAAAGCCTAAGAGTTTGTTTATTATTTGCTTGAACGTCCGATTTTAAAAATATTTTAGTGTTAGTAAGCCCTACGGCTAAGGGCGTCTGACTTGTCTGGCATTTGCTACTTCACCGGGCATAGATGAAATTCTTACGGGTACGGTATTATGTAGATGAAACAGCGTGCAAAAGCTAGTATAGGCTATAAAACCTCACGCTAACATACGTCAGGATTCAACACATAAGATTGTGAGCTTTTACGAATACGTTGAACAAAGAAAAATACGATGCATGGAAGAAAATATTATATACTTAACAGTTAGTAAGAAAGATTTGTTTTGAGTAAACACGTCATGAAGAAAATATGAGCGAGTGAAGAATGGGCCGTAAACATCGAAATACGAGTATAAGGTCACGGCCGGGTTCCAGCGGACGTGATCCGAATGTCTGTATGTTGAGGGTTATGTCATTATTGTACTACACAATGGTTTGTTGTAGGTACTAGCTAGGTTTATAATATTTGTTGTTTTGTACTATTGGTAACCGTAATTTTGTACTGAAATTTAATATGTTATCTGTAAACAAGTTTTTTTTTATTTCACGTAACGGTATGATTGTGTTCTATAAGTAAAAAAGGGGTAACCAAAAAGGCACAGCGTTATTCAGTGGTAGACTGGTTACTGAATAAATGGCAATATTATGAATTCATGACAACCTAGTTGGCGTAGGACATTCTCCGTCGCGTAGCGGTATTAGGCTCGCTTTTAAACTCAGCGGTCATGGGTTCGATCCCAATTCGATCAAAAGCCTGACAAAAAATGTCGTGTAGATTCTAAGATTTCTTTCCGGGTCTGGTTGATTGAGGGACTACTCTCCGTGCCTCGGAAAGCACGTTGAACCATTGGTGGCGATTGTTAAAACTATAACAATCGTATAAGTACTGTAACGCCTGAGGGTCATAGCTCACTGCTGTTGGTCCTCCAAGAGGGTGTGTGAGGGGTACGATCACTATTCACTATCACTCTTTTATAAATAAAAGATGGTAAACTTTATAACTTTGTATTATTGAATTAACACACAAACACACAACACATTTTATTATAACAATAAATTAATAACGGGCTCACGTCCCAACTTCTCGACAACACAAATCTCTCTGTGTTAATTACCAATTATAAATATTAATTCAAACATCTGACTTCCAACAACATCCAGATTGAAGTCTCGATTCATTTCTTTATTTATTTAAATATAAAAATAGTTCTTTATTCGAATTCGGCCAGTAAGCCATGTAGTGAGAGATTAAAACCTTAATCTCACTACAGTACTATATTAGGGAACGGGCAGCAGTGTTCTCTTATGTCTTACAACATAATACTGCGGTCAACAACCAGCCTGCCAAGCGTGGTGACCTTGGCAAAACTCTCCCCAGGAGGAGGACCTTGTTCAACAGTGGACGTCAAACGGGCTGATGATGATGATGACGCTGAATAAATAATAATTAACTATATTTTTATGATAACAGATAATATCGATGACATAACAATTAAATTACTGACATAATATATAAAAGAGACAAAAAAGAATAAGAAAAAAGTAATAATTAAAAAAAAATAAAGTTCGTCGAACCTCAGCCAGACATCAACACATAGTATTGAAGATATCATCATTAGAAAATTATTCAGTTTTCTTCGAATTCATAACTGATAACGTAAATCAAAAAAATGCTGTAATGTGTTTTATAGTAATAATCGCATTTTTTCTATTTATATTAAATAATTTGGTATGGGAAATAAACGCTACTCATAAAGTACACACAACTAAACGATTGCTCTGAAATTTGGCACGCAGATAATATAGCAACATAGAGATAGCCACGTCATAATAACTATCTGAGTGCCAAATTTCAGTGCAATGGTTTGAGCTATGAAAAAATGTTCCAAAATGCACTCCCAAATTAAAATATACGCGGACTAAGTCGCGATGAACATTGTAAGCAAATGAAAATTATAAGGGATTCCCAATTTCCTGTTATTATTTATAAATTTATGAGATCCATCAAAGAAAATTATTGACAACGTTGAAGTATTCTTTATTTAATTTCCGGGACAGAATCGAGGAAACCTTCCTTGGTAATTTTTATATTTTAATTTTTATTGGCTTGATTATGTTCGAAGGTAATTGCGTTCAAATTATAAAATGGCTAATAAAAATTGGAGTGACACGGAGCTATCTTCATTTCAAAGAAAATAAAAATTATAAGTGACACTACATTCGGATCATACCTCAAATCTCCCCGAGATTAGTATAAATAAAATAAAAATCATTTTTATTTACGTAAACCAATTACGGGCACTTGTAAATCGTCAAACATTATTTGAAAATTTATTATTATTTATCTTAAATTACATTTGTTGTTTATTTATAAACCTATTAAAATTACTTATTTATAATTAAATTAATTATTATAATTAATGTATATTGTCGCTAGAGACGCAAAATGCTTGTTCTGTCTATGTTATGCCATAACAATTGTCATTATTTGGGTGGACCATGAGCATATAACGACGGACGCGCTTTAATGCTTTTAATGGATCCAATGCGCCCCAACTGAGAAGATCCGGCGAAACAAACTCAGTGGGTTACTCTACCACCGGTTTCAACACGGCCCACATGAGGCGGTCCGGCGAAACATACTCAAATGGGCAATTACGCGGGGTTTAGGTCCAGTTATTTTAGAAGGCACACACATTTATTGCCCAAACGGTTGTCTTGTTATTATTTGTTTATTTTTGCTCAATAAGATTGAATTATATTGAGACAGAACTAGCGGTATTAATAGTTAAGGTATGTAAAGAAGTCAATTACAGACAATTCACAGGATAAGACATAGTTCTAGTCACAACTATTGTACTTGGCTATATTATTATGGTCTTCAGTGAGCTTGGTGCAAAGATGGTACCGAAACCCAAACGTCTTTATCTTCAATATAGTCCTGAATACTATATTAGTAACCTTTTGACATGAGAACAGTTTTAACTTGAGATTTAAATCTTGTATCAGGCAAGTCTGTAATATAATTAGGGAGTTTATTATAGAACCTAATACAATTTCCCATAAATGATTTATTCGTTTTGCTAACTGTAAATCCTGGAACAGCAAGTTTATGTTTATTTCTAGTATTAATATTATGAATGTCACTTTTTTTACTATATTTATCAATATTTTTCTAATAAAAAGAATATTTTGGTATATATACTCAGAGGGCACGGTAAGTATATTAATATTTTTAAAAAGGTTACGTAGGGAGTCGCCACTACCTAATCCATACATGGCCCTGACCGCTCGTTTTTGTAATACGAATATAGTATTTACATCGGCGGCTGACCCCCACAGCAGAATTCCATAAGACATAATGCTATGAAAATACGAGAAATACACTAGCCTAGCCGTGCTTAAATCGGACAACTGTCTGATTTTCCACACAGCATACGAAGCTGAACTTAATCTACCAGCGAGTTTCTCAATATGAGGGCCCCATTGTAGTTTAGAATCTAAGGTAATTCCTAAAAATACGGTAGAAGTGAGCAAATCTAATGTTTCTCCATTCAATAAAACTACTGGGATGGAATTGATAACATTTGGTAGAACGAATTTGACACATTTGGTTTTTCCTGCAAGCAAAAGATTATTTGCGGAAAACCAGTTTGCAATTAAACCAATTATCTATTCTTATAACATTACCAAAATCTATCATCATCATCAGCCCGTATAATGTCCACTGCTGAACATGGGCCTCCTCCCGAGGGACAGACGAGTTGGTGACCGCAGTATTACGTTGTAACATACAAGAAAACGCTGCTGCCCGTTTCCTGGTATACAAATTGTTATAGATGATGTTATAACAATCGGGACCAACAGCTTAACGTGCTTACCGAGATACGGAGGGTAGTCCCTCAGCCTACCAGACCCGGAAAGAAACCTTACAATCTACACAAAGATTTCCTGTCCGGCATGGGAATTGAACCCACGACCTACGAGATTTAAAGCGACCCAAATACCGCTACGCTACGGAGGTTGTCAAGCAAGCAGTACCTAAGCTTATTTACCAATTTAATGAACTTTAGTGTAAAAAACAAAGGTATCGTTTCATTTTAGTCGATAGATAATTTCCCTTATTATAAGTCTAAATATTTTGCGTCTATGAAATAAATAACTATTCAACGCGGACGAATTTTCGGAAAAAAACTAGTTTATTATATTTTACAAATAACCCTAAGAGGCATTTCAAACGTCATACTAAACGAAAAATGTTTACAAAATATTACACTGAGCGAAAGAATATTCTGCAGTCCCCGTTTGTTTCAATTTTAATATGAAAACTGGAAACATAGTTTGATGTTTACAACAAATAGTGAGAGAGAAATTGTGTTGTTTTTGTGACCCTATATAAAAAATGTATGTACGTTGAATATTATTCACATTTGGAACTAAATATTTTCATAATTTTGCTTCCATATTTGAAAAGATTCCATGAGAAAAATAACGTATTTTATAGTTTTTTTTAATGCTATCTGGTGGCTTTTTGATTTTTGTTTTTTTATACATTAAAAAAAACACGGATAAGCCTGCCGATGTCAGCTGTATAGTTTAATATCTATCAATATAATGATATAAATGTACTCTGAAACCACAAAAAACCGATCTGTCTAACTTATCACTACACAGTATTAAACAAAGTCGCTTCGCGCTGTCTGTCTGT
Organism: Nycteola revayana; assembly: GCA_947037095.2. Classification (NCBI taxonomy): domain Eukaryota; kingdom Metazoa; phylum Arthropoda; class Insecta; order Lepidoptera; family Nolidae; genus Nycteola; species Nycteola revayana. The sequence goes on along the minus strand of OX344841.2, from coordinate 13,811,377 downwards.
CTGTCCTTAGCTCTATAAAACAAAGCAACGGATTTTGATGCGGTTTTTTTAATAGACAAGAGGATGAATATGTATAATATATTATACATGGTACATTGAACTAATTTCTTTTCCGTTAAGTTTTCATAACATATCCCCTAATTTTTAAATGAGTGTGCTTACACTCGTAAGAGCCATTTCAGGAAGCCATTAAACTTAATTTTCAGACATTGAATTTTAAATTACCTTCTCTTATTTTATGAATTTTCTAATTATTGAATATTGTGCCTTTTAATTTCACGCCGACGGAAATTGATTTTTTTATGAAATGAATTTGGAGAAAATAAATATCTCAAAAGAAAAACATATCTATATATATAAAAGAAAGTCGTGTTTGTTACAACACTTATAACTCGAGAACGGCTGGACCAATTGCCATGGTTTTTGATTTGTTGGATTTGTTTCCGTCCCGAATAGCAGAATACATATTAAAAACAAAAGAAAGTCGTGTTAGTTACACTATTTATAACTCAAGAACGGCTGAACCGATTTGGCTGAAAATTGGTAGGGAGGTAGCTAAGAACTGGGAGAAGGATATAGGATACTTTTGGGTAGGGGTAGGGTAGGGTAGGGGTAGGGTAGGGTAGGGTAGGGTAGGGTAGGGTAGGGTAGGGGTAGGGGTAGGGTAGGGTAGGGGTAGGTTAGGGGTAGGGTAGGGGTAGGGTAGGGTTAGGGTAGGGTAGGGGTAGGGTAGGGTAGGGGTAGGGTAGGGGTAGGGTAGGGTAGGGATAGGGTAGGGATAGGGTAGGGGTAGGGGTAGGGTAGGGGTAGGGTAGGGTAGGGGTAGGGGTAGTGTAGGGGTAGGGTAGGAGTAGGGTAGGGTTAGGGTAGGGGTAGGGTAGGGCAGGGTAGGGTATAAAAGTCCACCCGTGCGAAGCCGGGGCGGGCCGCTAGTTTTAAATAAAATTAGGTACCTATATTAAAAAATTGGGTACCTATTTGTAAAATGTTTTTAGTATTTTTTTTTCTTATTTGTAATTTGCTTACAACTTTATAACAAATTAGTTAAATTACACAAAACAATTTATGTTTAAACAATATTTGCTCGACTCGATAATCGAACTCGGAAACTCGCTAGTTATGGTTCAACATACAATTAATTAGATTAAGATTAAAGAGACTTAAAAAATAATAGGTCTTTACCTATAAAATTGCCGCTCTGCAGTATTGGCCATTTCAAATCAAAATAATTTTTGTTTGGCTAAGAATTCTAATTTCAAATTAATTTTATTTTAAAAACATGGATTTTTAGGGTTCCGTAGCCAAACGGCAAAAAACGAAACCCTTATAGATTCGTCATGTCTGTCTGTCTGTCTGTCTGTCTGTCCGTCCGTATGTCACAGCCACTTTTTTCCGTAACTATATGAACTATAATGGTGAAACTTGGTTAGTAGATGTATTTTGTGAACCGCATTAAGATTTTCACACAAAAATAGAAAAAAAACTATAAATTTTGGGGTTCCCTATACATAGAACTGAAACTCGAAATTTTTTTTTTCATCGAACCCATACGTGTATCTATGAATAGGTCTTCAAAAATGATGTTGAGGTTTCTAATGTTATTTTTCTCTAAACTGAATAGTTTGCGCGAGAGACACTTCCAAAGTGGTAAAATGTGTGTCCCCCCCCTGTATCTTCTAAAATGAGAGAATGATAAAACTAAAAAAAATATATGATGTACATAACCATGCAAACTTCCACCGAAAATTGGTTTGAACGAGATCAAGTAAGTAGTTTTTTTTAATACGTCATAAACCGTAAACCGCAATTTACCTTTCATTCAATCAACTATTATTAACATCGATCAGAGTTACAACGAACTACAAGAACGTTTATACTATGTTACTTGTTGTATTCTTGATATCAAAAATAGGTAGGCACTTGCAACTAGTAGGTACGGAACCCTTCGTGCGAGAGTCCGACTCGCACTTGGCCGGTTTTTTTTTCCAAAAGTAGTCATTTGTTTATTGATTAGTGTTACATTTTCATCGCATTTCAATCTTTTTCGTCATAATGGATACGTTAAAAATTCGAGTAATTATGGAATATGAGTACCGTCGTGGCAGCAACGTGGCATAAGCGGCACGCAACATCAACGACGTTTACGGAGCGACACTACAAACCAACGCACCACCTGTTATTGGTTTGCTCGCTTCCGTTCTGGAAATTTCGACCTGAAAAATGAACCTCGCGGTCGTCCGAAGACTTTGGTCGACAATGACGAATTAAAGGCGATTGTGGAAGCTGATGATACAGAATATACGGCTGAATTAGCAGCAGCTTTCGACGTTAGCGTCAAAAAAATATTGGTCCATTTGCGTCAAATTGGAAAGGTAAAAAAGCTTGACAAATGGGTGCCCCACGAACTCAATGATCGCCAGCGCGAAGTACACGTCGAGACATGCCTTGCACTGCTCAACAGACACACAAATGAAGGAATTTTGAACCGCATTGTTACCTGCGATGAAAAATGGATTCGGTTTGATAACCGCAAGCCCTCAGCAAGTTGGTTGGATCCTGGTTCAGCACCTAAACAATGCCCTAAACGAAAACTTACCCCTAGAAAAGTGATGGTCACTGTTTGGTGGTCTAGCGCCGGTGTGATTCATCACAGCTTCTTACCAATCGTGGTGAGCATTACTGCAGATGTGGTCTGTGAAGATCTGAACACAATGATGGAGAAGCTGGCACATCACCAACCAGCATTGGTCAATCGCTCGTCTCCGCTGCTCCTGCACGACAACGCGCGACCTCATACTGCACAGCAGACGGTCTCCAAGTTGCAAGAACTGGGGTTGGAAGCTCTCCGTCATCCGCCCCACTCACCAGACCTTGCGCCTACAGACTACTAATTTTTCCAGAATTTGGATAACTTCTTGGCAGGAAAAAAATTCAATACCCGAGAGGCAGTACAAAATGCCTTTGAAGAATTTGTTGCCTCCCTGCTCCCTGCTGATTTCTTTAAGAAGGACATCAATAAACTGCCACTGCGTTGGCAAATATGCATTGATTGCATGGGTGATTACTTCGATTAATACAAATAAAAAATAAATGAAAAAAAATCGTTTAAATTTTTTCATACAAAACGGCAATTTCATGAAAAAATTTAAACGATTTTTTCATGAAATTACCTATTAAATAAGATCGATTAAAAATAATACATAATTAAAATGCTATATTGTTCAGGAACAACGTACAATATTTAATCCCCACGCACGGGAGCGGTATTTACGTGGGTGTAAGCGCGGTTCCACTTGGAAACATTCCATTCCCGTAGGCAGTTAACGTAAAAATAGTCCGTTCCACTTAATTTGACGGAGGGCCCTCAATGAAGCCTCTATAACCGTATTACCGTCTCGGAAGTTGAGGGTTTGATCACCATACCTGACAAAATGTTTGTTTAAAATCTGAGATTTCTTCCTGAGTCTGCTTGGTTGAGACTGCCCTCTGTGCCTAGGAAAGCATTTTTAATCGTTGGTCCCGATTGTTAGAACATTCATAATGAAATAATGAAATAATGAATTTTATTCAGCACTTAGGTATTTACATACACTTGCACTTGTCAGAATTACAATGTTAGAAGATAAATTAATTACAAAAAAAAAAACAAACCTATAACTAACAGATAATTCTTACTCTATAAAATATCCGACTAGGTAACTTACAGTAGTAGGTAGGCAATAGCAAATATACAGATTGCGTAGTCCGTCCGTCTGTCCTATATCATATACCAAAGAACGGACAGCAGCGTTTTCCTGTGAGTTACAACAAAATACTGCGGACACCATCCTGCCTGCCAAGCGTAGTGACTATTTGCACAATTAGCTGCAACCCACAACAACATGCTCGCGGCACTTTCTGCACACTGCTCCAGTGCCTCGGAGCCTAATATTTTGTTAATTTTATTTTAATCATAATTGTCAGTCCGTTTTACGTCGGTTTTCTCCCAAGGCAGAGTTTTATTATAAGTTGTAACACACAAGGAAACGCTGCTGCTAGTTCTCTGGTATACTATTGTAATAGATGATGAGATAACAATCGGGACTTTATTAACGTGCTTTCCGAGGCACGGAGGGTAGTCTCTGAGCCAACCAGACCCGGAAAGAAATCTTAGAATCTACACGAATATTCACGAACGAATCTATACTAATATAGTAGTAGTTTTTGCGTGAAAGAGTAACAAACATACATCCATACATACTTTTGCGTTCATTATAATTGGAAGGATAGACTGACTCCACTTTTTTGCCGCTCCTCTTTTCCTACTAATCATGCAATTAAGTACTAATACCATACTTCCTAGGACATTAGTTAAACTGTAGTCTACTAATGAAGAACTTTACCACTTGAAGAGATTCACTTTGAAAATATATGGTCGAGACACGGCGTCGTGGAAATGAATAGGTAATGAATTCTCTAAGTTTTATTACTTCGTAAGATTATGGACTCGGAGAAAATGCTAAGAAGATTTATAAGCAGGTTTTCCGATAAAACAATTATAAGAGTACAAGAGAGCTTTAGTAAATAAATTCTTATTAATCTAACAATAAAGAGATCCGCAGAAGAACGAAGGTCGCTGACATAGCTCAATGGACGAGCAAGCTGAAATGGCAATGGACAAGACACATAGCTCGAAGAACTGACCGATGGAGTAGAATGGTTCTCAAATGCAGACCATGAACTGGCAAACGCGGCGTGGGACGACCGCTTGCACGATGGACCGATGTTCTCAGGCAATCCGAGGCCGAGACAGAGACTCCTACGTTCAGCATTGGACGGCAACAAGCTAACATGATGAATCTACTATATCTACATAAACTACGAGAATTGTTTTGTTTATTCGTTCAGCATTGGACGGCAACAAGCTAACATAATGAATCTACTATATCTACATAAACTACGAGAATTGTTTTGTTTATTCGTTTTCTGTTAAAGAATGATTTATTCTAAGACTAGAGCAGAGATTTTTACGTTATAAACCGAATTTACCCTGACTTGTGAGTCAGGGTAAATTCGGTTTGTATATAACGTAAAAATCTCTGCTCTAGTCTTAGAATAAATCATTCTTTAACAGCCCAACACTGCTGAACATGGGCCTCTTCTTAGTGGAATAGTGAGCTAGGATCGTTCAAGGATATTGCCATAATAACCACACTAGGCAGCCGGAATTGTGATCGCTGTAAGACGTTAATTAAATTAAAAAAATAAAAATATTTTACTGACACAAATATGTAACTAGGTACAGTTTTAGAATTCCCTGACTCCTACACTAGTAAATACTATATCACAGGAGCCAGTTGCTGCCCTTGTTTCACACTGTATTCAGTTTTTATGAATGAATGTAACAATAACATAATATATATATATATATATATATATATATATATATATAGATATACCCATTCGGCAAATGTTGATCAGACGGGTTGTAGCATCAGTTAATTGTTGATCAGTTAGCAATTGTTGATCAAAACAGTTTTTGTTGATCTAATGTATGATTCGGCATACAAATGTGGCTCCAATTTGATCAACAATTGCTGACCCTCTAGCGACACAAATAAAAACTATTCATTGCATTATTTATACAAATCCACTCCATCTATTGTTGATCTGATTCAAATGGACCAATCAGAGGTCACCTTTGCCATGATTGGTTGGTTTTGTTATGCGCTGTTGCCACTTCGCTTCGCAATCTATACGCTATGATGAAAGCAAGACAGTGTTAAGTAAGGGCATGTAGAATAGGACTTAGGAGCTTGGTTCTCCATAAGATTCGACCTGTAATCAAATCTTGCAAGTTAAATTTGACACACTTTACGGTTTCCGATTGAGTAAAAATTTTGCACGCATAATATGTATATCGCGTGACAATGCAATATTATATTGACATGGAGCTGATCTAATGATGGAGCTGGAAGGTGGCCATAGGAACTCCGTTATAATACGACATAACCCTATCGAGTTTGGGCTCGTATGATTCGTCTCGATGAGTACTTTGTCTGTAGATGGTATTCAGGGTCTGATGATGGAGCGGGAAGGTGGCCGTAGGAAGTCCGTAATAAAACGACACAATCCCATCGAGTTTGGGCTCGTTTGATTAGTCTTGACGAGTACTTTGGTCCTAAATGGTATCCAGGCTCTGATGATGGAGCTGGAAGGTGGCCATAGGAAGTCCGTAATAAAACGAAACAATCCCATCGAGTTTGGGCTCGTTTGATTAGTCTTCACGAGTAATTTGGTCCTAAATAGTATCCAGGGTCTGATGATGGAGCTGGAAGGTGGCCGTAGGAAGTCCGTAATAAAACGACACAACCCCATCGAGTTTGGGCTCGTTTGATTAGTCTTGACGAGTACTTTCGTCCTAGATAATATCCATATGCAACTCCATCAGATTTAATAAAATAAGTTCGTTCCATATGTTATGACTGAATGTAAATTAAATTTGATTAGATGGATGACCCAATGCCAAGGTGAGCACGTGCCGAAAGCTGAATGGTATGAGGGTGTATAAACATGTCATAATATCACTAATGTTGCGCCTCAGGGTACCAGGGCGAACCCTGTTGTAGCCCTCTTCCCCCTACAATGGACCTCTGGGGGGAACTACGCCGTAGTAAATATCTCGACACTTTACAATCTCGCGGGATAGATTATAATTTGACGGAGGATACGTGTCGTCGTTGATACTGCAACACCGTAAGTGACAGTTTCTAATAAGGTGTGATTTCATATGTTAAGAAATATTTTCTTTACATATGTTTTGAACGGCAATCAAATATATTTGATTTGATTTTCAACCTTATTAGCTATTGTCACTTACGCGGTGTTGTATACTTTCATATTATATTTATTGTGAAATGGAACTATCTTTTGTTTCGCTTGCGATGTTGCCGCTCCGCAGCATCGGTGTACATTTCCGCGGCATTTGTTGATCTCCCAACGTTTATATTGATCAACAAAGTCACACAAAGTGTAAAATAAATGGCGGTTATAAAATCAACAATTGCCGTGTGAGTTGGTGACGAGCTAGAGTGTTTGCGGCGTAGTTAGGCTCTGGGTCGCAATTAGGGGAATTCTTATATTCGAAGTATGGCACGATATTATCAAAATTATCGAAGCTACAAGCCTCTAAAGGTGGATCAACATTTAATGCATATATCGGCCTGATCAACATTTGCCGTAAAGCGGACAATATATATATATATATATATATATATATATAAACGACTAAATTAATTTAAAAAAAAAACAAAAATCGACATTTTATAACTTTATATACCTACTACCTACCTAATCTATTGTGTAATGTGTTTTGTGTAGTGTTAGTGTATTGTGTGTTTTGTGTTGTATCACAGTTTTTGCCAAATAGGATGTGACATTGGACTATCTGGTCACCCTTTAATTATTTGTTCTACATCATCAAAGTCCAGTTCTTGAAGCCATTCCAATTTATACATTTTTTTAATTGTCTTCTGTTGAATTTTCTTATTTTGATGATGAACTTTGAACTGATAGATACTGCTAACCATCCATCAGGTAATAGGTTACTTAGTGGCTATTCTAAGCTAAAAACCATGCGGCAAAACGAATAATGTATTTTAAGCCAGTAAACCGACTTAAAAATACATGAATCGATAATAACTGAACATTGCGGCGTTGTGAGGTCCCTTTTTAGTATTCATCAGAAGATTTTTTAGATTAGCTATGAAACAAAATTTATATCTATACAAATAAATATAATTGCAATTTGTGTTTACAGGAATATAGGGTACTGAAAACAAAAACACAATAAAAAATATTGGATTTCTGTATATTTTTTTTTTGGTGTTGGCGCTTCAATTAATACCTAATTATATTTTACATTGTTTAAGTTCCTTATTCATCAAATTGCAATTTCAAAGAAGCTGGGCTCTTCAGCTAATGTTCTCATCTCATTCCACCCGGCTGGTTGCTCAATGCGCAGTCACCAATATAATGGATGCCTATTGCTCGGCGCATCGAATTAGCTGTAAAATGTTAGCTGAATTGCCTCTAAATTGTTGGAGCCTTTAGCAAATTGTACTTGTGTTGTAGAGCTATTTGTTGTTGAATAAAGCTTTTTGTTATGAGTGACATCTCGTTTTTATTGTAGAAAATCGTGCAGTATTATTTAGAGGTGGATAAAACCTTAAAGGCATTCGCTAAGGTGAGTTAACTTAAACTTAATGATGATAAACTTTGTGAATAAGTATATTATATTCATTTTTTTCGACGGTTATCCGCGAGTTATCCGCGAGAATTTTGTGTGGCGAGGACCAGTCTTTTTCATAGGTTAAATATTATAAACTGTTATCTGCCTAAGATAACGCCCCTAGTTGGACCATGGCTCAGGGCGGCAACACTGCGGGAATAACAGATCCTCCTTTAGATTTTAGAGCGATTTTTTTATCCACGGATAAAAACCATCAAAAAAAGTTGTCGGAATTTCCTAAGTTTATTGAAACATCATTAGCAAAGCCGTGCATGTCCCAAAATAGCTCTGCCCCCGGCTGTAAAAATACACAATGTTTTAAGTACTAAACGAATAGGTAACTTTCTCTGCTCCAATCAGAGCTTGTGAAATTATACCACGGCTAATCACACCAAGGGTGTTTCATACAAAATTACCTCGGATGCGTCGGACTTAGTGCCGAAATTATACAGGCATTATGCTAATATCTCAACGTCAGGAATACACATTTTGAAAGAATTTTCCTTTATGTTCCAACAAAATGGCTTAAAAAATATGCGATGAAACATAAATTATTCGTTTACTTACCTCTTATGTTTTGAAGTAGTCTTGTTTACTTTATAAAGACTTGCGAATAACAACAAAATAGAATTTGCAATCATATACAACACTAGCTGTGCACGCGACTTCATCCGCTGGAATACTGACTTTGACAATCTTGATCCTCCCCTTTTAACCCCCTACAATCCTATTTTTGGTATAGTAATCAGTCCTTTCTCAGGTTATACACTATCTGTGTACTAAATTTTATTTAAATCGGTTCAAGAGTTTTGGCATGAAGATGCGACAGAAAGACCGACAGACAGAGTAACTATAAAATTTACAATATCGTATCTTTTTAGTATATTTCAAAACTTTATAGTGAACCTGGTACTCTACCGAAAGAGAACTCTACCGTATCCTGCGTCCATGGTCTCTGCCTTTGACTAGAGGTCCTTCAAAAGGCTTTGAAGTGTGAAGGGCATTCCGACTAGACTACATCACTAAATCGCAGTTCAAACGCCACTTAACTTCACAAGGCGTGTAACAGTACGGATGAAAGGTTTAATTTAACACGAACAGTTGGGATCATGATATCCTCATGTCTGGCAAAGAAAATGTTCGGTTTGTGTTATGGACCATAAACAATTTGTATTTTATATATTTTTAAAATATTTGCAGATTTATCTGTCGTTGACTTATCAACCATTAATTTGCCAACAATCAGACATAGAACAAGAATCTGTGGTTCACACAAATCGGGTCGAAATCGAACCCCATTAGGTCTCAGAAGCAACTACCGAAACCACGGACCCACCGCAACATCGGCACCGCGGTGGTTTAGTCACTGCTATTCTACGAACTAATGCATTTTTTTTCAATTTCCACACTAGGAATTAAATATCAGTTTAAAATTGGCAGTATCCCAATGGTTAGGGCGTCAGAATTGCGACCATGTGGTTGCCAGTTCGATCCCCACCCATTACAGCACCGACGTGAACCCACTCGTAACATAAGGTTTTAGGTTATACCAAAGGGTTAACAAAAATACTAGTAGTGTTGAAAAACCCTGCTAGTAATATTTTTTTTAATAAAAAGCTAAATTGCTTTTGATAAAAAGCACATCCTGACTCCTAACAGACCTGTGAGGGAATCCAACCCAGAGCACCAATACAAATTGAATTCGTATTGTATTTGTAACACATTACACTATCCGTATTTATAACGATGACCCAGAAACTGCTTAACGACTTACAATACAGGCTTGATGTGTCAGTAAATCCGTGCAGAACGAACATATAAAGAATTTATCGTTTGCTTCATAAAATTGGTTGCGCCATAAAATATATTGTTCACATGTAGGTGTCCAGTAAATGGCTAATATGGCTATGATTATACATGTTGTTTATCGGTCAATTTGTATTGTTAAGCTGACAGACATGATGTATACATTAAACTTACGATATAAGACTATTTTGAATTATTATTGTTGTTGTCCTTTTGTAAATTCAAAGATTTATTATCCAGTTTGTTTTAGGTGTAGAACAGTGGAACGTCCACTGCTGAACATGGGCCTCCTCCCGAGCGATGGTTTTGCTATAGTCACCACGCTTGGCAGGTGGGTTAGTGAACTCAGTGTAATGTTGTAACACACAGGGAACGGTCCCTGTGTTCTCCATAAAATGATGTTATAACAATCGGGATCAACAACTTAACGTGATTTCCGAGGCACAGAGCTTCCCTCCGCCCCTCAAACAACAAAACCCGCAAAGATGTCTTACATTTTATACAAAGATTTCTTGTCTGGAATGGGGATCGAACCCCGAGAACCCTCCGGGTCTTGAAGCAAGACTTTTACCGCTATATACACCGTGATTTTTTGTCGTTGGTTCTACTACTCAGCAAAATAATTTATTTTTAGTAGTACAATTAATCTATGGCATATAAAAATACCTACTTCCCAATCAGTATGCCTTGCTAGCTAGCTACCTAGCTTATTTGCCTATCTAGCTTATAAGCTAGGTTATCTTATAGTATTGCAAAGCATGCTGATTTGTCATATCATATCATTACATATGTCTATCTAAACATTTTTAATGTCGTGTTTCCATAGTAATCATCATCATAAGCAACAGCCCGGTTACGTGAAAGAGTCTGTACCTACATGATATATTTGTGTATGTGATGAATGTTCTTACATTATGTGTTTTCCTGCAAATCTTCATAATCTTCAGCCCATGTAACGAATGCCCAGGATATGGCCGAATTCACCACACTATTCAGGCGGTGGCCTTCATAACACACAGGAAAACGAGTATAGGTATATATTATACGACTGCTATAGTGGGCGTAACGGCTAAATGTGTTTCTCAATCAACGAGACCTGAAAAGAATTTCAGATTTTACACAATTTTTGTCCGGCATGGAAATCCAACCCACGCCTTCCGAGAATTAAAGCAAGACTTAAAACTCCACACTATGGTTATTTTCCGCAACTACTTGGAAGTCATTTTAGCAAATAAATTTGTTAGTTTGTGGAAGTGGCGTTAAGTGTTGAAGTGAAGTTAAACTGAGCCAAGAACTGTTTGTAGTTAACAATTTAATGTATTTACTTAGAAACTGTAATGTTATTACCACATATTGATGTTAAGACGAAGGCTAAACCCACATTGGATATGCGCGATTTTTGAGCGTGTGTCATGTGCGTTTGTCTTAGTCTATCTAACTTATATAATATATACCGGGTGGCCGAGGATTTGACGTTCAAATGCAAAATTTAGATACTTTATGATTTACGAAAAAAACATTTAAAAAATTCTATCTCGAAAACTACGCAAAATCGTAGAACATACATGGGGGTGATTCGGATACTCCTCATCATAAAGTATCTAAATTTTGCGTTTGAACGTCAACTCCTCGGACACCATGTATAAAGGAAAGCATTTAAATTTTAGTATTGAGAACTGTTGTTATGGCTACTCAAAAATGAATGAAGACTAGAGAAAGACCAAGGAAATGGACAATGGAATGGTCTCATGGCATTATACTTTTAAATATTTTCAAAAAGAGTAGTGGATTAGACTTGAGTCACAAATTCCAACAAGAGACAGTTGCAGAGAATTGGGGACTCTTAACAGTGGCCTTCCCCAATTTTCCTTACTTAAACATTGATGAAATTATGAAAAAATAAATATTTATGAACCAAACTTAACAAATTTAATAAAAATTCTAATACAATTTTGCTATAGAATTAATCAAAATCCGATTTGAAACTGTAAACGACCCATTTAATTACATAAAATTAAGCAATATAAATAACAAATTCAACACTGAAATAAACAAAAACCACTGGAGGAAAAATCAACAATAAAGATAGGTTAATTGCAAAAACAATGTTTCATAAAATCATAAAAGCGTGACAGCTTTAAAAATGAAAAGGATTTGCCCCTCGGAAATTTTCATGTAATTAAGCATCGCTTAATGATCTTATTGAAGAAAATATGCACAAGAGAAAATTACTGCTTCGTTTTAATTTATTTTAAATTCCTTTTAAAATACGGAGTCAGATAACCAGTCATCTGTACTAACTAGCTTTCCACGTGTATCTCACGATCCCATGGGGACTTCATAATTAAATATAGCTTATAGTCTTTCTCGATAAATGGGCTTTTTTTCAAATCGCTCCAGTAGTTCCGTACAAGCAAACAAATAAACAGCTACAGCTTTATATATTAGTATAGTATAAGGGTATAAGATATATAAAGATGAAGAGTTTGTTTGATTGTTTGCTTGAACGCGCTAATCTCAAGAACTACTTTTTTCAGTGTTAGATAATACATTTATTCAGTAAGGCTGTAAATTACACATTCAATAATAAAGTACCTACGGAAACCGGAGTTACGCGGGTGCAACCACAAGCGGAATCTAGTTTAGGTATATAATGCAAATGCAAATCTTTTCAGCTTAGAATATACTACCCCATATTTCTTGGGTCTCTTCTTGGGTCATCTTCCTATGGGTGTCATAAGAGGCAACTAAGGGTCATGCAGCTGATGGTTGGGCAGCAGCATCTCTTAGTTAAAGTCCCTGGGTATTTACGAACGTATAAAATATGTTACATAAGACACAAATTAGGGTCAAGTTCTGAGTCGGTGGGACTCAGAACTTGACCTCAGGACTCAGTCAATGCGAAAGAGCGGTCACCGGGTATACTACACATGATTCTCTACAGCATCAATAAGAATGAACCAGTACACATACTGATGTGGATCTACTGATATATCAACTGAGTGTCTAGGTAAGAAATCATAAAATATTTTTCCTTTGAGTGTAGATAGAATAACACTAATATCCTATTACAATACCATTTTCTTTGATACTGAAGCCCTGCTATCTATCGGAGACAAACAATATAAGACTATTTCAAATGTTCTTAACACAATTTATTCTTTATATAAATAGGATGATAGTTTTGTAGATGTTTACTTTTTTGATACTAATTTGCTAAACTAAAAAAAAACGGCCAAGAGCGTGTCAGGCACGCACATGAAATGGTTCCGTAGCCATTCATATCTAAAATTCCTATTTTTAAAATAATAAAGTCACATAGTTACTCCTTACATTTTCTGAGGACGACTGTGACTACTACATAAGTTGGTCGAGTTTTATAAAAATAACTATCTATGATACCGAGTCCGCTATAGTTTTAGCTAAAAGTTTTTTAGTTAAATTTCAATAAGAACACTAGGTGAAAATATGAAAACCTGTACCAAAACTAAACTGTAAGCAAATTATTAAAATTAGAAAACATATTGAGACGTGACTTGGGACTGACTTGCTTTGAAGTAATACTGCGACATTGATTGTTATTTATATTTCTTTTAATATCACACAATATTAAATAAAAATGACACTCAGGTTCCTAACAGTTATTTTCAGAGTTGCCAAGTAGGAAAAATAAACAACGAGGACGCATCATAATTAATACAAATGCATTGAATAAAAATATATGGCCTTGACATTATCTTTAGAGCAGACTTTTTAATGTTCCGATACGTAACTGTCAGTTACAGTTTTTATAAGATTAATGAACTAAATTATTGAATAAATAACTTAATGAGCCAGTTTGTGGTGCGAAAAACTAATAGAATATTAATAATACACTTACTACTAATAAACTTTCAGACAACTTATAGAGTGCACTTTACGACGACAAAATTAAGCTCTAAAGTTAGGTTTTCAAGGAACCTCGTGTCTCTGAGGTTACGGTAGTTGCTACTTGGTATTCTGGTTACGATATCATATTATCTACGGGCACACATTACCGGGATATAAAGTATTTTATGTCTCAATCCAGAACTTTGTGTATCTGTTTTCCAAGTTATAATAATGTTAATTCAATTACGTGATTAAGTAACATACACCCTAACATCTTTCTTTCATCTTCATCAACATCATCATCATCAGCCCTTATCATGTCCACTACTGAACATGTCATCACGCTTGTCAGGCGAGTTGGTGACCGCAGTATTATGTCGTAACACACAAGGAAACTGACGCCCGTTCCCTGATATACGCTTGTTATAGATGATTTTATAACAATCGGGACCAACGGCTTAACTTTCCGAGGCACGGATAGTTCAAAAAGATGTACGATGTGGAGATCGAACCCACGAGCTCCGAGTCGGAAACCGGAGTAGGAAACGGAGTAGTGGGATTTACTATCGCAAAATTCATTTACAGCCCTTAAACAATAACTCGCATCCCATACTCAATACAGTTTCTACGTGACCTTGTAACCTAATTCTCGGGATGAAGGTATCTACATAAGGTTCTTGACAAACGATTTATCTTTCCGATAAAGTAGCCGCCTTTACGATGCACTGGAGGGGATTGATAAGCATCATTTACTTTTAAAGGATGATGTATGATGGCGTGTTTTTTAGAAAGGAAAATATTAGTTTTGTTTTACAATTGCTTTACAAAACTGACGAATCAGTAGTGTTTATAGTAACTTTTACACCTAGACAACTATTTTTGTGAACCATAGATAGTTATGCGTCTGGGTGTGCTTTGTGACATTTTAATATGTGTATGTAATTTTCTTCTCAATACAGAAGTTGTCTTAAATAAAAAGTTGCTGTAATACCAATTTTCTTAATAACACGATATTTTTCATGAAGTTAGTCTTCATGAATAATATCGTGTAATTAAGAAAATAACAGAGGAAAAGTCCATCGGCCGACGAGAATTAGTGACGTTGTACGTCACTTGACACGTATCACTCGATAATGGAGCCGTAGTGTCTGATGGATGAGATGTGTCAATAATGCTGAGTTATATCCGTTCTGTGTACAGTTGATATACTTACTTAACATACATTACTCCATTACATTTACCCTTAAAATTTAGCGGAATTAACACTAGTTCTTTGAATTTTTTATTTAGATTAACATGGATTTCCGCAAAGTAACGCCTGATTCTTTTAATTTTACTTATTTACACTATTTAATGCCTGGTGGAGTTAGTCTTACGTCTAACTACAATAATTATTGTAGTTATAGTCTTACGTCTTACTACAATAATAAATATGTCCATCGGAAAAAATACCGTTACGTGAAAAACTAAACAAAAATTAGTACAGTTATAAAAATGTTTATTCCAAATTTTGTCGAATTTCGATCATAAGTAAAAAAAAAAATATTAGCATTTGGCACTATTTTTTATAAAGGTACACATAACCTTTAAATCCTCCGTCCGCGCTTTTTGAGTAAAAAAAGGGTACAGAGTTTTTGCTTCACGTATCAATATAGATGATTGTCATGATTTTCCAGAAATTCGCAATTAGAGGGAGATCTAAGGTGAAGCCTGTACTGTATATGTCCAATAAGTAAATCCTCTAGTATTAAAATAATGTTTTCAAGAAATGTTGTCCATGACAGCCAACATTTGAAATAGTAAAGTGCACAAATGTGTTACACATATAATCCCTATTTTATTACTCCAACAAATTCGCAGGGACACACACACACACACGGACAACAAATGGGCTATCTAACACTGCAAGATTTTTTTAAATCGGCCCAGTTGTTAACTCTTTAGCTATTTAAAAACACTACCGCTAGACGAACAAGACATTCTAGGAACTCCTGTCCTACAAAGCATATCAAATATAGTGGATCAATATGTTAAATGTTATGTGATCAAATTATCCCCCGCTCCGAAAGTCAATTTACATTTATTGATCGATGATGACGGATGAGGTGATATATTTATTATTACAATAAATGAGGAATTTTTTACCTTACATTTATATCGTCACGCTTTTCTCACGTTGGTGTAGGCAGTTACAAAGGAACGCCACCTGTCCCGATACTGGCACACCTCTTTCGCTTCTTCCACTTTCATTAGTCTCTTCTTGGCCAGGTACTTTCGATTTAGCCCTTTTTTAATACGATCAACGTATTAAAAAAGGGCCAAATTGAAATCGTCGACATATTTACGCCGGGGGCGACCTCTTCAGGCGTGTCCGTTCACTCGTTCAGTCGAATTGTTTTAGTCGAATTGTTTTAGACGAATTGTTTTAGACGAATTTTCTGCAAATCTAAAAACTACAAACTAAGCAACTTGAACAAAGGGCGCCCCCTGTGGGGCTTGTATCACGGCTCAGGGCGGTCACTGGCGATGGGATTGAGAGATCATGTCTTAATATTTTAGGAGAGTTTTGTGTTACAATATAATACTGCGATTACCTTCCTGTCTGATTGGGATTATGGCAAAATTCTCCCTCGGGAGGAGGGCCATGTTCAGCAGTGAGCGTTATAAGTTGTAAAAGGGTCATCAAATGGTCAATACAAAAAAAGTTCAAGACCATAAATTATATTTATATTTTTAAAGAAACAGAAGTAGCCTACACCTACAAAAAGTAGGTCAGTTTTTGTAATAATCTCGGCAAACAAAAAGCGGCAACACTCTAAATTTATGTAATCTGTTGTTGTCTGTTCCGGCACGCACGCTATCCTTACGATGACATGACACGGCGACGATACGACGTGACGACGTGACAACGATAAAAACTAAGTGTATACACGTCCTAACAATATTTCTTGGTTTAGAATAATCTTGACGTTAAGCTAAATTGTCTAAAAACAAAGCTACCTACTAGATACTTTATGGAACAAAAAATAGGGCTGGCGTGGCGGCCGAATCTGCGGAGGTTCTGAGAAGGTGCAAATATGGAACCCGTGCTTAAATTGTTGTGTCTTTTAGGGTTGAAATGGGGCCATAGGAACCTAGAGCAAAATCAGTATATAAAGAACTCACAGTGGCTCTTAGCATTGTGACGTGTTCCCAGATTGCTGGTGTATACTTTGCTCAGCATAATATAAGCATTGCGATTCAGCGTAGCAATGCTGCCAGTATTCTGAGGTACCTGCCCAGTGGAGTCATTTTAGAATACTTTTTAGTTATAGGTTACATTTAATAGTTTTCATTTTTTAGGTATATTAAGTTTTTCAAATAGTTGATTCTGGTTAATAACATTTTCGAGTAATTATTAAAGAAAAAGGTAGATCTTTACATAACATCTGCTTTTGTCTGCAATTAATTATAAATCATAATCATCTGACTTATTCGTACGGTTCAATATAGGACAAATTTCAACCACGGTCATCACGAGGATGAGATGTAGAGAGTAGTTGGTGTCGGCTCTTGCGTCGTTCGTGTTTTCGTGTTCGTGTTCACCCGCGTTCAATGTGGGGTCAGTCTTATACGCAAAAACTTTGAACGTTACTGCCGATTGCATAGATAATCTTATGATGCTCAGAAAGTAGTCTTGCAATTAAACAAAGAGATTTTCGATATTGGCTTAAAAAAAGTCCAACTCAACAAGCGAAACCAAGCGAGTTAGAATACAAGGGAGACTTGTAGGTCAAAAAGTCGTCGGACAATAAATTGTTATAAAACTATTTCACAATATAACAAACATGTTTCAGCTTTCAAATTTCTAGACTTGATGGACAAATCCCCAAAAGCTATCTATTTCGGTCCCAAAACGGAAATCGAATCACAACCTTGAGGCCAGCGAAGCTATTACAGCTGGCTTATGACATCCATCGCTAGAATTGTAATAATTTTCCTGTCCCAGAGTAGTGACACATACTTGAAAAGAATGTTCTCATAGTTGACAGCGACGTAGTGATAGAATTTGTCTGTTTGTTTATTTAGAGATCACACAGTTTTTTATTGCTCTACATTATAACTAATTTAGTGGTCTGGCGGTAAAATATTCAATCGAAACAACCGAAGTTCCGGGTTCGATTCCCAG
The DNA here is from genome assembly GCA_947037095.2 of Nycteola revayana. Lineage (NCBI taxonomy): Eukaryota > Metazoa > Arthropoda > Insecta > Lepidoptera > Nolidae > Nycteola > Nycteola revayana. The sequence goes on along the minus strand of OX344841.2, from coordinate 13,793,264 downwards.
GTCTGGCAAAATATTGTGTTACGAGATTTTTTTTGTCGAGTAAATTCTAAGTAACAGCTCGAAGTCAGGAAGTTGGTGGTGTTTTACTATGACGCACATGAGAGCACAGAAAGAAGTTACATACAATTATATGGAAAATCGTATTGAATCATAATACTAATAAACAACTAAAAGTAGTTAATTTAAACATAGACTAACTAAAAGTAGGTAATTTAAACATAGACTAACTAAAATACTGTTTGCTCTAGAATTTAAATGTTACCTACATTTACATAATTTAATAAACTGAATTTTCATACTAGAAAACTTTGTTATTGCTAGATACTCATTTATAATTTTACTATTAGACTATCCTAAAATAGCCTGTGCCGTTAAGTTTAGTTCAACTCAAAAAATAAAGGACCCTGACCATCCATTAAATTTTACAAGATTGCCTACAGCCAAATGTCTCCTGGGCAGTTTGAACAACTTCCATTTTTGCACATTACTAACTGTCTCAACGGAATACAAAATAACGTATCTCCCTACAAAATTACAGATTACTCTTTGCTTCGTCCGACTTATTTCTTGGATATTTTTCATGACGTTATGTTGCAAATGCTCCCTCAGCGTACAAAATAAAATCGCCCACTTCGTACATCAAAGAAATACGTAAAAAGTATTATATCTTTTAACATTTTCCCGGTAGCAAAGTGAGGGGCTCCTGAACATTTTTCTCGTTTAGAATTTCACAACGAACGAAACTGGAAACATTTAAGAGCTTTTAGTAATAGGTTTGGATAATTGTTGAATATTTCTAGTATTAAGTGAACATTTTTTTCGGTGAACTGCTGAATAATAGTTAGCATTTTATCTATAGGCTTGGAGATTATTAAAAAAAACTATCCTAATATATAAAGCTATATAGTTTTTTGTTTGCTTGAACGTCTGCATCTGAAAGTACGTTCGCATTGGTCTATTTATCAATAAAGATCAATCCGAGGTTATGAAATGATAACAATATGTCATACTACTTCAATACATACTTTAAATTAATTATAATTTTTTAAACTTTCGCGTATTATAATTATAATTCATTACAAACAGAAATTGGGAAATATAAAAAGGTTATTTTATCACGTTAATACATGTGTTTAATGAATTTAAAGAGTTATTGTAACAAGTGATTTTTCACAATTACTAACAATTATACAATTTTTAGTATAACATTTCATAATAAACCTTGTAGTTCGTCCATTAAGCACGTTGTAAGCTCTCGAACGCTAACGAACGCCGTGCTAAATTGATTGTCTATGGAGAGTAACGGCGTATATCACGCTGCATGCTGTCATATTACTTAGGACATGACTGGTTTGCCGCCAAAGTAGTGTTGTCCACTACCGGCCTAACCTATGCTGGTAAATTTGTCACAATTTTAATATTGGTATAACGATATAGTCATGTTATGTATAAATTTATATCATGTAACATTTGCATGCCTTATCTTCGGGTTGAAATAAACATTTACTTATTTATTATTGTGTTATCAATTATTTTATGATGTAGTTATGAACTATGAAACATGGACCTCCTCCTTTTCCTGAGTCACTACGCATGGCAGGCGGGTTGATGACCGATCTTGTAACACAAGAAGAAACACTGCTGTCCGTTTCCCGGATGACAATTGCTACATAAACAAAATAAATAAATATGATGCTATAACAATTGGGATCAAGACATAACGTGTTTTTAAAGGCACCGAGGGTACGCTTGCAATATTTCTTCTTCTGCAATCGAAACCACAACCTCCGAGACTTATACCGCTATGCCACGAAGATTTTCATATGAGAATTTTTCGACATATTGTGACATTTAAATTATAATGTTATTGTACAAAATTTCATAAAACACAAATGAATGGAATAATGCTCGCATGAAGTTTTTAAATCCGAAGTTCACGCACTATTTATTTAAATAACTTTCTTCAGTAAGTTAATTATAGTTTTATATAATCTTAGATTGTGGGAAACAAGACACGGAATTAATATCGAGTTGGTGGCACGAAAGATTGGCTGACTGAGGTTGATATAACATCTTACATTACTTTCCAGGTGACCGAAGCATTCTGCTTTGTATTTACAGCTGCAATTTTTTCCCTGCTGCTTTTGAATGTTATACATGATTGTGACAAGGGTATTTTGGTACCAACTTCGAATTTTAGGAATAGTTACTAGTATAAAAGCTTTCATGGGTTCGAGATTTACCTCAGAATAATTTGATCAAGCAGTTTTCTTCATTAATGAAACATAATCGTTCGAAAGCTGCTCTATTATTGATGTCGCATGTTTTACGCAATCGCACCGCCGCGCGCCGGTTATATATTACGGTACAGGATATATAGCCATCTTGAATAAGTTGAAGGTCACTGAAATACCTCAACAAAACAGCGGTAGTTTTAACACGCTTTAGTTTATCAATTATAAATAAATCATAAATTTTAGATTAAGAAATGTGTTTGAATTCATTAATTTTCGTAATAAAATATACAAATGATTTACCCAGTGAATTTGTCATGAAGTTTCCTTTAGCTTTAATATTATTAGCAGTTTAGCAAATTTTTTTATTGTCTTTTAACTGTATGATTATGATTTAGGTTTAACAAAAGTGTATATATGTAGTATAACTTTGCTGAAATGAATTCTCAAGTAAAGCAGAATGATTATATTTTTTAGCGCATAATGAAAATAAAACACAAAATGGACCTACAACAAAAAATTACCTAAAAATAAGAACAATTCTGAATATTATGTTATTGCTACGCTTTCTTAGAACACTGGCAAAATGAACCTATTCAATATGCTGCGCAAAGGAAATACCTAGCGTGCTGCTAGGTATTTTCTTTGCGCACAGGAAACATTTCTCATTATTGCTTCCGAGAGGTATCTTATACTAGTCTAAGATCCGAACCTACATCGACCTTCACCGAGCTGATAATAGAATGAAACATGTTTTATAATAAATTAAGTATATTATAAAATATATTAAAAATGGGTTGGCTAAAAAAAATCCTGGGCAGACTATTTTTAATTATTATTTAAAAAAAAAATTTATGAAATTTTAAAAAGATTAAATTAAATTAACGCAAAATCAGCGCTTGTTTGTTATTATAATTTTGTAATTATCCAATCAAGTGAAAGTAACTGTCATCTACACACGTTTTTGTACCTAGAAACCCAGTAGTTCGTCCAGGTCCAACCTAACAGCTGAACGTTCTATACGTTTAATAATTTTAGTAATAATAAAATTTACTTATTATCTTATCTTGTTTTTAATTATTTAATTTCAAATCATTAAAAAAAAGTCTGTCCAGGATTACTTTAGCCAACCCATTTTTAATATATTTTCTAATATACTTAATTTATTATAAAACATGTTTCATTTTATTATCAGCTCGGTGAAGGTCGATGTAGGGTCGGATCTTCTACTATACAACTTTTTATATATTTTTATTACACGGATTACTTTTTCCTAGAAGTTTATCTGTGCTGTATTTGGGTTCAATGTTACGGAGCACTGCTTTATTCAGCTATGTTTAATGAAGATAAACCATGCATATTCTCCTACAACCTAGTCATAAAGCCTCATCTAATTCTGCGGATATTATTCAGTCAGATTCGACGCCATCCATCGACCGTTGTCCCGCTGACCGCTCTTAAATACTAACGAACAGCGTGCTAAACGGATTTCTCGATGACGTGACGTATTTCACGTTGTCAGCGCCGTAAGCCGAATACTGATAATAAGTAATACCGGCTTAGTACTAGTTGCTTTTGTTTGATTTGACTGGCTTGCTAGTTATAGTAAAAAATGTTGTTTTTGACTAACTTTAAAGTAAGTCAAAAAGCGTAGTACCTACTGATTTGTTCATCTACGAATATTTACGTTAAGCTACTGTAAGTTGAACTGTTTATACTTGATAATAATAATCAGTTAAGCAGTTTTAGTGACGGACGTTAATGAATATTGATTAGATAATATTAACAATATCTTTATCTAAATAGTTTTCGCGGTCGCTTTACAAACTTATTGACTCATAAAACCAATAATACCCTTCCCTGAATTCTATTTACATCCTATTTACCAAAAACAAACTATCGAACCCTGTCCTAAAATCAAAAGTTCCATTTTCCAATCGAATCGAGCCGAATCCGGATTAAAAATAACATTCTTCAAATGAAAACAGTCCTTGTTTGGTCAGCAAAGAGTTGAATTTACAATTTAAATGGTTGAGGATTTCAAATTATTCTGGCGACTGAAGCGTATTTCAACAGATGATTTTGCTCTAGCTTGTGACTTGGGATCCTGATACGGTCGACTAATAACAAAGGGACATTATACGGGTATAATAAGGTTTTCACTTCTGGTTCTGGGTTTGTCTGCGAGAAAATACGAATGCTGTACAATGTAGTAAAGCCGTCATTCTAAATTTGTTTTTTTTTTTAATGTGAATATTATAGATTTTGATTGACAATTGTTTTATTCACTTCAAACATTTTGGAGACTTAACACACTAATTTATAAATTGTGAGCCGAAATATAATTTATTAGTTTATTGTGAGATGAAGTGTTTTATTTAATTGAGGCCCATTGGGATGAAGTTTGTTCAGATGCATCTTATATATAAAAGAAAGTCGTGTTTGTTACAACACTTATAACTCGAGAGTGGCTGGACCGATTGCCATCGTTTTTGATTTGTTGGATTTGTTTCCGTCCCGAATAGCAGAATACATTTTAAAAACAAAAGAAAGTCGTGTTAGTTACACTATTTATAACTCAAGAACGGCTGAACCGATTTGGCTGAAAATTGGTAGGGAGGTAGCTAAGAACTGGGAGAAGGACATAGGATACTTTTGGGTAGGGGTAGGGTAGGGTAGGGGTAGGGTAGGGGTAGGGTAGGGGTAGGGTAGGGGTAGGGTAGGGGTAGGGTAGGGGTAGGGTAGGGGTAGGGTAGGGGTAGGGTAGGGGTAGGGTAGGGGTAGGGTAGGGGTAGGGTAGGGGTAGGGTAGGGGTAGGGTAGGGGTAGGGTAGGGGTAGGGTAGGGGTAGGGTAGGGGTAGGGTAGGGGTAGGGTAGGGGTAGGGTAGGGGTAGGGTAGTGGTAGGGTAGGGGTAGGGTAGGGGTAGGGTAGGGGTAGGGTAGGGGTAGGGTAGGGGTAGGGTAGGGGTAGGGTAGGGGTAGGGTAGGGGTAGGGTAGGGGTAGGGTAGGGGTAGGGTAGGGGTAGGGTAGGGGTAGGGTAGGGGTAGGGTAGGGGTAGGGTAGGGGTAGGGTAGGGGTAGGGTAGGGGTAGGGTAGGGGTAGGGTAGGGGTAGGGTAGGGGTAGGGTAGGGGTAGGGTAGGGGTAGGGTAGGGGTAGGGTAGGGGTAGGGTAGGGGTAGGGTAGGGGTAGGGTAGGGGTAGGGTAGGGGTAGGGTAGGGGTAGGGTAGGGGTAGGGTAGGGGTAGGGTAGGGGTAGGGTAGGGGTAGGGTAGGGGTAGGGTAGGGGTAGGGTAGGGGTAGGGTAGGGGTAGGGTAGGGGTAGGGTAGGGGTAGGGTAGGGGTAGGGTAGGGGTAGGGTAGGGGTAGGGTAGGGGTAGGGTAGGGGTAGGGTAGGGGTAGGGTAGGGGTAGGGTAGGGGTAGGGTAGGGGTAGGGTAGGGGTAGGGTAGGGGTAGGGTAGGGGTAGGGTAGGGGTAGGGTAGGGGTAGGGTAGGGGTAGGGTAGGGGTAGGGTAGGGGTAGGGTAGGGGTAGGGTAGGGGTAGGGTAGGGGTAGGGTAGGGGTAGGGTAGGGGTAGGGTAGGGGTAGGGTAGGGGTAGGGTAGGGGTAGGGTAGGGGTAGGGTAGGGGTAGGGTAGGGGTAGGGTAGGGGTAGGGTAGGGGTAGGGTAGGGGTAGGGTAGGGGTAGGGTAGGGGTAGGGTAGGGGTAGGGTAGGGGTAGGGTAGGGGTAGGGTAGGGGTAGGGTAGGGGTAGGGTAGGGGTAGGGTAGGGGTAGGGTAGGGGTAGGGTAGGGGTAGGGTAGGGGTAGGGTAGGGGTAGGGTAGGGGTAGGGTAGGGGTAGGGTAGGGGTAGGGTAGGGGTAGGGTAGGGGTAGGGTAGGGGTAGGGTAGGGGTAGGGTAGGGGTAGGGTAGGGGTAGGGTAGGGGTAGGGTAGGGGTAGGGTAGGGGTAGGGTAGGGGTAGGGTAGGGGTAGGGTAGGGGTAGGGTAGGGGTAGGGTAGGGGTAGGGTAGGGGTAGGGTAGGGGTAGGGTAGGGGTAGGGTAGGGGTAGGGTAGGGGTAGGGTAGGGGTAGGGTAGGGGTAGGGTAGGGGTAGGGTAGGGGTAGGGTAGGGGTAGGGTAGGGGTAGGGTAGGGGTAGGGTAGGGGTAGGGTAGGGGTAGGGTAGGGGTAGGGTAGGGGTAGGGTAGGGCAGGGGTAGGGTATAAAAGTCCACCCGTGCGAAGCCGGGGCGGGCCGCTAGTTATCTATAAAATGCATCTGAATCATATTAATTCAATAACCTAATTAACGAGTTAGGCCATTAATTTAAAAGATTTCTGAGGTACTCTATTTAGACAATGCTATTCTAGAACATTTCGGAAGGTGGGCAAACAAGATGATAATATGTTTAATGTTACAGACTACATAGTATGCCTACAAAGTCATACCAAATAAAAAGCAAAGACGGAGCTCTGTCGAGAATACACTGCAGCCGGGTTTTTTTGCGCTTTAGTGTGTATAAAATTGTTTCTATGATTTTTGACAGTACCCCAATGTTATACATCGTTTGTTCTTGCATCTAGCACCTCACGCTGCCACAGATTGACTGACAAGGTAAGGCATAGTTTTGCTACGCGTGTGTAGGTAAGCTGTGTAAAATAAATAAATAAATAAATCTTTCAGTTTTAAATAGCCTATTCATTGAGAAAGGTTAAAAGCTATATTTAATCATAAAGTTCCCATAGAAACGGGAACCACGCGCAGGAAGAGAGTGACATAGTTAAATACGTTTTGGGGCTCTAAGTCTCTAATATAAATTCTTTCGATTGTCTCTCACAACAAAGACAGTTCTTCAATCCACATCGCTGTTAATTATAGTTCAAGTGAAGGCGTTCCTACAGGTGACATTATTCCCAAGGAATATCATATGCCTACTGGTAAATTAAAACGTTACGTGTATTTCTATTTAAATACAGTAGAATCCGGTTATAACGATGGCTAAGGGACCGATGATACTACGTCGTTAAATCCGGAAGTCGTATTAACAAACCGTTTCCAGTTGAGTTTCTTATAAAATATTTCATCTATGTGACCATTAGAGAAAAGATATCGAAATCAGAATATTTATTGAACAATGTGCACGCACCTACTTTTATAACAACAAAATAATAAAGCAACGATTTATTTCGAAAAAAAAACACGTCGTCGTCGTTATAACAGGTCAATTTTGTGTGGAATTCCGTCGTTAAAGCGGTCAGTCGATATAAACGGAGTTGTGATAAATGGATAAACTGTAATAATGGCTCTTAAGAAAACCAGATTTATGCGTATTCTTATGTCGCTAAAAATGGGTGGTTGTTGTATGCAAAATCGTCATAAACGGATTTTACTGTACCATCACCTACATATTGAAAGTGAGGTAACTGCTAACATCAGCATTGTTCACTCAGGTAGTCCCTGAGGACAATTCATTAGCATATTTTTCTTTTACCCCAAATTAATTGAAATAAGGTTAATTAAAGGACTAAGTAGAGATTTAAATTTACTTTTAGACTCAATGGGCTTGTAATTAGACATTTATTTTGATGTGAAACATTGTAGCAATTAAAAGGTTGAGAGATTGAATATTTAAGCTTGAGATATGCTCTCAAGCTTAAATATAACGACAGCACGTTAAATGGGACCATCAATGTAAAGAGTTGCTTAAAAAAAAGGTTCTCCGCGACATCGTGCGTGTAAATTTTGATTTCTCCATAAATTAAAACTTTGTGTTTATCAAGGATCTTGTGTTAGCGGATAATTACGTCAACAGCAACTATAAAGGCGGAAACATATTTTTAAAACGCCACGCCACCCGACGACACGCCGCGCGTGTTGAGTCGAATCAAATGTATTGTTTTCTATAGACCAGAAACACACTATGAACACCCGACACCGATTTACAGGTGTGGACACGTGGCGTGGCGTTTTAATAATGTGTTTTCGCCTTTATGCACAGGTGTTGACACGTGACGTGGCGTGGCGTTTTAATAATGTGTTTTCGCCTAAAAACTAACAATATTGTAAGTTTTACTTCTTAGACTTACCTTGGCCCGCTATTTTACTCGCGTAAATCTACAGTTACACGACAATAGCATGCTCTCATACAACTATTGAGCTATTCCTTTCTAGTCGAAAGTTTATATGTAAGGGTGTATGTATGTTTGTTACTCTTTAACGCAAAAACTACTTAATGGATTTGGCTGAAAGTTTGTTTTCGTTTATAAGCTCGATTAACATATAGGCTACAAAATATCAGGCTCCCACCCACTGGAGCAGAGTGACGCGGGTAAAACCGCGGGGCGCAGCTAATTGCTGACAATGAGCATGCTACCTGCCGCACGGGTGAAAGGCGTCGTGCCCCATATTTTAACGTTTACTTACTAGTAGCAATGCAATCCCATTATTTATCAGAGCATTAAATAACCTTTTGTTTTTCGTAAGCGTATGTTATCATAAGTTATGTTATAACAGTGGCATAACAAAGGTGAAATCCCTAATTTATGGCTGCCCTTACTTACAAGGTGCTTATACTTAACTAGATTTATGTGTGAAAAAATATGGTAGGTTTACTATTTGGAACGTTAAAATGATGAACTTACTGATGCCCGCGACTTCGTCCGCCTAAAATAATGAATTAAAAAAGCCTTAGTTACCCAATATAGATTATATCAGTAAAGTCCCGTCTCAATTGGGATTGCAATTAATATCCTAAATGGTAGGAGTTACACGGTCAAACAAACAGACTGACAAAATAAAAATACCGTATAAAATTAGCGATCTTCCAGTCGAAAGTGTTGTCAAAACCGGTTCCACCGTTACTTAGATAAGCCGAAACATATTAACACACAGACAGACCTTTCTTTTTTCACAGTGATTTTGTTATTATATTCATAGGCATTCTGTAAGAACCTGTTATTTTTCCAATACAAACAGACACTATAATTTTATTTATTTGTATAGATAGAGAATATTAATGGTGCGCGCACGCCCAGTGTATGGTCAACTTAACACAGAAGTCAAAGTTATAAGTTTTCACGGAACTGAAAACCGAACGGCAAACCACGTGACATTTCTGATTATTATGATCGCCAAGAACAATAATCCTTTAAACTGATATGCATTAAAAATATTTACACAATACAAGCAGGTATCTAATATAGTCAACTATCAAATTAATATTTTATAAACCATTACCTTAAACCTTTAACAAAATAATTATGAATCTTAAACGATAAAATACCAAAGTATTTGATGTAATGTCAGTCACCGCCCTTTCAAAGGCATATTTGAAGGAAATTACAAATAAATTTGAGTCTGTAATATCGCTTGAAATGTGACACATATTTAGGTAATGGTTTTCAAAGGGCGGTTAATATTGAACGTCGTTTGAATTTGGAATATTACTTTATGTGACGTTGTGAGAGCGTTTACTGAATATTTTAATTACGAAATGTGTCACGTTGTTTAAGTGGATTGATATATTTTTGTGACGAAGAAGTTAGAAGACAAAAAGTTAAGTTAAATGTTCAAGATGAATGTAGTCGACCTGAATTTCAACATTTTTTAAATTCTGACATTGACACGTATCCAAATCACCGTTGAATGCGGTGTCAGGGTAATATTGGACCTACTTTATTATGATAATGCCTCCAGAAAGGTACCTAAATTAGGATGAACTAATGGCATGATTTACTTTGACTTTTGACATATATAGGTATTCAGTTTGCCATGAGGCTTTTGCTACTGAATTGGCCATGAAAGCTTTCTTGAATGGTTTAAATATGACAAAGTAGTCTTGGACCTCAGCTCAGGGTGGTCCTAAATTCGAAGTGAATTGATGACTTGGAATGATTGAGGTAGCTTTGTGCAACTGTTGCTCCTGACTTCGGGTCTGCATGACCACCAGGAAGGTAATGCTAGAAACTAAATGTGCGTGTTATTATTCACACAAACACCGACAATATTTGAAAGTGAGTTAGTTTAACTTAATATTTTAGCTTTTATATATTTTGTTTTCGAAATATATAAAAGCTAAAAGATTAAGTTACAAAAAAAAACTAAAACCAATCCATCCAATCAGCCCATCTCTTGTCTACTGTTGGATATAGACCTCCTCTAATTTGCCTCATAATACCCAGGCCTCCACCCTCCGAGTGCAGTGTAGTCTTGTTACCTATTTCAGGTAAAAAAATAGAAAAACAATAGGACGCCCCCCAGCGAGATGGACCCTTTGGTCCATTTGGATTACGAAACGCGGTCTCCACTTTAGAAAGCGTCTGCTCCTACGGTTGTCAGTCCTTCTACAGACATGGCTAGTCCATTGCCACTTGAACTTGCTTATTCAGTGGGCTATGTCGGTAACTCCGTCGGATAACGTCGTTGCGAAGTTTATCTTTAAGAGAAATTCAAAGCATAGCCCGCTCCATAACTAAGCTTGGAGTTCCTAGAGTTGGCATTGAGTGACTTTAGTTATTAGTGGATAGCTGTAAGTGTCCATGTCCTAACAAAATACCAATACAACGCAGGTCAAACCACCAGGCGTATCCAATAACCATTTTATTTGTATAATTTCAACTCCTTCGTAGATAGCTCCTGAAAATTGAATGGATCGTAAAATTTTCACTTCCAGCCCCTTGAATAATACATACAAATTATACGAATTGGCCTGTTTATTCTTTCTAATAATATTAGGGTTGTACAAGAGCCGATAACCTTGCAATCTGATCAATTAGTGTTATCGTCTAAACATCATCCCTCCATTGCGTGGGGGGAATACAAATTATCCTTATTCTGGCTTAGAGTCGATTAAGTTATAAGTAACTATATGCAAATGAATTTAACAAATATTATTTTGATTGCAAGTGCGATGAAAGACTCTTGTAACCATTTTTCTGCAATTTAAAATAGTCTATGAGTTTTTGTTCCAGATGATAATGCTGTTCGGGGGATAATGCTGTTCGCGTCCGTGGGCTTTAGCTCTAGTCACCCACACGTGTCCCCTGGGTAGCGCCAAATGAACAGCACATCTGGTGGTAGGTTTCGACCGCGGTTTGTCACCACCCTCAAGGCAAAGCCATGCCGCCAAGTGATTTTTGTCGCGTTCCGGCATGTTGCCTTGAGTAGCCATCGTGGAAGGGGAGTCTGGGCAGTTGTGTGGTATTGCGAACCGGTTCCGGTGCTGCGTGGTGTCTGTGCTGGGTGACTGTTCGCGGAGGGTAGCGGGATCCTAAGCACGGTCTTCCGCTGGCCGACCGCAGGTAGTAGGGGGCCCAATTAGTAGGAAAGCCACCTATGAAAGGCTGCCCCGCCAACTAGCGAAAAATCCCAGGATGCGTCACCGTGCCGGTTGGCGACCGGATGCGAGGGCCCGGTGAACATCTCTGGGGGGGTTAGGGCGTCCCCGCGCGCTCCAGATCAGTCTCCCGTCGGTGCAGCATCATGTGTGTATTGCGTGGTACTCGTTTATGTTACGCCTCGCCCAACTGTCCCTTTTCTACTTGTCTGTTCGTCATCAAAAATAAATGAAAATAAAAAACAATAGGAAACTGGTAAAACAGCGGTTGCACTCCCTCGCACTAAAAGTGCACCTCTCTAACATCCGAGGTCTGCACTCCAATCTCATCCCGGTCCATCACCACCTTGAGACCGAAAAACCACATCTGCTGTTCCTCACGGAGACGCAAATCAGATGTCCAGCTGACGCAGCATACTTGCGCTACCCAGGGTACACCCTGGAGCACAATTTTAAGCCACGCGCTGGCACCTGCGTGTATGCTCGCGATGACATCTGTTTTCGACGTCTCCGTAACATTGAGGATTCCAGTTTCTCCGTATTATGGGTTCTGGTGGACACTGGCTTGGAGCAGATACTCTATGCCAGTGTCTATCGGTCGCACACCGACAACATGGAGACAACCAGGTTGTTTCAGTACCTTTCGGACTCGGCTGAATTAGCTCAGCTCAGGTACCCATCGGCGCAGCTAGTTTTTCTGGGGGACTTCAATGCCCACCACCAGGAGTGGCTGTACCCATACCAGAACACCGACCATGCTGGGAGATTAGCGTATGCATCTGCACTGACGCTTGGTCTCTCCCAACTGGTGACTGGGCCGACACGGGTGCCTGACATTGATGGCCATACGGCCAATTGCTTAGACCTTCTGCTGTCAACCGATCCAGACCGATATCAAGTCGCGGTTTCCTCACCGTTGGGTAGCTCCGACCACTGTCTGGTGAAATCTGTGTCTGTCTACTCGCCACCCGATCCCGATCTCAAGGGGACTAGGCGAGTATGGCGATACAAGTCAGCAGATTGGGATGAGATGCGGCATTTCTTCGCGTCTTACCCTTGGCTGCGCTTATGCTTCTCTTCAGACGACCCGACTCGCTGCGCGGAGGCTGTTTCTGAGGTGATATGTCAGGCTATGGAATATTTCATTCCATTTTCTGACATCTCACTCCAAGACAAAGCCCGTCCATGGTTCAACGCTGAGTGTGATAGTGCTGAAGCACATAAGCACTCTGCTTACCAAGCGTGGGCGGATGCTCGAGCCCGCAAAGCGCCAAATATTCGGAATCTGAAGAAAGCTTACAATAGTGCTGCCAAGTCTTGCAAACGTGCCCTACGCAAGGCCCGCTTTGACCATATTGGCCGCATTGGAGCCAGACTAGCATCTTACCCATCAGGGAGTAAAGCTTTTTGGTCTCTTGCCAAATCGGTCGAAGCCAATTTCTGTCGGTCCTCTTTGCCGCCACTGCAGAAGCCGAACGGTTCATTAGCTCACACCGCCAAAGAGAAAGCAGACTTGTTTGCGTCTCTATTTGCGAAGAATTCACAACTAGATGCTGCTGGTAAAAGTCCACCCAGGCTACCACATTGCACTTCCACTATGCCTGAGGTGCACATTCGGCAAAAAGTGGTACTTAAAATTCTCAGCACTCTAGATGTGAATAAGGCTAGTGGGCCTGACGGCATTCCTGCCATTGTCTTGCGGTCATGTGCACCTGAGTTGTCTCCTGTTTTGACTCGCCTCTATCGTTTATCCCTGAAGACTGGTCTAGTTCCAGCATCCTGGAAGATTGCCAATGTTCAACCGATCCCCAAGAAAGGAAGTCGTGCCGACCCTGCTAACTACCGACCAATCGCAATCACCTCCATACTCTGTAAGGTTATGGAGCGTGTTTTAAACAACCGTCTCCTGGCATACCTGGAAGACAACGACCTCCTCAGTGACCGTCAATTCGGATTCCGTCGAGGCCGGTCTACTGGGGATCTTCTTGTATATGCTACTCACTTCTGGAGCGAAGCCATTGAGAGACACGGTGAGGCTCTTGCCGTGTCTCTTGATATCTCTAAGGCTTTTGACAGGGTTTGGCACGCAAGTCTCATTGGTAAGCTTCCGGTTTACGGTATTGCTCCCGTACTTTGTACCTGGATTCAGGATTTCTTGAGGGGAAGGTCGATTCGAGTTGTCATTGATGGCGCCTCGTCCGATCTTTTTGGTATTAATGCCGGTGTCCCTCAGGGATCTGTTCTCTCCGCGACTCTTTTTTTGCTGCACATAAACGACCTGCTAGTTACTCCCGGTACCTTTGGGTATGCAGACGACAGCACAGTCTCGGTAAGATACTTGTCTGATGCGAAGTCGGGGTCAATGTTCCAGTCGTTCAGGGAGTCGATGATTGAGGGGGTGAACTCGATCTTGGAGGCTGTTTCCTTATGGGGTGATGCCAACCTGGTTGGGTTTAACCCCTCAAAAACACAGGCGTGTCTTTTTTCGGCGAAACGGAGTCCATTCCAACTGACTCCGACTTTCCGGAATGTCTCCGTTCCGATCAGCGACCATCTTGAGCTCCTAGGGCTTGACCTCTCTTCTAATCTAAACTTCGGTCACTACATCGAGTCCATTGCAAACACTGCAGCCAAAAAACTTGGCATTCTCTCCAGGGTGAGGCGGTACTTCACATCGGAGCAGCTCTTAAGTCTTTACAGAGCTCAAGTTCGCTCCTCAATGGAATACTGTTCTCATCTTTGGGATGGGTCTGCTGGATATCAGCTGGATGCTCTGGACTCATTGGAGCGCCGAGCGAAGAGAGTCATAGGCAATAACTCACTGGTGGAGACAAGTCTTCAGAGCCTCGAACACCGTAGACGAGTGGCCTGCCTATCAGTTTTTTATCGGTTGCATTTCGGGGAGTGTGCGGAGGTTCTACATAACCTGATACCCCCTTCACCCTTCCATCACCGGACGACTAGGCGCGGCGAGCGGTTTCACCCTTTTGTTGTAGACATTCCTTCAATACGCACGAAGCGATTTGCTTCTTCTTTCATAATGCGGACGGCTAAGGAGTGGAATTCTCTGCCGGCGTCAGTTTTTCCGGAACGCTATAATCTGGACATCTTTAAGGCTAAAGTGAACAGACACTTTCTAGGCAAGCGTGTATCATCTTAGGCCTTATCTTCGCCTTCCATCAAGCGAGATTATGGTCAAACGTAAGCATATATGAAGTAAAAAAAAAAAAAAAAAAAAAAACTAAGCTTGGAGTTCCTAGAGTTGGCATTGAGTGACTTTAGTTATTAGTGGATAGCTGTAAGTGTCCATGTCCTAACAAAATACCAATACAACGCAGGTCAAACCACCAGGCGTATCCAATAACCATTTTATTTGTATAATTTCAACTCCTTCGTAGATAGCTCCTGAAAATTGAATGGATCGTAAAATTTTCACTTCCAGCCCCTTGAATAATACATACAAATTATACGAATTGGCCTGTTTATTCTTTCTAATAATATTAGGGTTGTACAAGAGCCGATAACCTTGCAATCTGCTCAATTAGTGTTATCGTCTAAACATCATCCCTCCATTGCGTGGGGGG
Organism: Nycteola revayana; assembly: GCA_947037095.2. Lineage (NCBI taxonomy): Eukaryota > Metazoa > Arthropoda > Insecta > Lepidoptera > Nolidae > Nycteola > Nycteola revayana. The sequence goes on along the minus strand of OX344841.2, from coordinate 13,778,134 downwards.
AATACAAATTATCCTTATTCTGGCTTAGAGTCGATTAAGTTATAAGTAACTATATGCAAATGAATTTAACAAATATTATTTTGATTGCAAGTGCGATGAAAGACTCTTGTAACCATTTTTCTGCAATTTAAAATAGTCCATGAGTTTTTGTTCCAGATGCATTCGGAAATAACACTGGTAGGCACAGCTGCTGCTACCTACTGGAATTCCCAAAGTACTCATACAAACGGTGGTACTAGGTAGGTACTATACATCCGGTCATCCGGAACATGGTCAAATCATTCAACATTTTTACTAGCGGAAAACTAGTGAAGGAAATTTTTGATTCAGATATGGTAAATCCACATCTGATTAATTTAAAAAGAATAAAAATAAACAAGTTTTTGTTCAAAAAAACAGGTCTCTTTAAAACGGCTATGATAAATGTAAATGTCAAAATGAGCTATTGCAAGGTAACACAACCTGCGTAGCGTAGCGGTATTTGACTCGCTTAAAATCTCGGAGGTCGTGGGTTCGATCCCCGCGCCGGACAGGAAATCTTTGTAAATTCCAAGATTTCTTTCCGGGTCCGGTTGGTTGAAGGACTTACCTCCTGGGTAAGCACGTTAAGCCGTTGGTCCTAATTGTTATATCATTATCTATAATGGTCGTATATCAAGGAACGGGCTGCAGCGTTTCCTTGTGTGGTACATCTTAATACTGCGGTCACCAACCTACCTGCCAAGTGTAGTGACTATGGTAAATATCCTCCCCCGGGAGAAGGCCCATGTTCAGCAATGGACGTAATACGGGCTAATGATGGTGAAGGTAACAATTCGAGATAATCTAGATTTTACGGGTGTCACTTACATAGTTTCGATGTAATTTTAATCTGTATTTTATTGTGCAATTTAAAAAGTATAAACATAAATAAATTATAATACCAAAATAATTGTTTTTTTTTGTCAAGAGCGTGAATCAAACCGACGTTCATCAAGATTTCAGGAGAGACTTATACCGCCCCGCCTCTAAGGTCGTCGTTAACAGTTTTTTCCCTTTCTAAGCTTATTTTGTTACACATTCTCTTACTCACAAGTTCAGAAAATTCTCAAACATCGCTAAAAATAGACGGAATTTCCGACCTTTACCCGATATATACTATGAGGGCAATCCTTTAGCTCAAAGTTTCTTAAACTGGGGATTAAAACAAAAAACCATTAAATAAGCCAGTACATATTTCAAATTGGTAATGTCGAGAGGCCCGCGAACTGTAAAGTAGAGCGACAGTTGCACAAAACTCCCCTAAAATACTAAAAGTCATAGTCCCTCAATCTCATCGCCAGCGACCGCCCTGAGCCGAGTCCGCCTCACAAAGGGGCGCCCCCTTGCGCAGGTTGCTTAGTTTGTAGTTTTATAAACCATTTATTAAGGCTGGCAAACTATGTGAGTCACGTTAAGCCGTTGGTCCCGTTTGTTACAACATTATCTATAATAATCGTATATCAAGGAACGGGCAGCAGCGTTTCCTTGTGTGGCACAATTTAATACTGCGGTCACTAATCCGCCTGCCAACCGATGACTATGGCAAATCGATGATGATGAGTAAGTAAGTTAATAATTATTTGTTCATTTCTACTACTTATCTAAGTAGGTAGTATTAAATAATAAAAATGTTTGAGAACCAATGCCTAAACTAATACTCTCAATCTATGCATGACAAGGGAATAAGGTAAATTATGTTTCCTTTCAGTAGCCCGAGGAAATATAGGTAATGCCATAAACAAAGTGCTAAGGTCTTAGTTGTACCAAAAATTCTGAGCACGATTGGCACATTTTTGGGATAAGCACTGGACCGGATTTACATGTAGATTATAAAATGTGTAGAAGACTTTAATGTTATGGGGAAAAAAATGATCATAATTCCTTTATCGAGCATATTATTATGCTTAATAGGTACTTATTTATTCATTTATTGGCTCGTTAACAAATTCAATAACAATAATAATTGATTTAAATTAAAAGCATATTAAATAATGTAAGTATACTTAATAAAATCTTAATTGACAATGTATGAAATTTTAAATTATGTAACTGTTAAAATTTTGCACGCCTGAAGGCTAACATGAAATGGGCAGTATTATACTTAAGAACTTTGTGAACTCATAGTTTTGCAATAAATTATTTGATTTGATTTGTAATAATAAATACACTTGATCTTTTCAGAATCATAATGTAATAAAATCAATTAAAAAAAATGTCTAACTTATTTATAATTCTTACTGTATGAAATACCCAAGTAGGTAACTAACAGCAACGGCAAATCTTGTCAATCAATAGACTATCCGTTCGTCCTGCGACATTAATTTTGCAGTGTAATTATTTTTACACTTATAACAATACAACTAATATTAAAGTGACCGTAGCCCAATGGCTAGGGCGTCCTACTTGTGATCTTGAGGTCGCCGCGCCGGTGCGATCCCTACCCACCACCGACGTGAAACCACTCGTAACACAAGCAAATTAGCTTATCACGGAGGGTTAACAACAATAGCACAATAATTAATGTAATAAGTAATATGTTGGTTCCTATTTTAATAATATTTTTACAGGACCAAAGAAGTCATATACTATAGTTGTTTTTTCTGAATCTAAATGGTTACTTAAATTTTTCAGAATTAGGTAAGTGAGTCGAAATAAATGTCAGGAACAAGGTCACTGAATCTGTTAAGAAGTTTACAAAGCCGAGGGATGATGGAGTATGCATCAAGTATATATATATATATATATATAGCGTAAGTCCGGATAGGACTTACGCTTAATCGACTAGTCTTTGTCTATCGCTTGATTATAAGATTAGGAAACACTGCGTGTATTCACCGTATTACCTACCAATGTATGTATAAAACTTTTGTTTAAAATTTCATATTCATGTCGTAAATCGGTGATATACACGGAGTATAAATCCTAATCTTATTATTAAGTGAAAGTGTGCTAGGTGAATTTAAGAGACAAAGACAAGTCGACTGATGCTTAGTTAAGGCTGTGAACAAACGGTTTCCAAAATAATGCCAACTAAAGCTGAACTGTCAACGATCACGCCTTATGTTACCACGTTTAAAATATATATTTTTAGTTCCGGAAATCGTGAGTTTGATTCCTATTCCTGAGATAAATATTTTAGTAAAATCATAGACTTCTTTCCGGGGTTGGTTAGTTGAATAACTACCCTCGAATGCACGTAAAGTTGTTGGTCCCGATTGTCATTACAACAACTATGACAATCGTATACGTGCAGCAGCGGTTACCTCTGTATATGTTGTACATAACACTCTTGTCACCAAATCTGTTTTGTGATCCACCTATTAAACACTTATAAAATAGTACCCCTAAAGTTTGAAATGGATGCTTATTTAATAAATTTTAGATGAATGGAAGAATATAGGCACCTGCCTAATGGAAACTGAATAACGTGACTTATTGTTTGTGAAAAACAATATGAAATCGCGAATCGTGCTTAAGCTGGCATTCATCATAAATTATCTAATAAGCGTCCATCCAACATTTTGGGAACATTTTTATTAGATGATGCACCAAAATACATGTAACTGCAACAATACCATAGTTGTAGGTTAGGTTTGAAACAATATACTTCTATGTATATACCAATCTCTCTCTCTTCGTGGAATGAAGCAATAGCATACAATTGTGCAGTGGCGTTGCTAGGTGCATAAAAACTGGTGCCCTCACACTGTTTATTCTTTATTAATATCTAAACATACTAACTTCCCGGGCACCGGCAAGAGTAGCAAGCGGGCCCCGCGATGATTTGGGGGGCCCCGCACACCAAGATACGTGCGCAAGCAAGAAATTTGATCCAATAAATAATCCTATCGATCCGAATCATGGTGCTTCACAATAGGTGGAGGTCTAGAAAAAAGCTCGTTGAGCGACTCTGAGTCATTAAGAGGGGCCTCCGGACAGAATTTTGCTACAGGCCCCGCGTTGGCTTAATCCGGCACTGCCAAAATGAATTTTCTACTGAAAAATGTGAATACTAAAAAACTTTCATTCTTAAGTTTTCTCTCACAATTTTCTTATTCTACAATTCTCTTATACTACGAATAGAAATAGTGAATTAGAAAGGTGGGATCACGTCCCAATCTATTTGTTCCTGTAACTGAATAAATTTTGCAAATATCATAACTGAACTTGCGAGGTGCGCATTTTGATGAGTTTATTTCAGCGAATTTACCTATCAAACCCTTGAATTTTTATAGCAAATTTTATATGCTTTTGTTCAAAAGTTATATTTATAAATTTTCAACATACGGCTTTGTTTAACGAAAGTAAGCAGGTGGTAAAACCAATAAATAGTAACGAGGTTTAAAAATGTTCGTATTAGTAGAGTTAAAATCGCATTTATTATTAACTAACTTCCCACGTCAATAACGCCCTCGTAGTTATCGTTCCTGGGGATATTTTATAATGAAATATGGCTTTTTTATATAAATTGAATATCTAACACTGAAAACATTTTTTAAATCGGACCGTAGTGCTCGGGATTTGCAAGTTCAAGCAAACAAACTTTTCAGTTTTATATATTAATTATTCGATAATGACGAACTTTCAGCCCTTATTTTAACCCCTTCATTCACGATCAATCAAAATGATGTGTTTGATGTAATAATAAGTGTTTACGTGCAAAACCATTTGGAAACATCACATAGTAATAGCTTATAACAAGGAATATACAATAACAAAGCAACACAATTTGAGTTACTTCAAGTCTCGAATGAATAGATGCTTCATTCCACATTTTCAACCTTAATTTCAAATAGAAATTGAGTCTTTACTTACTTAGATACGGTTCAAATTCCACTAAACCATCTAAAGAGTAAAAGGACGGCTTCAAGGATTGTTCACATTTTATATTATGACGTATTATTTGAAATTTTCTATTGTGACTAGTTGAAACATGCGCTAAGATAAGCTTTGGGATAAGATATAAGGTTACAGAATGGAGTTGGACAATCTGCAAAGAATGTTCCTGACATTCTTTTTTTAAGATTACTAGCGCAGTTTTGCATTCTTCTAGTATTCTTGTTAATCCTCGTGCCTGTAAACATGCTTGTTTTACGAGTAAGTTAACGTCGGCAATGCAATGGGTGGGGATCGAACCGACGACCACATGGTTGCAAATGAATATGCTAAAGAGTAATACATTACCATCGTTCGTTCATAAGTGTTGCTTTAAGCCAAGGAGGTCATGGGCTTGATTCGTAAAATCTGAGATTAATTTGCCGAAGCCGCTGACAGACTGCACCAAACACCGTTGGTAGACATAGTTGTAACCTTCAGCTGTATATTGCCTTTCTGCTCCATCGGCCGTCAGTTCTTCGACCTATGTGTCCTGCCTTTTCAACTTCAACTTGCTAATCCGTTAAGCTATATCAGCAACCTTCGTTATTGAGAGACCACGTCTCAGATCCATGTCACGTGCGTACTGCTGAAGAACTAGATTGACTGCCTTGCTTGTCTAGTAGGTAATTTATATGATCGTAACTGCCGGCCCATGCACCATTACTGCGATGCGATTCCGCGCTTCCGGGTCGGGAAAAAAATGTTTTGCTGCCAATTTTCTCTCGAAAAGAATCTAATTACCGAGCGAGGCACGCGTAAATCACCACCACTTCCTGACTTCGAAGATGGTGGTATGTTACCCGTGCCTCGCTCGGTAATTAGATTTTTTGCGTCGGAGTACTCATTGAGTTTAGATATTCCTGGTATAAAATGTATGATGTTTGTTCTCAATACAATAATTAATTACTTACTTCTCAGTTAAAATGTAGATACATTACAATTCTAAGTTACCTTGCATCGGTTCCGATGACCTTCAAAGCTCCGTTCTCGTTTCAAATCGATACAGCCATTAGAAGAAGACGTCCTGTCTCTCTACAATTTATAGGATTTGTTTAGTAAACATACAAAGTCCTTGTTAGAATATATTAATTGTATTTTGATAATGTTGGCAATTAGCAGCAGATTTGTCATCATCAACAGCCCGTTTACGTCCACTGCTGAACATGGGCCTCCTCTTAACAGACCTTGGCAATTCAGGAATGCAGAGGGTTATTTCCATAATCACCACGCTTGGCAGACGGATTGGTGATCGCAGTAAGATGTTAACCTTCAGCTAATAGATGATGCTGCCCATTCATCAGCCATATGTCCCTTAGTCGCCTTTTACGACACCCATGGGAGGACATGGTGGTCTATTCTAAGCCGGAAACCACACGGCACGCAGATACAGCAGATTTGTAATGGTGAAATAAAAAAAAAAACAAAATTATTTCACTTTATTAGTCCGTTTACGCCTTCCCTTCACAGACCTTGGCTAGTCAGAGCTATAGATCTTTCTATACGTTGCCATAATCACCTCGCTTGACAGGCGGACTGGTGATCGCAATAAGATGAAATGTAAACTTGGACTGATGCTACTGCCCATCCATCAGCTGTATATCCCTTAGTCACCTCTTACGACACCCATGGGAATGTCATGGAGATGTCTATTCAAAGCCGGAAACCACACAGTGACAAACACAATTGTTTAAATTAAAAAAAAATACAAAATTCAACCATCATAAAAAAAAGATACTCACAAAGCCTGCACAAAAAAGGATACAACGTTTTTGGTTTACGTATTTATATATAGACATATATAAAGTTGAACGGCATAGGTTTATAGGTAGTTAACACACATACATACACACATAGCGTTACTGCATATATCTATGGCGTAGCGGTAAAAGCCTCGCTTTGGATCCCTGAGGCTATGGCTCCGATCCCCGCGCTGGACCAGAAATCTTTGTGCACCTTGCTTTCGATTGTTACAACATCACCTATGACAAAGAGAGAACTTTTGACATAGTCACCAACCGCCTGTCGAGCGTTGTGACTTTGGAAGAACACTTACGCGGGAGGGGGACCTTGTTCAGCTGTGGACTTTACCCCAATTTACATTTAGTCAAAACCTGTTATTAACTATTTTAAACACACATTTAATTTATCTATTTTGTAGATATAGTTAAAGCAAAATATTTGTCTTAAACATGTAAGTAAATCATCTTGTAGTTAACGAATAAACGTAGTTTTATATTTACATTGAAGTAGGATTATGTTTTCTGCTGTTCGTTCATATTTTCCGTCCAGTAACTGCCTTCTCTTAAAACCAATTGGGTTACCAGTGTTTTTCAATCTGTGGGTGGTGACCCCCAGAGGGCTAGCCAGTCTCGGGGGGTCGCCAGGAAAAATCTTTGTCAACTTACATCATGCTTATTTTCATAACGCTCGCGGCTTATTACAAAAAACCTACAACGTAGTCTTTTAAATTGTAATAGCTTTTCAACCTGTTAAGGGGTCGCGAAAACAAAAAGATTGAAAAGCACTGGGCTAGACTAATAGAATGTGTCAATCAACTCAAAGGAGGATTAGTTTTCTCAATACAGGGCTAATTTCACAACCTCTGTGTCGTGAGATCCCCACGCCGACAAGGAAACTTTGTGTAAATTGTAAGATTTCTTTCAGGTCTGGTTGGTTGAAGGACTACCGTCCGTGTCTCGGAGAGCACGTCAAGTCCATGGCACCGTTTGTTGTAATACATTCGTTAATCCTATAATTTCAAGTATTATAATTGCAGGTAAGCATTGCCATTCAACGGGGTTTCAATGCTACCAGCATTTTGGGAACCTTGCCAAGTAGAATAGATTTAGAATAGTAGTATTTTATAAGTAAGGTTTAATTTAAATTAGCTACTTATAGTTGTATATTATGTATTTTACTGTTTGTTGTTAAAAAAATAATAAAAAAAAGTATTATAATTAGCTTTACGTACTTTGAATTTGTCCGTATGGTTTCCGGCTTAGGATAGACCCCACCATGACTTCTTGTGGGTGTCGTAAGAGGCGACAATGGGACATACAGCTGATGGATGGGCAGCAGCACGTTTTATCTCAACGTACTTTCCACTGCTTTTAAGCTAGCAATATAAACAGGAACTACTAGCAATTTAAAAGTAGAAGTACTTAGTAAAAGCGTTGGAAATAACATCGCAAACACATTTTCGTGTAACAAACATGATCCTTATAACAAATGCAACACAGTTAAAACAGACAAGTTATCTGAAGGCAAAAACTTTCGTGAATTCCTGTATACAGCACGAATACCACGAGTTTCATAACTATGAACTTTTTTTTTCTTTTGTTTTTTCCGCTTTTTGTAACACGGCGCTAAGGGGAATGTTAGTGCCATCTATTGGTAATGATCAGCATTACTTCGACAAATAGCTCCAAAATTGGATTTTAATTAAAAACTCAACGGCAGTCAACGCAAGGCAAGCATGTGAGCAGCGAGTTGTCATCGAGTGGTCCACCCGCCGTCCGCGCATGGAGGGCTTACGACCGAGGCGATCCGGTGACGCTACGGAGTTATAGTGAGCGCTTATCCATACAAGTCCATATAAAGAATACTAGCCGCAGGAGGCGAGGCGGTGCGGAGTGGGTGCCGGGTGGCTCTAATGAGCTGTGACCTTAAGGCTGAGTTTTCACTTCTCTCTATTACAAAGCAAGTACAAAAAAAGGATATATAAAATAAGACATAAGTAGTCTTCGTGGGTAATTTACAACTAGAGAAGCCAGTTGTAAAGCACCACGGACGGAAAGAAATTACGGGGCCTACACGTAATTTTTGATTCCAGTAGTAGGTATGGCAAAAGCACCTAAAAGCACGGAAATTCTTTTTGGATGCCACAAGATCCATATAGTAAACAACCCCCGAGGAAACTCTCAAGCTATCTAGCCGAATTTTACACTCCCGATGCCAAAGACTACACTCCCAGATAATATTATGATGGGGGGATTTTTCATAATTGCAGTTGGAGGTTGTCTCGAAAAAGCTAGTGGGGGGTCTTTTAAATGAAATAAAATAAATTAAAACAATTTAAGGCACTTGTAAATAATCAAACGTTATTTAAAAAAGTAATTTATGTTCGGTGATGTGGCAAAATCCTCGGGGTGTTCACAACGTACTTTATCGTTTACTAGCTTCCCGCGCGCGGTTTTACTCGCGTGACTCCCGCTATCGTGGGATCTTTGTAATTCAATATAGCCTATGTCACTCAGGGTGAATGTAGCTTTCCAATGGTGAAAGAATTTTTTAAATCGGCTCAGTAGTTTTTGCGCTTATTTATTACAAACATACACACTCACAAAAATACAAATCTTTCCTCTTTATAATATTAGTATAGATAACAGTAAATATTATTTGCGTTGATTTTTTAATTCAACTATGATGAAATTCGTTAAACTCCTCATTAAATAAATTTATACCTAGGTTACTATTCTCTCGTGGTGGCGCCACAGGCGTCTAGAACTGCGAAGTGTTGTCTCTCAGTATGAAATACGATGTAACTTCAAGTAAATAGTAAATACTAAGGTAGAACTCTTCGAGGTTGTTTCGCTTCGGAACTTTCTACTCATAATATACCCACTAGTCTGTATAGTCGCGTAAAAAGTTGTGTTACTAGAAATTCCCTATTGTAATGTTTTTTTTTTTCGGTTTGACTTACTTAGGTAGCCACGAGGCTTTTGCTACTTCACCGGGCATAAAGGCGAGCAGAGCTCCAGCCTTAATAAATGGTTTAAAAACTACAAACTAAGCAACCTGCGCAAGAGGGCGCCCCCTGTGGGGCTTGGACCTCGGCTCAGGGCAGTCGCTGGCGATGAGATTGAGGAATTATGACTTTTAGTATTTAAGGGGAGTTTTGTGCAACTGTCGCTCTACTTTACAGTTCGCGGGCCTCTCGGACTTCGGGTCTACGAGGGCATCGGATGGTTCTTTGCAAACCAAGGGTCAGGAGGACGAGGGGGGATATTTTTAATGGAATCAAGCGTTACTTTGCAGAAATCCATACTCAAAAATGCGTATAAATGCTGGGGATACATTGATCATTTCGACACATTTTTGAGCGGAATTAACACAAAATATTTGGTTTTTGGTGTTACATATACCAAATAAATGGACGGATGATCTGGTAAGGGCGCGGGATCACGGTGAATGCAGGTTTCCAACCGTAATAACTAGAGATATATGAGAGAGGCCTATGTCCAGCAGTGGACGTCCTACGGCTGAAATTATGGTGATGATTTGGTCTTTTAATTAAGAAATTATCTTTTAAGAAATATCTAAGATTTTAATAAGAAAGGAAAAGATTTCACTGGTGCACTATAATGTGTACTGCGCAGATGGCTTATCTTAATAGTGATTGGCCACAACGAAATCGGTCTGAAGGATGGTGCATATTTATTAATACATGGAAGACTTACAGCTGTTCAATCTTAAATATATTACACGTGTAGTTAACTGAAAGTCAAAAACAAGTCCAATGGAATCAATAGCATGTTCAAGGATTCAGAATCAGAGTCATCAATTTTCGATCCTATGCTTTTACTACGCAGTTAAAGTGGCTAGAAAACCCAGCCACTTTAACTGCGGTGACTTGGAATTCCGCAAGAATTCTACATTTATACTTTTGATCCCGATTCATGCTTAAAATTTGGACAAATTATAGAATATCCTACGTCACAATAGCTTCGTACTGTTTTCGTCGGGGTTAATCTGTGTAGTTTAAAGGTCATATTACTTATCATTCAAATTAGAGCATTAAAACCTTTGTCGTATAATATATTTCGTAATGTCAATATAGAAAAGTCGCCGGCGGCAGGCAGGCAGCGCGCTTACATCTACCATACGACTCGTCGCGGAGCCCGCGCGCTGCAAGCGAGAAGACTGCATGCGTACAACGCACCGAATGCGTGCCGCCTGCGGGTCGCCAGCTAAACATCGTCATCGTCATTGTCGTGTTCATTCACTAATACGTGTTCACGGTGATAGCACCTTGCGGATAGCTCGCTGCCAGCGAGCTGGCATTTGAGGCGGTGGTGCTATGGTGCAGCTGTGTCATTGCCGTGCCGCAACCGTGCCGCTATTATGTAATACGACCTTAAGCTTTGTATTGAAAGATCAGTAGTAGGTACCAAGATGAATCTATGGAGAAGTGCTAAGAATAATTTCTCAAATTTTAAAACGTCAGAAAGTTAAATCTATATAAGTACGCACACCGTTTACAAATACTGTTCCATGTTTCATTAATCATAATACAATTATATGAAAATGAAAACTTTTCAATAAATAATTAAGAAAACTTAAAACCGTAACAGCGAGATACTTTTTTTACGGATCCATCCGATTTTGTGTTTACATTTTGTTTGAAATTTAAAATTACGTGAAAGAAAATTTAATTAATTATCATATTGTTTCAATATGACAACACAAATAGTTGTGCTGAGTCTGGGTGTTCTTTGTGTCCGTGAAATGAATGTTTGTAAAGTCCCCCGCGTCACAGGGATTTATTTCCCTAGTGCGGGAATTGTCTTTTTTAAAGAACAAATAAGAACAATGAGTTTTATCTACTATATTTCAAAGTTGGATTATATTTACTTAAGTTTTCAAACACAATTTCAAATGTTAAATTAATTCAACTTCCTTTAATATAGACGGTGCTTAAATAATATATTATTATGCCAATGCCAGACGATACTATTGTTTGTAGTGGGTACGTTAGTGATCTTTTAGCAGACCTTGGTAAGCGAAGACCGTAGAGGGATATTGCCATAATCACCTTGCCTGGCAGGTGGATTGGTGATCGCAGTAAAACGGTGAGTATCCTTGCGCTGAAGGATCATGAGATTCGCATTCAAGCAAACAATATGCTAGTATAGATAACAAGCAAAAGTTAAAAAAAAAAAAAACTTTTGCTTGTTATCTTTTTTATAATAACTTTCGTGAGTACCTATTGTTCATGTTTGTCTCGGTTTAATCATGGCGATTTTCGAGAAATCGTCATAATAATTACACGTGAGTCAAACCGGACTTTAATATATAAAATATGTTCCAAATTTGTTAATATTACAGGAAAATTTAAATTATATATGCCAGATAAAAGGTTAATTGAATTTTTTGAATTTGTAAGCTAAAGCGTTCCTTGTAATATCACGATATACAAGTGCTTATATAAATTCGATCGTGGGGCCGGTTTCATCTAAATTGAATGTTTGTGCTTCGCCACCCGAACATAATATTAGAGTGCTTAGAAACAGATAACACTATAACCTTCTTTAGGTATCTAAGAAATAAGGCTTATTGAACACACACGAAACAAATACAAAACATTAAAAAAAATCAGTCAAGTGCGAGTCGGACTCACGCACAAAGGGTTCCGTACCATTATCTAAATAATGACGGTAAAAAAACACGTTTGTTGTATAAGCCCCCCTTAAATATTTATGTTATTTTGCTTTTAGTATTTATTGTTATAGCGGCAACAGAAATACATAATTTGTGAAAATGTCAAATGTCTAGCTATCGCGGTGCTTGAGATACCTACAACCTGGTAGACAGACAGACAGCGAAGTCTTAGTAACAAGGTCCCGTTTTTACCCTTCGGGTACGAAACCCTGAAAATCACAGAAAAAAAGTAAATAAGTAAGGACAATACTCGAAGCACTACAATAAAGGTACAATACGGCAGAGTCACAAACACAATACCTAAACATTAATACAGTAGGCAGCGTGAGTCGGGGCGTAACGAGGCTTATAAAATAATTGAGGGCCTAGACAAACTGCCACTACAGCGAAGTGATAGCTTGTAAAAAATCGCTAACACACTTGACATTTGCCACGTGGGCACAGGAAAAATGACGGACATTCATTGGTTGATTCCTCTTTGAAACAAACGATTGATCGTTCGGATTGGGTCGGTTGCATAAACGTGGTACCTAGATAACATTCGCTATGATATATTAAGATTCTATGTTATTTTGGGCGGGCCCTCTGCATTCTATACACGTGTATAGAATGCAGAGGGATCGGTGGGCCAGTGTCGTTACGCTGTGGGTGCCGGATGGGCGTCGTTGCCGAGGGAGGCCTAGAAAACGATGGCGTGACGATCTAGACTCATTTATGAGCGATTGGCCGGAGAAAGCCGCACTAAGGGCAGAGTGGAAGGTTTTGGGGAGAACTTTGCCCAGCAGTAGGACAATATAGGTTAAGTTAATAAAAAAAATGAAATTTTAATAGTTAACTATATTTGTATTTATTTTATATTTATTTAAATGGTAAACTTGTCTTAAAATATAGTACCAATGGCTCTCGTGTAACAAACGTGGTGCGCACGAGACAGTGTTGCTCTGTGTGAGGGTAGTTGACTACACATGCATTACAATGATGAATCGACATGTCAAGCGGTACATCTATTGACAGATTATATAACTAGTAATCTGGATAGATAGATGCACACCATAGGGATCTTTCTAGACCTAGCCAAGGCTTTTGATACAATTTCTTGCTCCATACTCCTGCAAAAACTTGAATTACTAGGTATTAGGGGCATTCAACTTCAGCTATTATCTGACTATCTTAGCCACCGAACCCAATGTGTAAAAACTGGTCAATATATAAGCTCAGACATTAAAAACCACCCTTATGGAATTCCACAGGGTAGTATCCTGGGACCTACCCTTTTCCTTATCTATATAAATGACCTATGTAGCTTGAAACTACAAAATGGTGTCATAATGTCATACGCAAATGACACAGCGCTACTATTCTCCGCGAATACACGTGCTGAAGTCTATAAACACGCTCAAACAGGCTTTAATATCGTGTGTAATTGGCTTCATAAAAATCTACTAACCCTAAATGCAGATAAAACTAAATATATTTTATTTACGATGAGAAACGCTATCTTGCTGGTCACTAACCTAAACATATACGCACACAACTGCAGAACGCACTATGCTGACAATACATGCGCTTGTCCCACTTTAGCTAACACGAACAATATTAAATATTAAGGCATTACATTAGACTCAAATCTTAATTTTCGTAAACATATTGATTTATTATGCGGTAGGGTGCGAAAATTAATATATATTTTTAAGAATTTACGTAATATAGCCGACTGTAAATTATTTAAACAAGTTTATTTAGCATTGTGTCAGTCTGTTTTGACTTATTGCATAGGTTCATGGGGTGGTGCTCTTAAAACCATTATATTACCACTAGAACGTGCTCAAAGAGCAATACTAAAGGTTTATGTACCCCACTCATCAGCTTTACACGGAATGTCTTACGGTTCGACAATTATTTGTACTGCATATTTTATTGAAACAACACACAAAGAACTTTCTTTTAACCCTGCACCCTCAGACAAGCGAAGAAAAGACTTAGTTTGTATAAAGCCTCAAACCAGACATGCATTTTTTAACAGATTTTACATATTTTTAGGACCTTTTTTGTATAATAAAACAATAAATAACTAAATATATGTATATACCATAGCGTATGTTATACAAAATGGCGCATAGTGGTAACAGAATACCTACAGCAGCTAAATTATGCAGACACAGAAAAAATACTAGAAATTTTAAAATGATGCCGATAATGTAGGAATGTATCAGTTTACACAAACGCATTAGTTTTTAATTTATTTCAATTTTAATTACATTTCTTTTTGCCTCTCATTTAAATAAATTGTTATGTTAGTTTTGTCTGAAGCACAGGTTCTACCTAGTTCAGACAAGCCGCTAATAGCTATAATATTTTGAATGTTCTTAATTTTGTCTTGTTTTAACGATAAGTGTATTTATCTTAACTATAAGCATTTCTATTTTATTTTAGCAATAATTAAACAAATATGTAAGAATAAGATTATATTTTCAAAGATTTATGTTATTTGTTTTTTGTAAATGAATTTTTATTATTATTATTTTCTGTGTATTTTTTTTTTCTCAGCACTAGGCTGGATTAAACCACATTTACGGGTCAAAGACCAAGTTATTATTATTATTATAATGATGATTACGTTTCATACTTCGACTTCACTAATATCACAGTTGGTTGTTGTAGGTATATATCTTGCGTTCATCCCATCTCAGTGAAAGTTCAACAGCATCCCACGCAATATTTAGTCTCAAGTTTAAACCAACCTAACTTTCAGGGAAGCCATGAATATTTATAATTCTCATTTTGAACAATGGAATATTATTGCTTGAATATTACTTTAATTATTGTTACAAATATTATTTGTTATATGAAATATGTACATATATACGCTTTACTATAAAACAAATAATTATAATTATAGTATAAAACAAAGTTGCTTCCCGCTGTCTGTCTGTCCCTATGTATGCTTAGATCTTTAAAACTTCGCAACGAATTTTGATGCGTTTTCTTTATAGATCGTTTGATTATATGAATAAAAACGGGAGCTACGTGGGTGAGTGTTAGACCAAAATATAAACGTATATATAGCAAAAGCACCGGTAGCTCCCCCCTCACTCTCCCTCAATATTAAAGTCATAATCTCTCAATCTCATCGCCAGCGACCGCACTGAGCCGAAGTCCAAGATCCACAGGGGACGCCCTCTCGCGCAGGTTGCTTAGTTTGTAGTTTTTAAACCATTTATAAAGGATGGAGCTCTGCTCGCCTTTATGTCCAGTGAAGAAGCAAAAGCCTCGTGGCTAACTACGTTTGTCCGTCTGAAAAATAAACACTGGTAGCTCAGTGACTGTGGTTACGGTAGTTGCCTCTGAAACCTGGTTTTCCAGGATCGATTCAAACGCGAGACAACTATCCTTTATGCAAATATTAAACTTAATCATAGAATAAAAAATAAACCATTAAAAAAAATACAAAGATTAATTATGCCACCCCTCCAACATAACGGGACAATTCTAAGAATACAATAGAATGATAAACGGTACAAAAAATGGCCATTAAAATATAAACTCTAAAGAGAATAACATTTCGCTTTAAAACATGTATAGTCAACTAAAGAGATAGGTTTACACCGTCATAGCGTCAGTATCAAATAATAAAAATAAATATCAAGACCTCAAAAGCGTAAGGACGGATATTATATTATACTTCAGAAGCATTTGGTCATAAGTGCCAGTTTACTACTAAGGCACATACGACGAATGTTTCTGAGGTGTAATGGCACATCCAACCTTATGCTTCTGAGCTTCAGATATGTTTATGTCACTACGACAGCCGGTAATTCTTTGTGGGTGAATAGTTCGCTGCTACCGGTATACAAATACTCATAGCAATAAACTCTTCTCAAAAACTTGTACATATAAATTTACAGATAGGTTTACACACCCTGTGGAACACAAAATGCGTTTTGTTGACTGTACCAATGTACAAGCAATCTTGTGAACCCAATAATCGGTAGAATATTCAATAAATTACACAGAATTCACCGAGCAATAGAGCTGAAAACAATTTATGGCCCTCTCAAGTACTAGAAAATCTAATATTTATACTACTTTTGCTTAGAAATTGAGAAAATACGAAATACATTTGAAACTAGATGAAATCTATAAATCTTAGTAAGATTCTGTAGTATACTACAGAAACAAAAACCACTATAGTGGTTTTTGTTTTTGAGGTATTGATCGGACTTATTTGTGAAAATATCACGGGCAGTATTCGAACCTATAGTTTTAAGTAACCTCTGTTAAGGATACCTAAAGATAAAATTGTCTTATAAATTGCCTTTTTAAATGGTCTTTTAAATATTCATCCACGCGTATGTAATATGACTCGTTTGTCGACAGGTTTTTAATTTCATTGTGAACATATTCATTTTATATTCTATTCTGGTGATGTTGCATATAAATTTAATCGAAATATAGGAAGGATATCGAAACAAGGTCTAAAAATTCACAAAAAGAACTTAATTAATTCTACAGTTGCTCATATTAACAAAGATTATTCTCTCTTGCCCTTTGTTCACGCCAACTTCAACTGAATATCAACAAACAGAATAACTAATTCACAGTAGATAATCCACAGTGTCGTTTATTTATATTGCGACCTTCAATGTTTGGATAAAGGGCAGAGGGATAGCTGTGATAAGCTACTGCAATTTGCTGTCTGTTTACTGTTACGATTCTGGTAGCGTAGCGGTTTGTTTGTTTTTGAGATTTCTTAGTTAATCAAGCCAAAACTGACGTCCATTACAAACGGCTTATGTTTAACTTACCATCAGATATAATGAAAATGATCACCAAAATTAAACCCGCATTTTAATGTAAAATTGTAACCAAAGTTTTAACATTTCGCTATCGTATTTAAGCAAAATGACTCCAAATAAATCATTTTTAACCCAAAAGTAGTAAATGATCACCAAAAGTACCTAAATGTTTTACTAATTTACTATTCGGTTCTGGCACTCGCCGGCCGCTGCCGCGGCACCGCTCGCTTCACTCGCTCGGCTCGTGCGTTGTATGGCCGCAGCTCTAACCTAACCTAACCGATTGTCATTTTTCATTGATTTTATTAAGGTAGAAATAGCGCAATAATTTGCTCGCTAAGATTTGGTGATCATTAACTAAATTTGGTGTTCGAATACAATTTGAAGTGCAGTCGTGACTAAAATAGCTAGTACTATTATAATTTTAGACTTTATTTTTCTGGTGTCAAGTATATATTTTTGGTGGTCATTATATTTTATCCCATTACAAACTATGGGCCACTCTCGGAAGGGGTGTTGCATTAGTCACTACGCTTGGTAGGTTTGGTGACCGCAGTATTATACAGCATTTCAAGCGGCCGTAGCCCAAAGGCTAAGGGCGTCGGTATTTTGTAGTCGCCGGGACGACGTGAACCCACTCGTTATACAAGCATTTTAGCTAAGCACGAGTGGTGAACAAGAATACTAGTAAGTAATCATAATAAAAAAACATATTATAAAGAGGAAAGATTTGTATTGTTGTTTGTAATGAATAAACTCAAAAACTACTGTGCTGATTCCAAAAATTATTTCACCATTGGAAAGCTACATTCACCATGGGTGACATAGGCTATATTTAATTATGATGTTTCCACGAGAACGGGAGTTACGCGGGTGAAACCGCGCACAGGAAGCTAGTTATTAATAAAAAGCATTGGAATTATACCTATATCTGGTATAAGTTCAGAATAGCGTATCAAAAATGTTAGGCTTTGCTATTTTGTTTACCAGATGGATGACATCACAAAATGGCGTATTCTATGTGATTCAGTCATAGACAAAGAATGTGATTAAACACCGTGATTTTTTAATCGTAGCTAATGATTGTCAAGACGATTTGCTATTAGTATTACTTTCGAAAACTAACATTGAAAATGTTAAATAGACAAAATATGTTAAAAAAAAAATGAAAAATGAGACGGCAAAGTACGGCGAAAGTACGGGAAAAAATACGGTGTATACAACCATCTTCCACTTGATGAACTAAGTGTTATGAAAAAAAATTAAAAAACTCGTAAATATTGTAAAATATAATCATATTTTAAAGATAATTTCATATGCGTCCACTGTCTCACGCGACCTATTCTTCGTGAAAACTCAATCCCTCTTCAGTCTGTACCCCGTAGAGATATCTATTATCCCTACTAAAGATAATCTTCAGGGTAAATCCGGGAGCGACAGCAAGTTATGAATAGAAATGAAGTCGACCGGAGGAACTGCCAAGGTCACGTCAAGGTCGTCCTCGATTTATGAGGACATTCTATGTAATATCTTACTCATAAATATTAAAGTAGCTACCTACCTCCTAGATTTGTCGTTTAAAAATGTTTTCTTGCATACACGGTTTCGTAGTAATTCATTCAGTTTCTTCGGTAAAAACAATTTGATGAGCCGCTGTTTACGTGAAAAATGTGTCTGTTCTGGTGAAGGAGTGGGCCATTATTTGGCAAGTAAGTATTTTGTATAAAACTTCTGGAACTGTATGTGTCTTGGAATACCTATATTTATTTATGTAATCTTTCACAAATATTTATGTAGTCACATAATAAAATATACCAAGGTGGACTTCAAAATAGGCATTATCTTTTATCGGCTTTTGCTATACTTCACCGGGCATAAAAGTGAGCAGATGTCCAGCCTTAATAAATTGTTTAAAAACTACATACTAAGCAACCTGCGCAAAAGGGGCTCGGACCTCGGCTCAGGGTGGTCGCTGGCGGAGGGATTGAGGGATTATGACGTTTAGTTTTTTAGGGCAGTTTTGTACAACTGTCGCTCTACGTTTCAGTCCGCGGACCTCTTGGACTTTTGGGTTCACGAGGGCATCGGGAGATACAGGTAGGTACTTTACAACAGATCGAATAGTAGAAAATATGGCAAATATATAAAACTATAGAGCGCGGATATCGATACAGTCCGTTGCGTTGATTAAAAGCAGTTGAATCTAATATGTGGTACGGCACTTTTATAGATTTTTTTTTGGTCAAGACATCACGGTATTGTTCATACCCGTGCCACCAGTTCATACTCCATAAGGCACCCGCTATAGCTTGCTTATATTTTCTCTAAGATCTTATATTAGAAATTACACATACAAAGTTGGCCGTGTTTGCGTGCCATAGTTATAATGTAAATATTACAGAGAGTGGCGACAAGCATGCCGGGGCCGCCCTTCAATGACAATTGCTGATTAATACCTGCATTATTGCAGTGTGATGACATAGCTCCCATAGATATTTGATGAAACAGTAGTCTAACAAAAAAAAAAAGTTAGCTGTTGGTCCTGTACCAGATTTTTGATCGCTCGCGACCAGTGATTGCAAAGTGTACGTTGCACGTCGTTGATGACGCGTTGTAGTTGCCATGCCTCTTTTGTATGCTGCACTCGTTATATGGGGAATACAAAAAACCTTGTTGGACTGTGCGCAGATGGTATGTATACGTAATTCCATTTGTTTTTTGATAGGTGTTATGTTGTTTTTTATGGCAGGATGGATTTAAATGATTTTCATCACCAGCTCACCTGTCCTGATGAAGGCTTGTAGTCATAGTCAATACGATTACCATGCGGGTTGGTGACCGCAGTTTAATGTTTAACTAGCTGTCCCGTGAAATGAAATAGATTATGATTAAAAATTAAACAAGCTTTTCATTATAAGGATATGTTTTATTAGTCCCCATTACATAAACATTACTATATACTACACATTTCAAAAATGTATAATTCCACACATAAAACTACATAGGAATTTATTAAAAAGCTTATCCATTACATAGACATAAAAGTATACAAGTTCATGATTATAATATTTGTGTTTCCTATATAAAAATAACTACAATTTCATCTATGATCCCAAATCCAGTTAAATTTACACCTAAATTTACAGCCGTTACTAAAACTGCACAAAATACATTAACAAGATAAAGAGAATTGAGTCTCATCCCTTTGAAATACGACTTAGTTTTCTTTAGCAAGATATAGTAGAAGATCCGACCCTACATCGACCTTCACCGAGCTGATAATAGAATGAAACATGTTGGCTAAAGTAATCCTGGACAGACTTTTTTTTAATGATTTGAATTAAATTAATTAAATTAAATCATTTAAAAAAAGATAAGATAATAAGTAAATTTTATTATTACTAAAATTATTAAACGTATAGAACGTTCAGCTGTTAGGTAGGACCTGGACGAACTATTGGGTTACTAGGTACAAAAAGGTGTGTAGATGACAGTTACTTTCACTTGACTGGATAATTACAAAATTATAATAACAAACAAGCGCTAATTTTGCGTTAATTTAATTTAATCTTTTTAAAATTTCATTAAAATATTTTTTTAAATAATAATTAAAAATAGTCTGCCCAGGATTTTTTTAGCCAACCCATTTTTAATATATTTTATAATATACTCAATTTATTATAAAACATGTTTCATTCTATTATCAACTCGGTGAAGGTCGATGTAGGTTCGGATCTTAGACGTGACTTAGGTTTTTAAACACTTGAAATAGTAAAGACAGTTAAGCACAACTGCATAATTTTTTGAAGATTCTATCATTTATAATGATTATTTTTTCATATAAGAACTATGCATATTCTACTGATAAATAGGTTTCCTATATAGGTTAATACACATTTTATATACAGTAAGTGATTATGAGTTAAATAACCTTATGACCTTTTTATGAGATCTAGGCAAGTTATGATATGAATATTAAGATTAAAAAACTACAAGAAAATTCACAGTTACCTATTACTAAAAGAATTCAATTCTATACTGCATTGCTGATTCTTAAACATATTGATACTTTACATTTTTAATACAATAAAAGCACCATAAGGTAAATAATTTAATTTTGTATATATCAATTCTAGGACACAAATGCGCGAAAACATTGCATCAACAGCATTTAATAGCTCAAAGTTTACATCTTACTGCGATCACCAATCCGTCTGCCAAGCGTGGTGATTATGGCAATATCCCTCTACGATCCTGGCTTGCCAAGGTCTTTTAAGGGGAGGCCCATGTTCAGCAGTGGACGTATACGGGCTGTTGATGATATTGATGATGAATTACATGTTAAAAAAATTTAATAACCTACGTCGCTAAAAAAGATGTGCATAAACAATAAATATATTTTTTTACTACGGGTCATTTTCTGGAGACAAATTAGGAAATATAAAAAAAAATGACAAAGTCATCGATGTCCCGTTTTTCACATTGGCGTACAAATGTAAAAAGTGGCTACTGTAAACATTAATACCTAAAAGAAACATTTCAGTGCAAAAACAAAATCATAACGTCAAAGTGTCAGGATTGTGTCAAAGTTTTACAAACTGACTTTCATTCACGCTTGTCTGTTATATCAAGAGTCTGAAACAAAAAATGCAAAATAAAACCAAATGCCAAATCGTTGAGAGTACAGATAAACATATTAGAGTGTAAAATACTTTAATCTGGTCCTTCAATATTTCAGTCACATTACCAAAAAAGATGATGATAAACTTGAGAAGTACATTTTTAGTGGAATAGTAGAAGGTAAAATGACTCATTGGTCTGATTGGGTCTGCACCACGATAATGGATCTTCATACCATTAGAGACAGAAATAGTAGAGGAACATGATCCAAATGCAATCGATACCATAGGGAAGTAAAGTACTATAGGGTGACTTTGAAGAAATTTAAAAGAGGTAAGGCATAGCGTTATTATTCTTAATGAGTGGCTCAGCTGCGGAAGATTCTCAACCCAAAATGCCACAGCCGAATGAGATTGAAATGTATTTCTCTGATTATTTTTAACTTACCATTGTAAAATCGACCCTATGTGTCTGATTAAGTACTTAGTATTATTCGTTTTCAACTAATTAAGATTCCGTTAAGTGGTAGTCTAGAAGCATAAATATAGGTTTTAACATCTATTACAAATACAGCATTTGTAGTTAAACATTTAGTTTGGATTCTTATTCTACGAAAACTCTCTTTAAAATATCTATTCCTTTCCTTTACTGAACAATTAAATGAAACCACCTTAATGTGCTTTTACGAGTTCTATTTACGAATGTACGTTCACTGCATAAGTTAGAACCAAATGATTTAAAGTCTCATTTGCGATTGGACTTAAAGTTTAAAGACATAACATTCATTTTGCTTTAAAGATGTTATATAAGAAAATGGCTTCTAATGCCGACACGTCTTTTACGTTCCTTGACT
The DNA here is from genome assembly GCA_947037095.2 of Nycteola revayana. Lineage (NCBI taxonomy): Eukaryota > Metazoa > Arthropoda > Insecta > Lepidoptera > Nolidae > Nycteola > Nycteola revayana. Next base: position 13,755,526 of record OX344841.2, on the reverse strand, counting down.
ATCATAAAATCCATTCCAAAGCAATGTTGTTTGAAAAAAAATATGCAGGTTAAGAATACTGTCGGTCCTGTAAATGTGATGTACATTATATTTATATCTATATACAAATATATAAAGCTGAAGAGTTTGTTTGCTTGAACGCGCTGAACCCAGGAACAACTGATCCGATGTAAAAAAATATTTCTGTGTTAGATAGTCCATTTATTTATTAAGAAGTTTCTATGGAAACTGGAGTTACGCGGGTCATATCGCGCGTGGGAAGCTTAAAATAAGTTATTGATAGGAAAGTGTCTGCGCGCGTGGCTCAGTGGTCGTGTGAACCACAGTTAGTTGTTCTAAGACTAGGTTTTGTTCCCGTAAATTGAATATTTGTAAAGTCCCCACACAGGTATTCAGTACCATGTTGCATAGTTTAAGGTATCAAAAAGGTAATAATTTTTTCTAAAGGCGAATTAAAATTTTGGAGCCCTTAGGCCCCTCGCCCACGGCGACTTTTTGCAGCGATGCAGTAGCGATGATGTCGCGCGTTTGCATCGATACAGTCGCGATGCGGTCAATAGCTGTGTGCTATCGCCCACAAAACCACGATTCAGTCGCGATGCTGTTGCGCGTTTACGAAACGCGCGACTGCATCGCTGCAAAAAGTCGCCGTGGGCGAGGGGCCTTACGTGGAGATTGTAAATGTGGGCAGTCATCTAGACCTCAGAATGACTTCAGTTATATACACACGTACAGTAAATCTATATATATAAAAGTAAGTCGTGTTTGTTACAACACTTATAACACGAGAACGGCTGGACCGATTGCCATGGTTTTTGATTTGTTGGATTTGTTTCCGTCCCGAATAGCAGAATACATTTTAAAAACAAAAGAAAGTCGTGTTAGTTACACTATTTATAACTCAAGAACGGCTGAACCGATTTGGCTGAAAATTGGTAGGGAGGTAGCTAAGAACTGGGAGAAGGACATAGGATACTTTTGGGTAGGGGTAGGGTAGGGTAGGGTAGGGTAGGGTAGGGTAGGGTAGGGTAGGGTAGGGTAGGGTAGGGTAAGGGTAGGGTAGGGTAGGGTAGGGTAGGGTAGGCGTAGGGTAGGGTAGGGGTAGGGTAGGGGTAGGGTAGGGGTATGGTAGGGGTAGGGTAGGGGTAGGGTAGGGTAGGGGTAGGGTAGGGTAGGTGTAGGGGTAGGGGTAGGGGTAGGGTAGGGGTAGGGTAGGGTAGGGGTAGGGTAGTGTTAGGGTAGGGGTAGGGTAGGGCAGGGGTAGGGTATAAAAGTCCACCCGTGCGAAGCCGGGGCGGGCCGCTAGTTTATATATATATAAAGAAGAATGTGTAACATAATAATAGGTAGATAGTCAGCTTATTATATTTTGTACTCAAATAAGTAAGTTACTGTTTTATACAGGAAATACAGTTTACATTATATTTAAAGTGCTTTTTTTCATTTCTTTGTACAAGTACAGAAATAAAAATTTTAAATATTTTTTTACGGGTGTAGGTATAGAATAGTAGGTAGTATCGACGGTGTAAATCAAAATGATATGCATAGTATTTTATAAAATAAAAATTAGCAAATACATATCTAAGTTTATTTTTTGTATACTTATAATTTATAGGTGCAGCGATGTATTTTTTTCATAAGAAAAGCATTTGCTATTAATATTATTTATATAAAATAGGATTTAAGATATATTATATATTTTGTAAAGGTATAAATTCGGATGGTCAACATCACTGACTTTTTATTTTGAAGTTTTATACGGAAAAATTGAGACCCTTTGTTTTATGATTTTGAAATGGATATATAAGTAACAGTGTCATAAGTTAAATGCACTATAGTTTAAATACTTTCTTAATTACAAGAATAATATTATTTCCTAAAAAAGCGGCGCCACTAGAGGACAATATCAGAAACGAAACATTCCTAAAAAAATAGTTGCTGAAGGAAAATAGGACGTTTGGAGAACAGTAATTGTTAGCACTTCATACCTCAGTATGAAGTGCTAACGTTTATCCTCGCATAGACATACACAATACACAATCGATCGATCGATCCGGATCGATCAAGCTGGATAATTAACTACCGCTTTCTAATATACCTACACATTCGTACTTATAAATTTGCAGCTGTTTGAACATAGAACCACTAAACTAATGTGGCCGGACGGCACCATACTGAGATATATTATGGACCGTGTGGTCAAGTTGTTGCTTTTCCTGAGAGATATCATATACTTATTCCTTACGGTAGCTGTGTACATTGTTCTACCTTCTTGCTGGACTAGCAATAACGATGGTTTTAATGAAATTGTAATTTTCACTTTTTTATATTGCAGTTTGAGGCTGTTGCAGCACTATGATGGCACATGCAATTATGAATTTGAATCACTAGCTTATTGTAGGAGCGATTTGTATATGTCTGACTTATCAGATTGAAACTTACTGCAAGTCAATGAAACGAAAAAAAAATTTTTGGTGTTACGATAGAAATAAAGAACGATTATTCCTTTTTTATTTACTCTTATCTTTTTCTATCGATGTTACACCGAACGGTTGATGTTATAAATACAGTACACACAAATCCATTCACAAGGGATGTATTCCGAATGAAATATTAATGTAGGCTTGAAAGTAATACTTTCTTTTGATGTAAATAGTATAAAGAATGCAAAATATTCGGTTAAATGTTTTTCCAAAGTTACCTAAAAGCGCTTACATGTACACAATAATAATAAATGTATTTCTTTCTTTTTCATATAAAAATATGATTTCCATAAAATTTCTATTAAAGCCTGTTTCCATGCAGTTTTTGTGATAGATTCGTGTCGATACTTGAGACGGTATAAATTTATATAATTTATATTTAATAAAATATTTACAGAGCTGTACAACAACAAAGGTATTTTGTGAACTTTTAGATTTTCGCATATACAGGATATAAACGCGACTATATTTAATTATTTTATATAAAAAGTTGGATTTATCAAGTAGTGTCAATTATTTATTTGTAAATTAATGATGAAAACTCTTTTCTGTAATACTCTTAGAAAAAATACGTCATGGAAATCACAAGTTGTAATATTACCAAAACAACAAGAGTAATATTTATTCAGAATGAGGAAATACGGACAATGACAGTTGTAACATATCTTGGGTGAAAATCTTACCTTCAATAATTTCACTCTTCCATTATCAAATATGATACCACCATCGTTCTTCCATATAAAACCGTCAGAAACAGTACATAGTTTTTGTTTTCGGCTATTTAGTAGTCTGATATTAAGGAAATCCTAATTTTACCGGTTTTAATATTTATTTCAAATAATTATAACGCTGTTGGTTATCGAAATCAATATATAAAATAAATTTTGCAAATGGTAAGGGTTAGGTTGATTTTCTGTGTTAGATAGTCCATTTATTTATTAAGAAGTTTCTATGGAAACTGGAGTTACGCGGGTCATATCGCGGGTCTAATTTTGGTACAATTATAGCGTCTTAAGAATCGACACGCATCACACTCAATAAATGTGATAACGTTTAAGTACACATATACAATTTTTAAATATTTATATTAGGTGCACAAAAAATATTCATCAATACACATAAGATGGAGTCTTATAAGAATACATTGATATATAATTTCGATCCGCGGTGAATAATCAGAATACTATAAATATATTTACATAAAAGATTGTACATAAACATAATAAGTGTGAGGTTGAATCCGTACCACATTTGAATCGGATGTTTCAGAAATCCCATTAATCAAGCAAAGTTAATTTTCATGGTTCTTTATTTTACATAAAAAGATATCTTAGAAAAAGACAATAAACGGAAAAACCCCGCTTGGTTAAAATATGACGTATAGGGTTTTTGAAATATACGATTCATTTATTCTACACTTAGAATTTTAAGCTTTTTGTATAATTTGTATAGGAACGAATGTTGGTGTTCCTCGACACAAAGGAAAGATTTTCCGAGCCGGGCGAGGTGGTAAGCCCACTGACCGCGGTCCAATTGTTATTGAGAACTGTTATAGAGCCTCAGGTCGCGTGTAAACTCCTATTGTTCGATATAGGATACGTGATTTCATCTGACGTTTGACGTCTTTCGCTAGAAACCACAGTAAAATTTGAGTAAAGATAATTAACACATTTCCATCCAAACTTGTGTAATAAACTATTTTCCTGCTTTCAATTCAGTGACGATTTGGTTCTCTGCCAAGTGAGAGAACAGGTTCTTAGCTGAGGAATTACTTTAAATTATAATAGTTCTGATTATTCACTAAATCTGGATACACAATATTTACAGTCTACGAGATTGGTTGATACTTATCGGCACAAATTATTAATCATTATATACAAATATAAAAAGCCTTACTTCATTATATATTCGTTGTCACTTATACATAACACAGCACATAAATTATAAGAAAATAAAACTATCACATCCTACAATATTATATATTATTATAATATAAGTATTAGCTTGAGCATGGATAAATCGAAAGCAGACATAATTTTGACCTCTTTTTTTTTAAACTAGAGGATATTCCTGAATCGTTCAAAGGTAAATGTTATAACTAGCCGCCTTTTTTTTAAAGAATCATAACAATTGCACAATCTCAGGCCCTGACAAATTTATATTACGTTGTAAACTTTACAAATGTTAGTTGAGAAATTGCTCCTCCATTATATTACGAATTTATGAAAACATGCACAATACACTGTCAAGCAAAAATAGGGACCATAAACTTTATTTAACTTTGAAATCCTCGAAGACAAAGCGATAGTAAATCACTTAGTTTGATCCCAAAAGTCTACTCACAAAGCTTGTAAATGTCAGTCATGAATAAAAGTGCTTTTTTTCTGATTGTGGATGAAGTTTTATAGATTTCGAAAGTAGGTACTTAAGGTTGTGTTGACATTTTGTGCGTGGATTAGATAATTGGTTAGTATTTATAGGACTTTTCTATCGTTATTTCACTGTTTACTTGCCTATAAGCATAAGTCTTATGCAGACAAAATTTATTTATTATACAATTTTTCAAGATCCTCTTTTATTTAGAAGTTTTATAACATCATATCAAAAGGTTTAAGTTGATATTGAAATAATCTTATCAGCATTTCAGAATATTCGGCTACAAAATATGTCATACAATCGCCTCTAGACGTTTTACTTTTTTTGTTAAAATTATAAAATTAAATAGACTTGGCGCCTCATATTACGGAGCGAAATCTATTTAATCTTGCCGACTATTAAAACAATTAAAGCTGATCACCAAAGAAATATTACAATCTACCCATTCCTCAACACAACGATTTTCAATATATTATTGTTAACAATATAAGTTCGATAGTGTCAATACGCCGCTGATTAAAAGTAATAAATCTTGTCTGTAGCTTCGAAATGTACATGCTTCTTGCCGTGCGTCGGCAACACGACGAAATACCATCAGGCTGGATTTCTTGCATTTTTCATCTTAACTACATCATTTTTAACTTCACTAATAGTTCTATTACATACACCTCTATTAATATCACTATTGTTTTTTTTAACTTTATCAATGTCATAAGTTATACCATGAGAAGCTAGTTTCACATCATCATTATCACTTGGTTCGTTAATTTCTGGTATTGGTGTTTTCATTTTATGTAAATCAACGTTCTCAGCTTGGGTTAAGACCTCTTGTACGTGGATGGTCAGTTCGGGGCGGACGACTTGGGTGAAAGGCATCAGTGCACCAGCAACGTCCATGGTATTGTTTATATTTCTGTGCCACAGCTCTAGCACCACGCTGCGCCGTTGCTACTTGTACCTAGGTGGACCTAGCCAGCCACAGCCGAACACCTATGTTAGAAAACATGGATTAAAAAAGTCATTGACACAAATTTTTAAACTTGAACTTGAGATCAAATAAATGAATATTGCTTTTTACCATTTCTAAATTATTTTGATGAAATGGAGCTTGTTAAGGTAGGAATGTCTTGTATACGTGACTATTTATTTTTATTGCAAAATGAAATCCATAACAAATTTTGTAATTATATTTTTAGCTTCTTGATGATTCATCAGTCTTTGACTTTAGCCGCAACAAATTTGGTTTTATTTTCAGTTGTAATTTCAAAGTAATAACCAAATTCTTAAGCATGTAATTCCATATAATAATAATTAAAAATAGTTTTGTTCTTGAATGCAAAATTAACCAATATCTTAAAATAAGGCAACATATGTAAAAGGATATTCTTACCTGGCATACCACAAGGGCCAGTAATAGTAGAAGAAGCAGCGCTACCAGGCCCCATACCACCCCAAGTTGCGTAAGCGCGAACACATACAATGTCTTATGACACCACTGGTTTGGTTCAAACAGTGTCGGAGCAAAGTCTGGCCACATGATTCCGACGGTCCAGTAGTTGCCAAACGCGAACCTGACAAAAGAAAAAGTATATTCAATCTTTAGATTACACTTTTGTCACATTTTTTTTTATTGTCCGGGGGGAAATGCTTTGACGCATTCCCACCGCCACTGCAGCGTATTCCCGCGCTGGCGGTGAGATATGTGGGGCTCGGCCTTTCCATAGCGTGGTATGCTAAACTTATACCACGAGGAGAGGACCCTACACCAAACCCCTCGAACACTCCTTCGATCCGCCGTTGGCTGGGGCCGGGTACGCATAAGCAATCCGGCCCACACTTCTGTCACCTAGCCCACCTTAAAATTTTAATTCGATTCATAAAAGTTAATATTCTACCTGAAACATTGGAGAAGTGGACATTCTGCGTCGGAGCCACTTAAACATAGATTTATATTGTGCGATCACAATATCTGCAAAGTTATCAACTATGTTCAAACCTAATTAAAATGGAATAACATATTTCAGATTTATTGTCAAGAAAATGCTTTATAAGTGACCAAAATCATATTTGAAATTGATCAAAAAATTGTATATCCACTTACACCTATTATTTAATGATTTGTGGAAGCGTTCAGAATGTCTAGACTTTCAAAAATAATATACCTAATCATTATGAGCGTCGTTACTTTACTTCCAAAATATTCATTGGAATTTTATGTCACAAATCACAAAGTTAATTTTCCATTATTTCAAGCTTTTATACTATGAATAATCTTAGACAAAAAAACTAACGAATATCAATAAAAAAATTGCACATGGAGACCATTAAATAGCTAATCCCATTGAATGAAAAATACTCGAATATCTATAATTGACGTTCACTCAAAGCTGAAGCTTCAATTTGGAATGAAGGAATAAGCTGATCCAAATCATGCTAAAATTTAAAAGATAGAATTTAGACTACTCTAGAGCAAAATTACTTTTAATTTATTCACATAGGGATCTAAAAGTTACATAACTAGGCTCCAAAAAAAAAAAACTAAACATTAAAATCGAATTATCAATTACAAACGAAGTACGTTATCTATTATTAACACAATCATATTTCTAGAATGCTAATAATGCTACCCAGGATGGGTATGGATTCATAATATCAGCTTGTAAAATGCACACTGTTGGACATAAGTGTCTTCATTTTTGTACTAGTTACCAGTACTACGCTTGGCAGGCTGGATGTAACTAATTTTTACGCTTTAACACACGGAAAAACACTGCTGCTTGATTCCTAGTTTATGACTGTTATAGATAATGTTATAATTATGGAGAACAATAGCTTTATATGCACTCTGAGGCACGGAGACAACCAGACCCGGAAAGAAATCTTATATTTTTTATTGGACAAAGATTTTTTGTTCGGCGTCGGAATCGTAACACGACCTCCGAGACTGAAAGTGAAACTTATACCACTACGCTCCGGAGGTTGTGAAAAAATCACTGAACACTTCAAATAAAACAAAAAAAACGATGTTTATAATTCAATCGAAGCCTTTCAAAATATTACGCGTCTCTTTCTGTTCAAAGATAAACCACCATCTTTAAATTGACAGACGTAGATACAGAGTATTCCTCGATTCTGCCGCTACTCGAAAATGTTAAATTCTCCTTTTGTCATCTCTTATCCATATTGATTGATTGGCACATTGATAAAATTGTGAGAAAACCTCTGTTTAAAAAGCTATTATTTCTACTTGAGAGGTTGGTAAGAGAATTTTATTTTCGGCGACGTTATTCGGGATAAGCCTTGTTGGTATGGTAGGTATGTTATATTTAACATAATGTGTCGAAATACAATTTGGGAGAGGTTACAAGTACTTTTCTATATTTTTATCCGATGTACATATTTAGTTAGCCATGAGGCTTTTGAAACTTCAACGGGCATAAAGGCGAGCAGTGCTCCAGTCTTAATAAATGGTTAAAAACCAAACATTTGGAATTTAATAATAAAACATGTAATACTATGTAATTACGAAATAGGTACCTAATATTTTTAATTTTTAATTAAATGTAACTTAATCGTATTTTTTCTATAAGGTAGTAAGATAAATATTGGTTTGGCAGTTATATAAGAATTCACGTTTGCGGGCCCGAAGCTTCTGTAGGATATAGATTTATATTCAAAAAGTAAAAGCACATTTCACGACGCGTTTTTAACTCGCCGCGTGAGCGGTTGTGTGCTATCCCGTGGACCGGCGGGCAACTAGCACGGGGCATGGGCGGCAATCACCAGCCGCCTCGGCGGGTTGCGTTCACTTGGCGGCAGGGCGGGTTCTGTTTTTCATTATTCTATGAAGTAAGTATAACGCAACAGCTCGTTGCTGTTGTGTGTTCATGGTGTTCTGGATCTCAATTGATCGTTTAACCGCCCGTCTTGCGACGGGCGGTTCATCGCCCGCCAGGTTTGCGGACTCAGCCGATCGCAGCGGTGATCTCAGCCGTGACAACTGCGTGACCGCGCAAATTACCGATCTTGTGAGTTTAGAATTACAAACCGCAGCTCCACCGCCGCGACGGGCACGGTAAAATGTTCCCGCATTTTTGTAAAAATGTTTGGTCTGGTTCGACTTAAGCATACCTTTAGATTGTTGACAACGTTGACGAAATTTAAATAAAGGTATTTCTCATAAGTGTATACAATACTGGTTCTTTTCAACAAGGGATCATAACACCAAAAGAATATGAAAAATAAAAGAATCACTACAGTATTGTTAAAGAAAATGCACATAAAATATATAACAGAGATTAAAATAAAACATAAAAGAAAGACACACGAGCCCGTATCTTGTCCCCTACTGAACATTGGCCTCCTCCCAAAAGAGTATTTTGCCACAGTCACCACGCTTGGTTGGCGACCCCTGTATTACGCTCCCTGGTTTACGATTGTAATAGATAATGTTATAATAATCAGTGCAACGGCTTATTGTGCTTTCCGAGGCACGTAGGGTAGTTCCTCAGCCAACGAGTAAGAAATCTTGTGTATACAAAAAAATGGAATCCACGACCTCTGAGGCTTAAAGCGAGATTCATTGTCCCTTACCATATCATGACAGTTTGTAAGTAAAGCAATACTCAGCACTTCATTCGAAAAACATGTTTTTTTATCAATCTACCTATTAGTGTTTGTTTTGTAAGTTGTTCTAAATAAATAAATTAATTTGTTACAAATGTAAAGATTAGGTACAACAACAATTCGACAAGCCTATGAAGGACTAAACTTAAGAATAAATGGACGTTTAAGCGATGTCCCAACAAGTTTTGCCTATATACAAAATACAAGAGCGAGTTGAAAACGATTGACGTTGCTCTTGTCGAGAATGTTTCTATAATTTATTCATTCTATTTACGATTACATAGTAGAACTGCTTACACAGGCTGTGTATACAAGTCGTTTATCTAGCCTGTTGTTCTTTCAAAATTTGAGTGATGTGCAAATTAAGCGTTTTCTACAGTTGATTTCTTCTTGGGCTGATGCTCAATCGCAAATATTTTTTTAAAATATCATTAGTTAGTAGTAAGTTGTTAACATAAGATTCTTATTATTATTACGAGACCAACGTGTTTTATTGAAGGGCAAAGGCTTCACGTTCTTCTTTTTTATTTTTCCCTATCACAATCCATCTAGATCCAATCAATCGGGAAAGAGTCCAATTTATTAGGATGCTGCACAAAATACATGTAGGCTATACTGCTTCAGCAATCGATCTCGATGTTCTGCATTCAACATACTCGTGAGATCATCGGTGCATCTAGTAAGAGACTGCATTTGTATGGAATATGAACTAGCAAATATTATCAATATCTACAACCAATTCAGAGCTCCAATTTCAAAAGTTCTCTAGAAAATGTTGACTTGTATCAGTAGAATATTTTTAATCAACTAATAGGTATAATATATTTCTACAACATAAAAGCAAAAATAAAAATGCAGTTTTCCACTGATCCATTTTACTTTGCTATAAACCATATTCGTTGGAAGCGGATTTCAAATAGTTTGTTTCCTCGACGTGAATGTTAGTCAAGCCTCACAATTATAAACTTTGCACAAACTAGGGCGTTAAAATAACCAGTTATCAAACAAACTCCCTTTTGTTTTGCTTAAGCTTGGCGTTTGTTTTTGTTATAATTTTCATTATCGTTCGTTGATATAATGCATTTTAAGGTATTCATTTTACTTGGAAGTAATTTTCAGAGCAGTTACGTCTATGGACGATTTGATCAGGTACAAGATTCTATTAATCTTCTGACTACATGTAGTACTAATTGTCATAGAAGATATTATGACACAACCAGCACCAGAATCAATGGCTTAAAGTGCAGTCTAAAATACAGTACGTAATTTGTTCTACATTCAGGTTGATAAAGTCAGGAAAGGACCAATTTTTAACTAATCTTAGTAAAGCTTACCAGCCCATCAAGAAAAATGTGAGCAAATAAGCTAAGATTCTTTCAGGCACGCTGGCTGAAGAGTTGGAGTTTCTGCTCGCGAGCTGTGCCCAAAGCAACCAGCAAATACCAGCGCACCCTGCTGCGCCGCCCACCACCATGTACACTGGGATGCGAGGCTCAGCTGGACAATCTCGTATGTAGTGGACACCTGGGGAAGAAAGAGCTTTGTTAGAGTCTTTGTTATCGATCAGAGTGGTATCACTGAAAAAGTATTCTTTCCCTTCGGAAAGCCCGAGATAATCTGGTTGCGGGCACCGCACAGAGACACCAGGGCCGCAGGTGCATCCGTTCGGTGCCCGCAGTCCAATTGTCCTGTAAGAGGTGCATATGACTGATTATCATCACTATGGAGAGCCAAGAATTATATGCGATTCATTTACCTAATAGTTTTCTTATCATATAATATCAAATGGTAAACGTTTCTTTTATATGGATGAATACAAACCCCCAAATTCTATTTGATGATTCTATTCTTTTTAATCTTTATTGATATTCCTATTCAACATCGTATACAGATTGATGCTGAATAGAAACTTAAGGATTTATTGGATTTTGATTATTTACAGATAAAGAAGATTATTTATACAGATTAGCAATTTTGGTACGTGGATATTGTTGCATTCTTTGTGGTATAATGATACCATTATATCATATATTATCATACATTATATTATAGTTTTTTAGACTACCAGTGCCAATGTATCAACTGCATAAGGGGCTCTGTAACAGTAGTTGCATCTGAGACCTGGTGTTCAGGGTTCGATTCCAATTTCGAACTTATTGTATGAATCACGGATAAATTGTTCTGAGTTTGGATGTTCTTTGTGTTCATGAATTGAGTGTTGCTGTACGCCGTAATACACCGATATATTTACAAAGTGCAGGAGATGTTTTTGATAAAAGCTTGTTTCAATAATTGCTTAAACGTGGAACGAACATTTAAGTCTATGTTTTCATAAAATATTACATTTGAATTTTTTATCCAGCAAAATGTTCACAAAGATAATTACATAAAAGCCCTTTAAAGGTAAATAATTTGATAATGAAACACATACATTAAAATAATAAAATTTTCTACAAAGTCTACAAAGTCAAGAATAGAAAATATTAAGAATAATGTGTTTTATAGGCACAAGTACAGTAATTTTATACGCTCGTCTAACAAGCCTTAAGACTACGTCAAAATTGGTTTTAGAATACATTATATTATTATTAAATTGAGTTACTACTCCTTGACTGCAAAAAGGCAATTACCATTTATTTAAGAGTTCCGTACCCAAAGGATAAAAACGGCACCCTATTACTAAGACTCCGCTGTCAATCTGTTTGAAATTGAGTTCAAATTTAAGAATCAAATCAATTAAAGTTTAATTTGGGATCACTGGTAAACCACTACTTAGTCTAATTCACATTTCAAACTAAGTTTATATTATAAATTCAGTTAGCCGCTAGTATAAGTTTTAATGTGATATATTCACGTACATGTTAGTTGTTAGTTAGTTGCATGGCACCTCTCACTCACTTTTAATTAATTAATTTCAATGTTTATTTTTAACTGTCAATTTGTATGTCATAACTTTTGAACGTGGTAAGATTAGGTAAATATTGGGAAATCTAAAACTGAGAACAAAAATTGGGCCATGTGCTAGTCCGACTCGCGCTGTATTATTTTAAGATTTTGAAATAAGGATCCATTTCAAGCGTCAACTTGTTTCCGCTATGGATATTGAGCAAAAGACGGCGGAAGATTACAAAGAGCACTACTTGCATCATTGAGTAGTAAGTCATTTGGACTTGGATGAAGGATGAAGACTAAAAAAATCTATTTCGACCGTTAGTTACCAAAAAATATTGCACACATTTATTTGTTCGTTCCTTAAACCTCTGTATGTATCATTGTAATTGATTTGATTGGTAAAAAAATACCTATGCTACATTTTTTAGTAATCTTAGTAACTATAATACTTAGTTTAGTTTTTGTCTTCATCTAGGGATAAAGACTAAAAATTAAACCGTTATATAATTTTAGATATTAAGCTTTTCAAAAATAAGTTGTTGAAGAGCGAAATATATAAATAAATCCGTAAGATACAACCTTTTATTCGCAATCGAAACAGAATACCCAACATTACTTCAACAAACATACGCGACCTGATTCCCTGCGTTTGTACGTACATCGCATTAAGTACTACGCACCGGTTCCACTGCCGTTAATTAAACTGTGCCTCACTGTACCAATATTTACGGCGTCCGATCGATTACGAGTGTACACCAAACGTAGAGGAACAGTTGAGGAAAAACTCTGCGATGAATGCGACAAAAAAGAGAATTATTTTTTGTCTTTTCTTTGTTCAAAATCAAGTAAATTTGAGTACAATGCTTTGTTTTAACACCCTGATTGTTACTGTTAGTACTCAGCGAAATGATTCATTTTTGGTAGTACAATCGACCTATGCATATACTTTTTCAATTAAATAAAAGAAATATATGTGTGTGTAAGGTGCACCCGTTTGTAGAACTTTGGTTAGTTTTTAATGCATGGCACTAGAGGTCATTTTGCCATGAAGTACATTTAGCATTGTCTCCTAGAGGACTCCTTTTTGTAAACAAAAAAATTCAGTCTATTTTATAATTCAATGTTTCGTTTCAATATTAATTAATATTGAATAACTTTACTTTTTTTATACTTTCCTGTTTTAGTCGACTACTAAATATGGACATTTTTAACAAATCTTAGCAAGCAATGGTAAAAACTCTGATCTTCACAAAAAAAAAATCTGTGGCAATCGTACCTGCGATCTCCGATAAATTAAGACGAGCCATATACTGCTACGCCAAAGTTTGTCAACTTTATCACAATAATTTTCGAAGCAAAAAGTTTATTCAATTCAATATTACCAAACCGTATTCAAGTTAAAACCTTTCAAATTCAAATTCAATGAACATACTTTTAATAATCAAACTTTTTATAAAACTTTTTGCCGATATGTTTTCAATCACCATTTTGTACTTTATTATTTTACTATTGTATTTGATTTATTATGTTCTGTGGTAATGGATTATGAGACCTGTTGTTATCGGTTCGATTCCCACTCGTGGCAACTATTTGTATTGACTATGGATAATTGTTTTGAATTTTGCCATCCGTGAGTATGTTTATTGTTTGCTCGTAATGTCCGCTTTGATATAGGTAGTTATGTATCTAGTAGTAACAAAGTTAAAAATACATTGACATCTGTCTACACGTAACACTGCTGAACATGGGCTTCTTTCAAAGGGGGTGTGGTGGTGGCCATAGTCACCACGCTTGGTAGGCGGAATCGTGACCGCAGTAATATGGACAGTTTTCTGTATAGTATGCAGGTAGGCACTATCATTATCTGGTATACAATAGTCACAGATGATATAATAACCATCGGGACTAAATGGCTTTACGTGCTTTCCGACGTACCTACGGAGGGTAGTCCCCCAACCAACTAGACCCAGAAATAATTGTTGGTTTTACTCAAAGATGTTTTGTTCGGATCGGGAATTGAATCCACAACCTCTGACAGTGAAAGTGAGCCTTATATTTGAACCTTGACACCACGGAGAATCAAATATATTAAAACTTTGTTATGTTTACACCATTGACTCAAAATATTTAAAAAAACTACCCTTATTTTATCAAAAGCATTTTTAGTGATGACATTCGGGTAAGTCTTGTCAGATTTGTGTCAACTTAGTTTTCAGCTTTATCTCACGACTGTACTTGTGGTTGGACATGTCATGATAAAGTACAGATAAGTGAAAAAGTTACTTCGATCATTTGAAATAATAAAAATGAATCCCTATTTTCCTTGGTCACGGCATCACGCGTGAACGGCCGATTTATCTATTTCTTTTTTTATTGTGTTTGTTATTGTCAGGAGATGGATCTTATAAAAGATTTAAGAATACTTAACCACTTTATTGAATTTCCTTATGTAACTTTGGAGCTTTCATAATATGAAGTTTTTTAATGTAATCTTATGGCGTTAGAAATAACATTGACAAAATGCGTGCTGCTCTTAGTGCACATCACGGTTAGTTCAGAGCTACCACGCCTAAAATTAAAGTTTTAGTTAAGACACGACAATGTCTGTCGAGTCAGCTAGCTTGAAATAAAAAGCCTAAAGGCTCATATGAAAACTTATGTTGATCTATAATATTTTCTATACATTTATATAAAATGTAAGTGTCTATTTGTAATCAAAAATACGTAGGTACAGTACAGTAAGAATTTTCACATAATTTATATAAAATACTAGGCGGACCCGACAAACGTTGTCCTGTATGATAATATATTAATATATATACACGCTAAAATTTAAATGGTTGTTTTCCCGCAGCGAAAAGATTTGGTCTTAGTTAAACATTCAATTTATACAAAAACTAAATATTATAAACCAAAAATGGCCGATTAACAATCGTGAAAAACCAAACTCGAAAGTGACATCGAACCGATAGTAATACCTCGCGATACCTAGCGCTCGCGTCGATCGGTCGCGCGTTCGTTGACCCGGGTGTTAGTCAATCAGCTGATACCTACACCTTAGGTAATGTAACACAGTACCCAATCATAATTATAAGCTTTATCCAATACCTTTTTAGCTACAACTTACAGAAAACGTAACTTAAAACAAGTTTATTATCCAAGAACAATAATTTTCTGAATTAGATTATAACGTATTTAAGGCGTATTTAAAAAAATTGAAAAATTAAATGAACTCCGCGGAAATGATATGGATGCAGTCCTTCTGAGTCGAGTAGTTTCCAGACGTAGTATTGGCTTACGCCAAACTTAGCTGCCGCCATTCGCGTACTTCGGCGAGGATCGCGTTCGAAGTACTCGATGATCTCCTCGTCGAGCTCTGGCGAAAGAACGGCCGATCGACCTCTGCCCTGTGCATGTGCTGGCACCTGGAACTGCCCATGATCGAGTAGCCGTCGCCGCTACGATCGTCCGGTCCTGTATGACTTGAGGGTTCAGAACTCCGCGAAGACGGAGTGACGCCAAGTGTTGCAGCTCGGCGTAAAGACGCCAGCAGTATGGGAATTATAATTAGCCCTAGCGTACAGTTGCACCATAGCGACGTACTCTAAATTACTAAAACTGTAATGTCGATCCATAATACTAATAAAGTAATAAGATAACGCGTGCTGCGCTTCCGACGTTCACGGGACAACTAAGGAAGGAAGGAGGGAGTCGAAGGAGAGCGCGGGGCGTTCCGGCGTCGGCGCCGCGCGGCGAATTACAAAGGAAGCCGGCTCGTTTGTTATTTTTGCGTGCAGGCTATTTTATGCCGTATAACTACCATTGAGCTCTTATTTTGCTTTGAACGTTTATGGATCGTTCTTTACTTTGTCAGCAGCGCGTGCGATTCGAGTAGTACCTACAAGGTCCGTCTAGTGTTACTACTGTTTATCACGCTTTCGAGTTGTCTAATATTTTTTTTAATAATTTTAAATCCAAAACATGTCTAAAAAAAATTAAAAAAAAATGTTTCGATAGTATTACCGACGGCAAGTAGTTCTGCTTCGGGAAAACAACCATTAATATTTCACGGTGTATATATTATATTCTTTGTGAATCTAAACCATACAGGGCGCCACCCAAAATATTCAAATCACACAACAATCAACGCGTACAGTAGAATTATATATATAAAGATGTAAAGGGAATTATAACAAAATTAGAAGCCCACGTATTCAGGAGTAACATAAGCTATATTTAATTATAAAGTACATACGGAAACGGTTGCTACGTAGGTGAAACCACGCGTGAGAAGCTAGTCAATTTTGATAGTTCTCCATATTTTGCCATTATGTAGGCATGCAAAAAAAAACGATACACAAATTTTGACGAATTAGTCACCAGAAATTCTAAAACAAAATCACTACATAGTATAAAACAAAGTCGCTTTCTCTGTCCCTATATCCCTATGTATGCTTAAATCTTTAAAACTACGCAACGGATTTTGATGCGGTTTTTTTTAATAGATAGAGTGATTGAAGAGGAAGGTTTATATGTATAAAACATCAGCATTGCATCCGTGCGGAGCCAGGGCGGATCGCTAGTAATTAATATAATAATTTTAGCATACCAATACACTTTACTAAGCAAATATCCTTCTGTCAAAGTGTTATTAAACTCAAGATTCACAGTCCTCAATCTTCAACTTATTTCTTACTTCAACAGCCCGTTTATGTCCATTGCTGAACATGGTCTTACTCTTAACAGTCCTTGTTCAGCCGGGGTTGTTGAGGGAGATTGCCACGCTTCATACTCCCCACGCTTGGCAGAGATATTTGTGATCGCAGTAATATGGTAACCTCGAGCTGGTAGTTACTGCCCAACCATCAGCTGTATATGCCATAGTCTTCTTTTACGACACCTATGGGAAGAGCTGATCTATTCTAAGCCGGAATCCAACATTTTAATTTGGTTTAAAAAGGAGATGTCCTCAATTTTGTGGGCAAAACTTTCAACAAACTCTCCATGTTGTAAATTCTATCACTCGAAACGTTTTGCCAACACGGATAATGACCTAGTTAACATTTGGTACATTTTCGAGTTAAACCAAAACTCGTAGCAAATTAAAAACATTTATTTTACTACCTGCAAAATCATTTTATAACCTATTTTGTGATTTTTAAAGTCTGACGTAAAATAAGTTTTATAGGCTAGGCTAGGCTATGTTATTAGTTGTTTTCTTTTAGTTTTTAGGATTCAGTACCCGTACCGTTCCGTAGGAATATTTGGGTCCATTACTGAGACTGTGCATTCTGTCTGTTTTTCACCATGCTGTATCTTATGAACCGTAATAGTAAGACAGTTAAAATTAACGGGAAAACCTTAATTCTCAATACTTCTTCTTCTTGTTGTTCTGTTTAACCCCTTGTGCTAAGCTAGTATGAAATGCTTGTTTTAAGAGTGAGTTCACGTCGGTAATGCGTGGGTGGGGATCGAACCGGCAACCACATGATCACAAGTCCGACGACCTAGCCATCGAGCTGCGGCCGCTTCATAAATAATAAATGTCGCGTTCTGGTGTAAAAACCTGATATGTGTTATTCGGCTTAGAACTGACCACCCCATGTCTTCCCATGGGTGTCGTAAGAGGTGACTAAAGGATATACACCTGATGGATGGGCAGTAGTATCTATCAAGTAACCATCTAACTACGATCACCAATCCACCTGCAAAGCGTGGTGATTATGGCAATATCGCTCAACGACCCTAGCTTGCCAAAGTCTGTTAAGAGGAGATCCATCTTTAGCAGTGGATGTAAATGGGCCGAAACAGTATAGTTCTAAAAACAAATATTGCTTCTATAGTTGTCAATAAGCGAGAGTAATGGGTGACGGGATAACCTGGCTTGTCACGAGCCTCGATCGCGTCGTGGACACACTCTAGGAACGCGCCACATTGTGGGTTTAGCCTTATACATTATACTTATATAATCCAAAGATAAATAAATAATCGTGATTTATCAAGAGACTAAGATAAACCGAATCATACCCAACTAAAAAAACTTTATTGTATTTTGAATATCTTAAAAGATTTACGCAAATATTATTCATGAACCCCATTTCTCAAGTTTATCTCCTAAATATTTTTAAAACCATCAGTAATCCTTACAAGAATAAATGACAGCTGTTTTTATAAGCTTACCGATAAAATATCTTATTAATTTTATAAAATTTAGGGCTTTAGGGCATTAGCAGAGTTTAAGGCCATCAGTCCTAACCTACCCTAGCGATTTGCTACATCATTTATTGTCTAAGATTGGAAAAATACTTACTGATTTTTTGTTATTCTGAATAGTATCACGGGGAAAATGAGAGAAGCGGTCGCAGAGAGAAGGGGAAAGGGTCAGCAAAAGGTGATTAGTACTGTACATTTACAGTATTGGCACTAGCTGTATTTTGCATTAAGTCCTAATACAAAATACACCTTATAATGAAATTACACATACTTTTATTATAGACTAGCTGCACTCCGACATTTTAATGTTCCAGTGATGTTTTGTCTAACTATCCGATAAAAATCCGCAGGCAAACTTTCAGTTAAAATATTGGTAGGTTCTGCATTAAACGCATTAAAGAGTAATTAACATCTCATCATCCATCCAAACATACTCGCAGTATTTCGGGTTTAGGATAACAGGTACCTAGTTTTTTTCTCATATGACCCGTTTTTATTATCATCGTTTGAAATATTGAAAATACTTTGTGCGCCTTGTATTGCGATTTCTCGATACAGACTTTGGACACCAGTTTCATCTGTTTAAAAACCTTTTAGTAGACTTTAGTTTACCTACGTTAAAATAACTATGTGTGTGCCAAATGTCACCGTAATGCATTCAGTTTCTTGTGTGAATCAGCAAGTAAAATACAAAGAACTACCTATTCAGCGTGGTACAAGGTTTTTTCGGAAACGGGATCTACGCTAGTGACCTAGCGTAGATCCTGTTTCCGAAAAAACCTTGTCTTGAAATAAATCACTCAAAAATAATGTGGCTTTCTATTGGTAAAAGAATTTGTAAATACGGTTCCGTAGATCCTGATTACCCCCTTCAACCTCAAAAACAATTCACAAACTTTACCTATTTAATATTAGTATAAATAATAACTGTCGAAATTTTAAAACTACAAAACCATCATGATATAGATCTAGCTAGTTACGGAGGAATTATTACTGCTACGATATATTTTCTAAATAATTCCTTTTACAGCTCAAAAATAGCATGTTTCACATAATATTACTAGCCGTGAGCTTAGAGTCGTTATATTGCTTTTAAAACCTTTTTAATGTAATTTCAGCACTAACAATAAATCTATGTTTTTGAGAACATAAACCATAATTCTAACAACGTGAATTTGCACTTCACTTTTATATACATTTACTCGGAAATCGTTAAAACTGTCATTACTTTTGAATTATTTGCATATCCGTTAACCTTTCTAGCGCTGAAGTTAATGCCTTTAAGATTACGCCAAACAGAACGCGTACTTAACGCCACGTTGTACCGTCAATAGCGTTTTAACATCGCGCATTCAACCTGGCGTCAATGCGTCCGAAGGCCTCGACAGAGCGTGGCATATTGCTAGCGCCGTCGGTGCTCTGTTTGACAGCTTATAGGTTTCGCCAAACAGAATGCGTACACACGCATTGTACCATCAATAGTGACGCGTTTTAACGTCGCGCACTTTTGTCTGACTAGCGTCATGCAATACAATGTCTTGCGTCAATACATCCTAACGCGGCGACAGAGCGGAGCGTACTGCTAGCACCGGTGCTCTGTTTGACAGGTTAATACCGTCATAGTACAACACAATTTTAGGCTTGCCTAATGTGAAGATCACCAATTTAATAGTTTTGATTTCAAATATCTTTCAGCAATATTTTTTTGTATTAATTCAATTTGTTAATCGCTGCAATAAATATCGTTTCATTTTAATTTTTTTTTCTTAATTTGGCGCTATACGGTGGCCTCCTGCTAGCGCTCTGACGCAGGCTCAGTACGCGTTTTATTTGGCGAAGCCGATTTTAAGCAAGATAGAGCGTAGCGTTAGTACACTTAATAGGTTGCTCAACTGAAGCTAACTAGACTGAATAGAATCATCATTTTCATAAGCCCGTATATCGTCCACTGTTACACATGGGCTTTTCTCGAACGAAGTGTTGTCATAGTCACCACGCTTGGCAGGCGGGTTGTTGACCGCAATATTATGTTCAGCATAGAAATAGGTTAACGCTGCTGCCCGATACCTGTTATACAATTGTCATAGATGATGTTACGATCGAAACCAACAGCTTAACGTCTAAGAGTCAAACAACTAGACCCAGAAAGAATCTATGATTGAGCCCACAGCCACCGCGATTACAGGCGAGCCTTATGCTGTTTCGTTTAGCCAAGAAGATAATTTATTTATATACTGATTTATCAATCCTTCCTTTATTTTTAACAAAAAAGCTTTCGTAATACTTACCCATTATCAACATGATGACAGGCAAAGTTGAGAGGCAAGCGAGGAACACGGTCATCACAACTGTAACAAAGAAAAATATTGGCATTGTTGAAATAAACACTTTAAAAAAATTGGTCCATATTAGTCCACATATTATAAAGAGGAAAGATTTGTTGTTTGCATTATAAATCTACTTTATTCAGGAGTAACATAATTATGCTATATTTACTTATTAAATTCATACGGGCACGGGGGCTAGGCGGGTAAAACCGCGTACGGGAAGCTAATAATATAATACAATAACCCTCTGTAAATCCCCCAAAACACTAAAAGCCATAATCTCACAATCTCCCCGCCAGCGACCGCCCTGTGCCGAAGTCCAAGTCCCACAGGGAACGCCCTATTGCGCAGGTTGCTTAGTTTGTAGTTTTTAAACCTTTTATCATGGCTAGAGCTCTGCTCGCGTTTATCCCCGATGAAGTAGCAACAGCCTCGTGGCTAACTACATACGTCCGTCTCTCGACCGATCTTGGCTACGGCGGCCAATCTCTAAAAATATTAGCCGAGTCTGTGCACAGGTGTGTGCGCAAACATAAATTCACTCACTATCTTTGTACGCTCAAAATTCGATGGGACAGTTACCGACTCGACCAGTGAGAGATCAGGCGCAGTGCCAACATCTAAACGTGCTCTCCGAGGCACGAATACGTTCTTAGAATTCACATGAGTGAATATTTCTAGTAACACAAGTTTCTGCCCAACCTGGAAATCAAACCCGTGAAAAAAACGTTTGTTTTTATTGGTTTGTATGAATGCTAGACCAAAGAGGCAGAATGTGTTATATTTATTTATTCATTTAATACAATACATTATAATATAAGTACCTAATATCGGATATGGAGACAATCCGTTATCACTTAGTATAATATAATTTATGTTATGTTATAATATTATTCTGGAGCATCTTGATATTTTTAATCGTTATATGTTTTTTTTGTTTTTTTTTGTTTATATGTCGATCATTAAAAAACATAACTAGAGATACATAAATATTTTTTACTCGTAACTATTATACAAATTATTAACAACCCTAAACAATTTAATTCGGTACATTGCTAATCGAGCAACGAAAACCCCCTGGGTAGAAGATTGCTATTGACAGAAAAAAAATATTTTAGACATCCCATGGGTAATGATAATATTGTCTCGTTTTGATTAAATGAGAATGTTAAACATAGTAACACAATAATATGCGAAGTGAATAAAAAATTACAGCTTTTTAAAAATACAAAGTTAAAGGCAAGGTTAACACACTGCCACGCACCACGCAGCGTAGCGCGTAAGTGCGTGTTATAACGTTGCTTGTAAGTTTCTCCGTTTGTATAGAAAACACGCACATTTCAACACAAAGAAAATGCATCCTAGCATGCATGCAAATCACGTGCCTACAAGCGGAGAAACATGAACCCGGCGCGTGGGTGCGTGCGAGATGCAAGGTATGGCACACCGAGTCCCAGAGTGCCGAGCGTGACAGCAAACAGTTTTGAATGAAATTAGTCAAAGCCGCCGTGAATCCATAAAACGCAATGCGCGGAAGTGCTAAAAAAACCCGTATAATTACGTAGACACGCAACAAGCAGCATGGTGCGTGGGAGTGTGTTAAACGCCAAATTGTACAAATGCTTGAATATCTTGAAACTTTACATCGTCATCATTGCACTATTAAAGACCATAAGTTCTAGAAGCATATCTTTAGGATTTTTCTTCCAGGTTTTCCAGAACCGTCAGAACCGTTCCACAGGATCTTGAAAGTAAAGGAATAGAGACTGCACTTGTGTTTGTGCACACACTTGTGACCTATAATATATCTTGCGCAAATGGCTAATTTTAACTATACTTAACATTAAAAATTATGAGCACTCGTGCGTGGATTAAATTGACTTATTCTAACTAAAGAAAACACTAGCTGCCGTAGCCCAATGGCTAGAGTGTTGACCTTGCAATCATATTGTGATCACTGGTTCGATGCCTACTCATTGCACTACCGACGTGAACCCACTTATAAGACAAGCATTTTAAACTAAGCACAAGGAGAATACTAATAGTGTACAAAAACTCTACTAGTAATCTTAAAAAAAAAGGATTTCGCAGTCGCTAACCACAAAATTAAACACGTACTATATTGGAATGACATGTTTTTGCAAGCTTCACTAGCAATAATTCCAGGCCAGATACAGATAGCACACAGTAATACATTTCGTTTGCCAACATCTGCCAGTACTTTGTCTACGTCATTCGTTTGTTTGCGATGTCCTCCACAAAAGACAGATTACTTTGATGTCAGATTTGTCTTTGAGAATATATGTCTGTTATTGTCATTTTAGACTTGGTCATTGAAAAATTATTTTGCTTTTTGGGACAAATATATTATAATCCAGGAGATATGCCAATTTTGCAGATTTGGCGTTAGTTAACCGTTTGGAGATGTCGTAAATCGAGTTATTGAGCTTATGTTTTACACATTCTGGCTGTTATTCTGCTATGACTATTTTAAAGCCATTTCATTAAATGGCTTTAAAGTAGTCAAGTTAAAATTGATTAATTATTTAACTACGTGGCGGTGGAGATTTGTTTTTAAGAAACTTAGGTAAAATTAAGTTTTGATAGTAAATATAAATAAAAATGGATCACCAAAATGTATGTTCGCGGCAACGACTTCACCAATTTTGTTTATTATGTTCCTATTGTATTCGTAATTATATACGGGAAATGACAATTTGACGGACGGACACAGGCCGAATATGTACAGCTACTTAATAATTAAAACGTAGGTTTTGGCAAACTTCGGAAAATAAAATATTACTAAGAAATATTTAATTTAATATTTGGTCAATACCAATCGGTTTTGAGGATAAAAATAAAACCAATCTCTTATTTCACACTTTTGTGATGAAATAGAGATAGGTACCAAGGACAAAAAGGACTAACAATTATCATTGAAAGTTAACTATATCTCATAATTTACAATTTTTGTCTTTATTACTGGGACATCATAACAATGAAAATTAATTTGGTATGACTCAAAACTACTATGTAAGATACCTCTAGAAAAAATATTTTTCATTAGAAATGATTTGATTATTCGATATGTCAATTCTGGATTAATTCATTTTTGCCTAATTCTCCATCTCCAGTTGCTTTGGGGCTACGGTTGGAATAACAAAATCATGTTTACGTTTTATTCTTAAACTAGCGGGTGGCTTTTATATTTACGGGGGAAGTCCCCCGTAAATATAAAACTTTATCTTCAATCACTTTATCTATTAAAAAAATCCGCATCAGAATCCGTTTCGTAGTTAAAGATATAAGTATACATAGGGACAGACAGACAGCGGGAAGCCACTTTGTTTTATACTATGTAATGTTAAAATAGTACACAACAGTACTTACTAGTTCTGTTCATAATCTTGGCAGCTCTGCACACGAAGTCGACGGTCCCTGAGGCCTCCATATTGGCGTCCTTCAGTTGATAAGCAACGGAGCCGTAAGTTGTCAGTCCCATACCAAGGCCGAGTCCAGTCCTGTCGTTGTACTTCGCTTGTTCTCCACAGAGACGGCGCTGTTCATCCCCTGATACCTGAGAAAATTTATTATGACGTGTTACAACATATTTATTTGTTTTTGTTAACGCCGAAGAAGAAAAACGTCAGTCGCATATTGACGTTTTCCTTCTCGCATTGTAAACTGGGATTAAAAACTGGATTGATTTTCCAATATTATAGAGAAGGTCTTGCATTATATTGGCAAATCAACCCGCAGTCTTCATAAAAACAGGTTTTTACAGCGGGCTGACAACTTTTTCTTGTTTACCGCGTATTGCTGCGGCTGCGTTACGTAAACCCTTAGTCTACGAGCCGTATTACGACCACGGCCTAACGCCTAGTGCGTGGTATTAACCAACGCAGCCCGCATTTGAATTTTATCTATAATAATATTAAGCTGGATAATTTATTTGTTTGCTTGAACGCTCTAATCACAATAATTACAGATCCAATATCAAAATTATTACAGTGAGATATTTCTTACATCGAGAAAAGCTTTATTTCATTTTGTAGTTCTTACGGGAACGGGAGTTATGCGGGTAAAAATGCACGCGGGAAGTTAGTATGAAAATAAAATCACTGCGTAAACGGACTCATACAAAGTCATATGTTTAAATTTAGTGTGGTACTTGCTATCTGCGTAAATGAAGCTTAAGTAATACTTTCTAAGGTTTTGAAAATAGTAACACAATTATTCGTAATAATATAGATGGTATTGTCATTGCGGACAAATTTTATTGCAACATTAAAAATATTACCATCGCAGACATAAGAACCGCACTTAAGAATTATATCTTTGTCATTTGATCATAATTGAACAAACTTTATGTTAGTTCGTCAAGTTTACGCTTTCTCAAATTGCTTTTCTAATGTTAAATGTTCTCTAGCAATCTAATATAATTTTTGTACTAAAATTTTAATCTTAATTAAATATTATGGCGGTGAAAGCGATGCTATTAAAACTATTAGAGAAAATTATTTTAGCTAAAGCAAGGAGTAGAATCAATTGATGAGTTATTATTACTTGCAGGAGAAATATTTAATTTTCAATCTGTGTTTTAATTGCTTTTCATGAAATTTTATCTCGATTTCGATTTTACTATTACTTGATCAAAATATTGAGAATGAATATTTATAATTCAAACAAAAGCTAGATATCAGAATTTCGAAAGAACCTTTGATACTTTATAGATATTTTTATTTGAATCGGATACGAGCACCATGAAGTTAGCCGGTAAAACAAAAACAGACAAATTGAAACCACCACTAATTTTGAAAAAGGTGGTCGAGCATCATCTGACCTCGCTTTTCGATTCTACAGTTATTATACCCAAGTAACGCCTCATGTTTTCACTTACTTTCAATTATACCGCACATAAACCATATAATTATCAAAATTAAAGTCTGCTATTTCAGACTAAAGTGTGCTAAATTCCGTTGAGTTGTCCTAGCGTTTTTAGTCACAAAAATCCACCCATCCATCTGTTCTAATTCATCCAAACTTACGCTTAGATAGAGAAGAATAAGAATATGGATGAAACTTACATATTATATATTAGCTTCCGTGGGTGGTTTCACCATCGTTACTCCCGTTCTCGCGGCAAGTTCATAATTAAATATAGCTTATAGCCTTTCTCGACAAAGAGGCTAACTAACACTGAAAGAACTTTTTAAACAGACCAGTAGTTCCTGAGATTAGCGTGATCAAGTAAACAAACAAACAAACTCTTCAGCTTTATATATTAGTATAGATTTAAATAATTTACTACTGAAACTCCACTTACTTGACTAACAGAACTGGAAGCCCTTCTGGAGCCCGTGTCAGATAAAGCTCCGGTGCCGCTTGGTCTGCCGGCCAGCGACGCTCTGTACGGGGATACGCTTCTGCCACGAACAGCTAGACAAATAAAATAATTTGTTTATCAAGCTTATTAGATTCCTGTAGATATGGGTTAAATATCGGTCTCAGAGAGAAAATCTATGTGTAAAGGTATTTTCGGGCCTGACTTTTTTAGGAATTACCTTCCATGCCTCAGAAAAGACGTAACACCGTTACGCCCTGGTGTCATGACATCATACTTATGACAATCAAATCTAGTACCTACATTACAAAATAATGCCGCATAAGCTAAACTGCACTTTGACTCCTAGACAAAACGGAATTTCTTTGTAGCGATACAAAGAAATTCCGTTTTGTCAAGGGCTTACAGGGCTAAGCCCTCTAGCGATGCAGTGGTTATGGTAGTAGCTTTTGAGACCTGGTATGGTGTTCTGGTTCAAACCGCAGGTATTTATGTGAATCTAAAATAGTTGTTCTGAGACAGGGTATGTTATGTATCTGTAAATGTGTTTGTAAAGATTGGAAGGGAGTCAAATATTGTCGATACACATGCTTGCGTGCGTGGTGAAACATTAATTGGCTCACGACATAATCATAGGTTTCTTTACCGATGCAACAATAATTTACAAACATTTGCTAGCCTATTAATGTGACTGTATTTTATGCATTTTTTTATATGTATTGGGACTTTAATGAATAAAATAGTAGAGGACTACTTACCAGCACTTTGACTATCTTCACTCGGCCTCCTTTCTCTAGATATCAGTGGCTCCTGGAATGTTAATGTGAGGCTTCCTCTTGGACTCACTCGGGGTACATCAGTTGAATCGCCGGCCACTAAACTACCCCTCGCACTTCTTTCCGACGGAGCAATACTCCCTCGTGGACTCCGTTGTGAATCCGGAATCAAAGAACCTCTCGGGCTGCGATTAATGTCTGGTAATTCCTTTTTTAATGTAAATTCTGGTCCTCCACCTCCTCTTGGACTCGTCCTAGGACTTGGTCCTAAGTCTTTTTGACTTCTAGCTGGGTCTAATTGTATACTCGCTACGGAATGTCTTGGACTTCTCCCTACATCTGGTACTAAGGAATTTCTCGGCTGATTCCAAGTTGTTCCTTCAGGTACCAAACTCCGCCTAGGACTTCTTGCGGTTGCATCTGGCGTGATACTGTTCCTGGGACTCCGGTTAAAGTCTTGGGGGTTCAAGCTCAGTCTGGACCCATAGTTCATATCAACCGCCAAGTTGTTTCGTGACGGTGCCAAACTATTTCTTGGGTGTAAAGCTGTGTCTGGTGTTATTGAATTCCTAGCAGATCTAACTTCTGGGACTAAGGAATGGCGAGGGCTACGGTGATAGCCATCTAATGCTGCTTCGGGGGCGAGGCTTGCCCGTGGACTTCTTTGTGGCGGTGGCGTTGGCTCCATTTCCTCATCAGTTTCCGCAGCAGCTAACGATGCTCTTCGCGATGGGTTTGCTGAAGCTCTGGGAGACCTGGCTTGAGGAGATGTTGCGGCACTTCTTGAGGCACGCCGCCGCCGTGATGATGACGTCCGGTGCAACATTTTGTCTGCTTACATGTAAATTGTTTTCTCGACAAATCTCATGTTAATTCCAACATTGTTTCTGAAACAAAGAAAGAAATCTTTTATGAAGAAGTATCAAAAAATTTGTATTCTTGACTGTCATTTTTAAACTTAAGTTTTTAATCCGATTATGGAGCCGCAATTCAAACTTTTTCTTTGTTTACAAGCGCTGACCGCGAATATTAATGTTTTATAGTACAAAATTTGTACGAAATAATCCAATGTAATTTATCAAAGTTTCGAATTTCATGGATATTAATTTTGACTTACTTTAGTGTATTTTGCGATATTTATTGATATTATGTGTAAGTATGATGTAGCGTATAATTTATTATCAAGGCATGGCGACCTAAAACATATTCACATATTATTTAAACATAAAAAAAATTAACCTTAAATGACAACCTCCGTAGCGTAGCGGTATTTGGCTCGCCTTGAATCTCGGAGGTCGTGGGTTCGATCCCCACACCGGACCTGAAATCTTTGTGCAATTTCTAAGATTTCTGGTTTGGTTGGTTGAGGGACTACCCTCCGTGCCTCGGAAAGCACGTTAAGCCGTTGGTCCCGACTGTTATAACATCATCTATAACAATCGTATATCAAGTAATGGGCAGCAGCGATTCCTTGTTTGGTACAACATAATACTGCGGTCACCAACCCGCCTGCCAAGCGTGGTGACTATGGGAAATACCCTCCCTCGGGAGGAGGCCCATGTTCAGCTGTGGACGTTATACGGGCTGATACTGATGATGATGATATTCTTATCGCAGTATTTTCAATGTCCTACTTTACTTCAGTCACTTTATCAACTCGTTGACGTCCACTGCTTAACATGAGCCTCTTTTTTAACAAACCTTGGCAAGCCATGGTCATTGTATATTGCCGTAATCACCACGCTTGGCAGGCGGATAGGTGATTGCAGTAATATGGGAATATCTTTGACCTGATAAATGTCGCTTTAAATGTCATATGACGGACAAACTAGCGTATGGCCCGCCTTGTATAAAGCGGTAACCGTAGCCTGTGAACGCTTGCAATATGTATAAGAGATATAACTTTGGTCATATTGAGTTGTCTGAGCCTGTTTGCCTCAAGTAAGCCATTGATTTATTTATTTGTGTGATTTATAATGTTACTGGCTTTTACCCGCGGCTTCGCTCGCATTGAAGCCAATGTCCCTATGTTACTGATACCTTCAAGAATATGTGTACAAAATATCATGACGATTGGTTAACTATTTTTCGTGTGAAAGCGTAACAAACAAACTTACATTCACATTTATAATATTAGTAGGTAATTGGCTGTGATTTATACTAATATTATAAAGAGGAAAGATTAGATTGTTTGTATTGAATAGGCACCGAAACTACTTGACTGATTTAAAAAATTCTTCACCGTCGGAAAGCTGCACTATCCTTGAATGACATAGGCAATTTGAAATTATGAAGTTTCCACGGGAACGAGAGTTACGCAGGTGAAAACGCGCGTGGAAAGCTATATTCTATAAGATGGATATGCTTCTAAATTCTTAATCGAATAGCTTACTGAACGTAACCATGCACTACCTCTCTTATTTATTAAATCAAATGTATAAAACTAGTTAATTGGTATGATTTGGAGTACAATTGCTCCCCGTGACAGTAGCAAAAAACTTCCTAAAATATAAAAATCACCATTCTCCAATTATGTTTGTAGCGATTTCTTTAGTAGCCGCGGCAATTACACGAAGACGACCAGAGCCATCTAGCACTTAACTCTCCACCTAACCTGTATCACGTAATATAAGTTTGCAAGCCAATTTAAACATATACCAGTTCTGAACAGTAACAATTGGCCATCGGCCACCGGGCATACCACCTCCCACGGCAAAGTTCTTCATTTTCTGTGGAAGAGCATCAGCAACCGTTCTTCTGGATATTTTTAAACCATTTAATAAGAGCAGCTACTCGGCTCGCTTTAAAAAAAGATACAGCAAAAGAGTATTATATATCTGATCCCAGGTGGCTCGTGATACGGAAAAATGGAAAGAAGGAAAAGAATTATGCAGGGCAAAAGTGCCCTGCATAATTAACAATTTAGATTAAACTTGTCTAAAGAGCCTCTGTAAGTTGTCTTCGCCCACCCGCATGCCTTCCAAAGGTCCGAGATAATGACAACATATAAAATAATGTATCTCTAATTTTTAAGGTAACATGAATGAAAAGCCTGCACTACACATTAAAGTAATTCAAAGACGAAGGAGGTAAGTTCTTAACTTTGTATGCTACAAAAGTAAGTCCAAGTGTTCCTTTAGCCTAACTTCCAAACGTTGAGATTGCGCCACCGTCAAAGGAGTCAATGCATTTCGTAGTTCTACTAGCGGTAGAACTACGGAATGCATTGACTCCTATGACAGTGGCGCAATCTCAACGTTTTAATACAACTGGGGTTTCTTCATCGATTCAACCTCTCTGTAATGTAGCTTTTAGTGTTATTCACTTAATAATAAATTAAATTTCGGAGGTCTTTATGTTTTTTAGAGAAATATGTATATTTTACCCTTAAGGATCATAAGGTCATAAGGACTCATAAGGATATCCTTGACCTAAATATATAATAATAAATGGTGGTAAATTATCTTCTACTGCTATGCTTCAGAGCTCATTTTAAGAAATAGTGAAATAAAAACTATTTCGATTTTACCAACGAAGTAATTTCGATCTGTATTTTTAATGCTATTAGAAATTGCTATTACGTTACGGCTAAAGCCAGAACCCGGCTACACCTAGTTTTAACAGGTTAGTACTAGATGTGGTCACTTGCTCTTTAATAATTCTAGAATAAACTAGTTCTTTTCGAGTAAAACTTAGTCTAACCGGTATTATTCCGGATTCAACTGGGTCCTTCCAAACCCTAGTGAATGATATTATTTGGTCTAGCCTATATCATATTCACTCTACTGAATAAACTAATCAGTATGAAACAATTGATAAAACACAAAGGTAACCACAACATAAGCATCACATTTAAAATTCATCTGTTCGTATGGCTGTCTCCTTAATAAGAAGTGACACAGCCTAATAGAGGATATTTGAGTGGGTATATGCATAGCGGGAGAAACCCTACAATTGGACAGGCTCGGTGATGCCTTTATCGTAATCAAGACAGGGCGACACCAAGAGGTGTAGTATGTAGTATGCTACTACTCATCATCACAAATAAGTAACAAAATCCACTTTTTTATTTATAACCTTTCTACCAATCAGTATTAATTGGAATTCCTGTAACCATTCATATTTTGTATATTCTTTTCGTAACAATATATTTTAAGGCTGAATTTCTCGTCACTAACAATAATATTTTATTCAACAAATCCTTTGTAAGATTCCATTTATATTTTACAATTCCAATACGTACCCGTGTTACATAACCCGCACGAGAGGATTTACCTCCATTTCAATTTCATATATTTAAACAGCAATAAACGATAAAGCCCTGTATTTGTTGAGAAATTCTCGTATTTTTCACTCAATTCATGAGATTGTAATGTTTGATTCAACCATGAGTTGTGAGCCGACTATATGGTGGTTTTACCAGTGTAACTCCTGTTCCAGTAGGAGCTTTATAATTAAATATAGCCTATAGCATCGTCCGATAAATGGACTATCTAACACTAAAAGATTTTTTCACATCGGATCAGTAGTTTCTCAGATAAGCGCGTCAAACATTTGGTAATTATTTAGCCACTATTGCAGTGCATTCATACAAACTCTTCTGCTTTATATATTAGTAACTAGGATATTATTGGTTGGTAAAATGCAGGTCTATTGAAAGAAATTTCTTAAAAAATAAGTTATTCGAAAGGTTCAGGCAATGTTCGGTACCAACAGCAATATAAAAATATCCTAGAAGATGTGAGGATAATGTTTTATTTTTGTGATAAATATTGTAAGCTAAGTAGTATAGTGATACTGGTCTATTTAAATAAATTTAATGGACCAGTAATATTTTATTATCACAACCATGTTACTCCTATTCCCAAAGAAACTACATCCTAAAATAGAACCTATGTTACTAATATTTTAATTTCCCAAAATTTTATAAAACATAAGATTTTAATTTTAAAATATTTTTTTATGTTGAAAAGCTATCGTTTACGTAACAAAGTATAAAGTAAACGATAGGTTTGCAATTAAAAATAAATAAATTGTAAACCTAAATGTAAACAATTTAAATGCAGTTTAAATGCTTTATACCATGGTTAGTGTACAAGGTCTTTGAAATATTGACTCAAATCTACGCTCCCACTCAGATTTATTAACAATTCGCCTTTTTGTATCTCCCGTAGAACTTTATTTGGGCTTAATTTGAAAAATTGCCGCAATAAAAAATGTTCTGGCTAAATTACTTTCCTGACGACCTTTTTGTATACGCGGCTAATAGTTTCTGGAATGACTTTAGAAAAGAAATCGGGGAATTAGTTTTACAAAAAAAAATTGCAAGATTTAAATATGCACTTTTCATTCTAACTGGTTTGAAATTAAATGAAATTTTAACATCAGCATGTATGCATGTAGACGTACATATACACAGAATGTATGTATGAGACATACATAGGTCTTCCATGGCATGTCTTTTGTCACAGTGACCGTAGTCAGCATAAGTGATTGGTGATCACTTTATAGTCCTCTATATAAAAATATTTATAGTATAGGCCTTAGAACGCCTATTAACATTTGGGAAAGGACAATGTTCTAGTTGATTAATTTCAAATTATGATGTTAATTTATGAAAGTATTTATCATAAGGAACCTTAATATAACAACTTCAGTTCACATAACTAAAAAATGGCTTTGTTATTTGAATTTAATATTATTTTCAGGCTAGGTCTTTAATGGCTAAAACCACTATACGCCATTTTATAATGTCATAGGTCAAAAATAAAGTTTATTCGCTATTTTGGGCTCTGGCTTCGAAAGCCTTTTGAGCTTAGTTTATTCATTATATTTAGGGATGTTATGATAATTACTGTATTGTTTTTGTAATTTAACACCATTCATGAATATAAGAATATAAATTAGGGCGCGATTCTTTCATGCAGGAGACTGGATTATATATAGACCAAAATAGCAGATACCGTTTTCGTCTCTCATATCAATTTTAAAACATTTATTTAAGAGCTTTTTAGCTCTCAAAACTATTTTAAACCACATAAAAGCAATTTCCAAAAACTGACAACTAACTTATTAGCTGTATATAGAGTGAACGCTATATTAATCAACAGTGCTATAGTTAAGGCAGTTCAATATCTTTTGAATATTTTGTACATCTTTAATTCGTCTCCAACCATCGATTCATCATCTACAATTGCCTCTTTCGTAAATGTTTTATAAAGATTTACGAGTTGACGTACTTATTTTATATAATTTCTGATTTACTCAATGTTCTTTCCATTTTAACTATGCTATTTATCAAAAGCTTTAACTCTTATCTATAACATTTAATACAAATGACTTGTTTATTATTAACCAACACGGAAGCAATAACCACGACACTGTGGGGTGGTAAACCGCAACGCACTAAACCGAACTACCCTCATTTGAAGCACGCGACGCTATTGTTCACTAATGCGCATTGTTTGTGTGAACTTTCATTTCTTATAGATAAGATAACATATTTTGCTGCATGATGGATGAGGAATACAAAATAAGAAAATAAAGGAATAATTATGAAAGAGGTCGAATCCGACTCGGCGGGGCAGGGTTTGAGAAGCTTCCAGAGATATCGTCCAAAATACCTCAGTGCCTTAAAACGAAAGTTTTCTATGTAAGTTACCAGACATGACAAATGGATCTGAGATGTGGTCTCTCACTATGTGCCTCTTAAAAAAGCTTAAAGTCGCTCAGCGAGCTATAGAAAGCTATGCTTGGCATTTCTTTGCGTGATCAAATCAGCAATGAAGACATCCGCAGAAGAACGAAGGTCGCTGACATAAGTGAACGGAATAGTAAGTTGAAGTGGCAATGGGCAGGACCCATAGCTCGAAGAACTGACGGCCGATCGAGCAGAAAGTTTCTCGAGTGGAGACCACGAAACTGGCAAACGTAGCGTAGGACGACCGCCTGCACGATGGACCGACGACCTCATAAAGGTCGCAGGGAGTCAGTGGATGCAGGCCGCTAGCAATCGTTCCCGCTGGAAATCAATGGGGCGGCCTTTATTCGGTGATGGACGACAACAGGCTGACATAATTATGATGATGATGAATAAATTAAGAAAAGGTATTTAGGCCGAAAATGTTAGAATTTAGGCCAGAAAACGAATGAACATCTAATTTCAGTTTCGAAGAAGTGTTGCTGTGATAGTTATTTAGTAGACAAGACTGCAATAGTGGCTAAATAATTACCAAATGTTCGAATGGTTCAAATCCCAACTAAGATTTATGTGAACCACATTGTTATGAATCTGGGTTTGCCTTTGCGTCCCTGAATTATGTGTTTATAATATCCCCGGATGTTTGCCGTGTGGTGTCCGGCTTAGAATAGACCACCCCATGTCTTAATAAGGGTGTGGTAATCGGCGATTAAGGGTAATAAGCTGACGAATGGAAACAGCATCTATCAGCTCGAGGTTAGTTACATCTTATTGCGATCTCCAATCCTCCTGCCAAGCGTGGTGATTATGGCATTTTCAGCAGTGGACATAAACGGATATTTTTTTTTTTAAATGTGTGTGAAAGTATTTATTGCCTTTCCGCGGGAGATGTTTTTTTTTTAAGAAAATATTTATAATATAAAGATAAAAATATAATATTGTAAGATGGTGTGATATTTTGTACGCTTCAAAATCTATTCTAATAAATAAACATGAAGAGTTGAATGCGCTAATCCCAGGAACTACTAGACCGATTTAAATATTCTTTCAGTTTTATATAGCCCATTTATTAAGGAAGGCTATAGTCTATTTTTAAAAATTCTTACGGGGACGAGATTTATGTCCGCGAACAACTTTATAAGTATATTTCACGTCTTTTGGGGAAAATTTTCAACTAACTTATTTAATATACGCTTCATCAAAACAGTTTAAAATAATAAGATTGAGGTGAACGCGAAAAACTCCGCTAACTTCGAAGTTGAAATGGCGGCCGCACTTCCGGTTGACACGATTACGCGGGAAACATACCGGAAATTGCGAAACCGTGCTCTGAACACTGAGATACTCTATTTATAGAGAATGTGTAGTAATGGAGACGTATTGCTCTGTCTTATATAATATATCCTATAGGTACTAATATATAAAGCTGGAGAGTTTGTTAATTTGCTAGAACGCAATCATTATAGGAATTAGGTAGTAGTCCGATTTGAAAAATTGATTCGGTTATAAATAGCCCATTTATTGAGGAAAGCTTAAGGCAAGAAAAAAGAAAATAAATCATGAAGTTTCTACGGGTACGGAAATAACGTGGGTGTGACCTAGTCCATGACGTTCCCCTAATGCCAATACCATTATGTCAGAGTAAATCTCAACCGGTCATCCAAGTCAAACGTGGAAAAAATAATTTGAGATTTATTTGCCCTCTAAAATCCAGTCAATACATTTCCCTCAACTTCCAAGGCTTGAAGTTAGACTTATACTGCTACGCCACGTAGATTAAATATGAATAGAACGTAAACAGCCCCATACAAAAAAATACCAACTATACTAGCAACCAACAGTGCAGGATTAAGCCAGCGCGAGGCCTGTAGCAAATTATGTCCGGAGGCCCCTCTTAGTAATGACTCAGAGTCGCTCAACGAGTTTTTTTTTAGGTCCACCTATTCAATATATTAAAAAAAATCCTGTGGATCTGAATCATGGTGTATCATGATTCAGATCCATAATTGGATCCAATATAAAAAAATGTAAAAAAAAACCCATGATTCAGATCCACAGGTTTTTTTTTTCATTTTTTTATATTGGCTCCAATTTCTTAATTGCACGTATCTTGGCATGCCCCCCCAAATCACGCGGGGCCCATATCATTGCCTTGCTAAATGGCTAATCCGGCACTGGCAGCCCCGGCTTTGGACTGGTAGTTAAACTAAAAGTAATTAACACAAAATCTTGACAAATTTCCTCTCAACTGTGAAGACACAAAATGGCAATTTTAAGGTCGTCTGTGGAGCAAAGTTTAAGCGCATACGTGCTGTCCCCCACGGGGGCCATCACACAGAAGCGGCATCTGACATTGTGGCCCCGACAGGGCCAATGAGTTGAGACAATATATTCATAAACGGTAAACCTTCATCAAGAAACATTCTATCTATTGGTAAAAACGTGCTGTAGTTTTTATGTTTATCGCCAAAAGACAGGCTGACAGGCGCGGCGGAAGACTTTGTTTTATAATTTATATAGAAAGGTCAAACCACTGAGTAGCAAATTAATTGATTTAATTTACATTTAATTACGTTTATTTAATTTAAATTTTATTCGTTAACATAATTTACATTTCATCTCGTTAATTCTATTGGCAATGATCAGTTTTATCAGTACCTAAGTATTAGTTCGACAGCATAAATTAGATATTATTTGCTTACGAGATAATTCTAAACGATCTCTTGATAAACTCCGTGACATTGTGGTATATATAAGTTTCAAAGGTCTTAGGTCCCGTGCAAGAAATATAAAGTTGTTGAACAAATACCTTACGTGTCTCGGAAAGCTCGTTAAGGTGTTATATTCAAAAGTTGCGACATCATATTAGATTATACTAATATATAACCTCAATCTCTCCGTCGTCAGCGACTGCCGAGGTCCAAGTCCCACAAGGGACGCCCTCTTGCGCAGGTCGCTTAACTTGTAGTGTTTAAACCATTTACCTAGGCTGGAACTCTGCTGGCCTTCATGCCCGGTGAAGTAGCAAAAGCCTCGGGGCTAACTAAATATGTCCGTCCGAAAAAAAAAAACCTAATATATATAGCTAAACAATTTGTTTGATTGTTTGCTTGTTTGGACGGGCTTATCTAAGTACTGGTCTTTCAGTATTCGATTTCCTATTTATCGGGGAAGGTTAGAGGCTATATGAAGTTGGTATGTTCCTACGGTAACGGGAATTACGCAGGTGAAACCGCGCGCGAAACTAGTCTATGCAAGCAGCGTTAACGTTTACCTATTGCGATCACCAACCAAGTTACCAAGCATGATAATGAAAAAACACTTCTTCGAGAGGACTCATGTTCAGCAGTGGACGTTATATGAATTGACGAGCTACCCGTGCGGTATAACTCGCGTAGCTCCCGTTCGCGTAATAAATTCATAATTAAATATAACCTATAGCTTTCGGTGATACCATTTATCACAGAAACTATAGGCTTTATATCTGACTATGAATTTCTAGCATCAATAATTTATTCTTACTATCTATCAAACACTGCAAGAATTTTTCAAATTGGATCAGTAATTCCTCCGATTAGCGCGTTCAAACTAACTGATTAACAAACTCTTCAGCTTTATATATTAGGTTAGAAGTATCATCATCATCATCAGCCGCTATAATGTCCACTGCTGAACATGGGCCTCCTCCCAAAGGAGGGTATTTGGCAGGCGGGTTGGTGACCGCAGTATAATGTTGTACCCCACATGGAAACGCTGCTGCCCGTTCTACGATTATTATAGATGATGTTATATCAATCAGGACTAACGGCTTAACGTGCTTTCCGAGGCACGGAGGATAGTCCCTCTACCGACCAGACCCAGTCAGAAATCTTAGAATTTACACAAAGATTTCCTGTCCGGCGTTGAGATCGAACCCACGACCTACGTGATTTAAAGCGAGCCAAATACCGCTATGCTACAGAAGTTGTCTAATTTATAATAAAATATAGTCGTGTTTATAATATATAATGGAAAAATATTGTGGCTTAAAGGTTTTTGCACAAAAATATAATAAGCCTATAAAATATATATGATTGCTTTGAAATGAATTTCAAAGATTTAAAAACTTTATTTTTTATATAAAGCGAATGAAATTTTGAAAGCGAATTTTGTATATAAATCGAATGAAATCCTATTTGTAAAACCAAAACAAAGACGCAAGGATTACGAAAATGTTCAAGAAGCGTATTCTTTAAGAAACCAAACAAAAGTTTTTATTTGAAAATAATGGAGGGAATCTAAATTTTATATTCAATATTTACAGTGAAACAAAAAATAATCTTTTGTAAACCTTTTCTTTTTATAGTTTACAGCTTTTTAAGCCTGCGTCATTTTGTTACATAATTCTACCGTTCCATAATCAGTCCATGGCACGTCCACTGTTGAACATGGTCCTCCATGGTCGCCTCCTACGGGAGAGTTTTGCTATAGTCAACTCGCAAGCCAGACGGGTTGGTGACCGCAGTATTATGCTGTAACTGATATACTGTTGTTATAAACGATGTTATTACAATTGGAGTCAACGACTTAATGTGTTTTCCGAGCCATGGAGGGTAGTCCCTCAACCAATCAGATCCAGATCTATGACAAAATCTACGATTTTGTATACAGATTTGTGTCTCTAGCTAGGCTAATCAGATTTGTATCGCAACGGTGCTACGGCGTAGCAAATCGTAGCATCGTAGCTAAACGTTTCACTTGTACTTTTTAATACCCAAACTTTTCGTATTTCGTGCAATACTCAAATGTATTTAAACCCATTTCCTTTACTTGTAATAATTTGAAACTTATATCAAGGTTACAAATTAAGTACTTATATTTGATTGCTCTGAATTGAAACTAATTCAGTATTTGGACATAAAAGACTTTATAAATTGTAACAAATTCTGATGGATCAAAGACTTTCATTGACACGTAAAGTTTCCTTGTTGGGTTCTAAATAAATAAACTCTTTTCCTTATTTTGCTCAGAAATTGCTTAGTTCGAATTTATGCTTTCCGAATTTTATATAATCCTTTCGCAATTGAATGCTCTTTTGTCAATTTTGTACTGTTATTAATTTATTTTTTGTTGTTATTAAGATTTTTATTTGTGAATTCAAAAACTGTTTGGTTAATAATATATGTTTGTTTGCTTAATCTTAAGAACTACTGATCCGATTTGAAAAAACATATTTCACAGTAAGAAAGATACGTTATAGCAGTATCATTGGCTATATTTAATATTAAAGTTCCTACGGGTCGGGAGCTACGCCGGTGAATCCGCGCTCGAAGCAAAAGTTCATAAATTAATGTAATGCCATTATTTAATTCTTATTCTTAAGCTTCTTGTTTTTCATAGACACTGTTTAGAAAGTTTTAAAATATACTGTGTATGGTGATTTTTTTAAACATGTAGTATGTTCGCACGCGAATTAAAACTCATACAAATACTGCTGGACTTCGAATGGGAACATTTACCTG
Source organism: Nycteola revayana (assembly GCA_947037095.2). Taxonomy (NCBI): domain Eukaryota; kingdom Metazoa; phylum Arthropoda; class Insecta; order Lepidoptera; family Nolidae; genus Nycteola; species Nycteola revayana. The sequence goes on along the minus strand of OX344841.2, from coordinate 13,716,288 downwards.
CGCAAAAAGGACGGTGATAAGCAAATCCTCATAAACTCTGAGAAGTGTCTAAATACATTGAAGGAAATTAACGTGTGACTATTTTACCTACAATTTTCAATTCCTTTTGTGTATTTTTTATTCTTATTATAAAATATGTTGTACTAATTCTAAAACTTCATTATAAACACCATATACACAGTCACGCATTATTTACACCCACACTAATAATTTTCTTATTCTACACATACAAAACACGAAACGAACACCTGACCAAGCCATCTAGAAAGCGATGTAACTCTAAAGTCTTCTTATCACTAAATAGTAAATATCGTGCATTTTTTTTTAAACTAAAAAGGAAATATATAAATTGCTAATACACTTAATTATATTAACAAAGATCTTGAACATCTTACAGTAGGAAATTCCCTTAAATGCTCTCCAAATGACTCTTATAAATACGTAAATAATTCCATACAAACATACGAAGTATAAACAAAAATTTCGATTCGCTACAAGCCCTGTTGCAAGCAGCAAGATACAAAAATCAACTTTGACATAATAATTTTGACGGAATGTTGGCTTAACATAACTTATAATCTACCTACTCTAAACGGAATGCAACCACATTATTCAAAAATTAATTGTAACCAAAATGATGGCGTTGTCATTTACTCTAAGATAGGGCTAAACATAAAAGTTTTTGAACCTGAGTTCCAATGTGGAAACTGCCTTGTGTGCCAAATAGACGCCAAATTAGCAGTAATATCAATATATCGCTCACCATCGTATAATACCAAAGACGACTTTGATAAATTCCTGAGTAGTTTAAACATAGTGCTTAATAAAACTTCTACGTATCCTAATTTTGCACTAGTAGGTGACATTAACGTAGATGTAAGTGAAGGCAATGAAAACGACCGCAGCTTCGACTACCTCATGTTAAATGCATCCCATGGTCTCCTACCCAGTCATGTGTTCCCTACTCGTATAAAACATTGTCTAGACCACTCGCTTATAAAAACAAAACTCCCTACAACCACACTTATCCTAAATACTTACGTGACAGACCACAAACCAATTGTACTATCAATTCAGAATGCCAACCCCTCAAGGAAATTAAACAACACGACTGCTCGTGTCAATTACGAAGAAATTCAAATAGAGTTGGAAAACACTGACTTCACAAATATATACAGTATTGGCGATGCAAATCTAGGTATCAATACGTTGGTCACTATGATTATGTCAGTTATAACCAAGTATACTAAAATGATTAAAGTTCCGAGGAAACAAAGAATACTCAAGCCTTGGATAACTCCTGGACTTCTAAGATGCTCCAGACATAGAGATACACTCCATAGCAAATCCAAAAAAGAACCAGACAACCTAATACTCAAAGCCTCTTACACGAGATATTTCTATAATGAGCTACTCCGTAAACTAAAAACTTCATATGAAAGCTGTAAACTGGAAAAAAATAAAAATAATCGTAGAGATCTTTGGAATACCATCAAAGAAATAACAAACACGCAGAAGACACAGAATACACCGGTAGAATTGCTTACATCACATGACCCGAAATCATCTATAAACGAGGTATGTAAATATTTTGCAAATGTAGGTGAAAAACTGGCAGCTAACATCCAAGCACAAGACACATCATTACCCGTGGATACTCAGGATATAGGTTATTGTGATACTAAGTCTCCCGTGAACTCTCTGGTAATTCTTGAAACCAACGATACCGAAGTGGAGTCACAAATACTACAACTAAGGGATGATTGCGCTGTAGGATGGGATGGAATATCCTCCAAATTATTAAAAAAGTGCCGACACATTCTCGTGAAACCTATCACGTATTTGTTAAACCTTTGTTTACGAACTGGTGTTTTCCCTGATGCTCTGAAAAAGGCAGTAGTTCACCCCATACACAAGGGTGGGAATAGAAACTGTGTCAGCAATTATAGACCTATATCGGTACTTCCTGCGCTCTCTAAAATCCTCGCAAAAATACTTAACAAACATCTTAAATCATTTTTAGACAAATATCAAATAATTGCTAAGAATCAATATGGGTTTCGTTCAGGAACATCAACAGAAGACGCAGTACTCGATTTAAGCCAGGAAGTTGCCAAGAATCTTGACAGTAAAACAAAATGCCTCGGTATATTTTTGGACTTATCTAAAGCTTTCGACACAGTTTCAATTCCCGAACTTATTTCTAAGCTAGAACTCCTCGGTATAAGAGGCATAGCTTTGGATATCTTCAGAGACTATCTCAAAAACCGCACCCAGAGGGTTAAAATTGGTAACAACCTTAGCGATGAAGAATGTCTTACATATGGAGTCCCGCAGGGTAGTATTTTGGGTCCCATATTATTCCAAATTTATGTTAACGACCTCTGCAACATGGCCCTTCCCAACTGCAAAATATATGCCTATGCAGATGACACGGCGATAACAGTCTCTGGATCTACATGGGAAAGAGTCAAAACGTCAGCAGAACAGGCTCTCAGAAGTATAATGAAGTGGCTCAAAATAAACTTATTGACACTTAATGTACAAAAAACAGTATACGTACCATTTGCAATCCGACGCATCAACAAACCTCCACCAACATTCACAATAACAGCTCACACTTGCTCAAATCGACACACTCCACACCCATGTCAATGTCAAACAATTACACAGACGAAAGAGGTAAAATACTTAGGTGTACACATTGACGAAGGACTAAACTGGGACATACAACTTCACACACTCGTTACTAAGACACTACGCCTCATACATATTTTTAAACTCCTTAGACAATCAGCAAACACACACACACTGACAATGGTTTATTACGCATTATGCCAATCGGTGCTAGGTTACTGCATTACAGCTTGGGGAGGAGCATATAAAACCAACCTTCTAAAGGTAGAGAGAGCCCAAAGAACCATTCTTAAGGTTATGCTGAAAAAACCATACAGATACGCAACAACACAGCTATACTCCGATTGCAAGGTACTTTCCGTCCGCCAACTTTACGTACTGAAAGTTATATTAAGAAAACACACTGCATTACCACCATATGCCCCAAAAAAACGCAATTACCTGCTTCCAAGTGCTCCGCATAAGAGTTCTTTTGCTGAACATCAATATTTTATACTTAGTAACAATATATACAAAAAAGTGAATAAACAGCTAAATATAAAATGCCTAAATCTACTAAAAATTACGACAAAAGTGACTGAATGGCTTTTGCTGAAGGACTATGCCTACACAGAAACTATTATTGCCTACATCGCTTAACAATAACACACACACACACACGCACGCACGCACACACACATACACACGCACACCCACATACACACATCCACATGCATACACACACCCACACAGATTAAAATAGCTTATAGATACTTACCTATTAAGTAAGGTTTTTCATTTCACTTGTACTTCAACAAAGATTGTCGACAGAGTGCAAAACAATGTAACACGTTTGTACGGACCTAACTGGCCGAACACTGTACTCTTAAGATTCAGGGTCCGCCCTAGTTTAAGAGAACAGAGAGTTTCACTTATTATGCACAGATTACAAACCAACGAAAATTAATCATTGTAACTTGAACGATTTTGTAAATGTTTTTGTAACTGTAATTTTTTGGTGAAATAAAGTTATCCTTTTTTTTTAATGTTAAAATACACTTTCTAAATTTGGAAAATACAAAAGTGCCCGTCTCATAATGCTCATTCGTTCGACGAAAAGAAAATTATCGAAAAGAAAGACGAAAATTACCAATATATATAGGTATGGCACTCGTGTATTATTTGTTAATTTTAATTTTTCGTTAATAACAATTCAACGACGCTAAATATGATAACCATTTTCAATACCAATTTCCGCATAGCAGATCTAAAGCTAATAAAAAAAAATGATTAGATTAATTAATTTTTACGCCAGCTATCGTGTTTCAAACGAAAAGTTTTTTTCTATTTCTATATTTCTTTCCGGTTCTGTTATCTTAAATCAATTTTTACTAGTAACAGAATTATTCTCTATTAATTTATCTATAAAATGGTGCGCAGATTGAGGGTAACCTCCTCTTCTGGATTACCAATCGAGAAATTAATTAAATAGTCGCGGACCGAAACAAAACGAATTTTTCGGCAGTAGAGCACTCTCTAATGCTTCGCATTATGAGTCGTGCAATAATGCTTCGCATTATGAGTCGCGAAACAACACCACTAACCCAGAAAAATAACAATTGCGAAACCAATAACATAGTTCAAAGTTCATTATCATTTATTTCCGTAAAAATGGGTAAATTTGATTGGAATCGTCATATTTTTCCTTACTGTGCATTGCATGACGTGGCGACTACTGAGAATATAACTAGGGATAATATGTACTAGATTGGTAAATCCACATATTAATATCAATTTAACTACAAATCTGTTTTAAGGGGTCGTAGTAAAATGGCTAGGTCGTGGGCCTAGTGATCATGTGGTCGTCGGACCGATCCCCACCCATTGTACTACCGACGTAAACCCACTCGTAACACAAGCATTTAGCTTAGCAGAAGGGGTTAACAAGAATACAAGTAGGGTACAAAATTAAAATAAAATCTAACTGTAAGTTTCTAAATAGATTCATAACAGCCAATAGATATATGTATTATATCAAATAACTAAACGATCTCTCATCAAACGTTAAGTGTTAAACTAAACTCCACTATTATTACTAATGGATTTAATTTAAGGCTTTTGATATTACCTTGTCATTTAAGTATAAATGATTGGAAGGATGGGTTAAGACCGGCTGTTGAGGAAATATAACCATAGTAGCTTCGATCCGCGGTTATAAAAACTTCACAGCGGCCCTCTTTCATGAAGCACGTTCCACGAGTGCTGGTGTTTACTTTGCACATCAGTTAAACATTGCTATTCAACGGGGCAATACTGCTAGCATACTGGGAACCTAGTTAAATTTATTGACTAAATTCTTGCGTGGATTTACCCATATAACTCCCGTTCCCGTGAGAACTACATTAATAAATATAGCCTCAGTTACTTTTACATAACGTAGTTTTCTAATGGTGAAATATTTTTTCAAATCCGACCAGTATTTCTTGAGATACGAGCGGTCAAGCAAACAAAAAAATAGTTTATTTTTATGATATGGTAAAGATTTAGAATAGATTTTATTTTTTAAGTTAGTTTTAATTAAAATTGAAGATAGTTTTACATTTTTACAAAGAACTATAAGTTTAGCAAGAACCGAAAATCTATTCTTCACTACACAAACAACTTTATTTGTTGGGGAATGTGTTTCGTTTCTCCATCATCACTGTGACAAGGTAGTTGGAACTCCCCTCTTCATGAGAATGCTAGTTACTATATTAATACATGGAGGAGAAGATTGACGCAATATAACCCACAGGTGTACTTCCAACATCCCAAACAATTAATGTATTTTCAACTCGAACTAAATACATTTTTGGTTTATTAATAATTTCTTATTATATTCCGTTAAGATTGTTTTGTGTTCGCTGCGAAATCCCAAAGATAATTTAGTGGTTTTCCTCAAGATTCTATTTTTAAGCCCTTAAAGAACTTCGGAATTATTTTATAAGGTCATTTTCTTGCGTTCTCTTATTTTCATTATTAACCACGTATTTAAATTTACATTTAAGAGTAACATTATCAGCTCTATAACGTCCATAGCTGAACATGGGCGAGTTTTATATTCACCACGCTTGAGAGACGGATTGGGCACTGCTGTATTTTATCGTAACACTAGCTTCCCGCACGCGGTATCGTGCACTTAACTACCGTTTGCGTAGGAACTTCATAATTAAATATAGCCTATAGCGTTTCTCGATAAATGGGCTATTAAATCTAACATTGAAAGAATTATTGTAAATCTCTGTTATATGTTGCTGTGGTTAACGCTTTTAAGCAAACAAACAATATTTGTACTAACTGTATTTATAAGTAAAGATATAGAAACACTGCTGCCTATTACAATAATCATAGGTTAGATAAGACAATTGATACCTACAGGTTATCTAACTAGGAATGGAGGGTAATCCCTCCTTCTTTTGATTTTACACAATCACTTCTTGTTTAGGAGTCAAACGCATACTCTATAAAATGTAAGGAAGTTCTCAATATTGTACAGGTAAGAGACTAAGAGATGGTTTTTTATATTATTTTCACTTAACAATCTTACCTTAATGAAACGGCTCTCTAAGCGCGTATTACCATAAACAAACAATATGGCGCGCCAACTTAATAATTTCATTCATAAAATTACTAACAACAAAATTATTAACAGCTTCATAAACAAACTTTTTTTTCATGAATAAATTTGATTTAATTAACTAAAAATATATTTTACTCTGTAACAGTCTAATAAGAATAGTAAGTCAGTTAATGCACTTTCATTGCTTGTTTTTTCGTACCTATATCCAAACTTTAGGTTACCTAGAATTTATATAAAAGCAGATTTTCGGACTTACTAAATATTGCTAATGATCCCAAATTATCTTTTTAAAACACCTGGAGGTGTCTTTTAAAAAGGATAATTTGGAAAATTAATCTCAATGAATGCCAATCAGCACTAAGAAAATTAATCTCTGTGTCGCGGGGGACTTTACAAACGCTAATTTCATGAAAACAAAGCACACATAGACTAAGAACAACTATCGTAACCACTGAGCCACCAGTGCAGTCATATTTATGATCATTATAAATATTTAAAAATATAATTTTATTGGATAATTATTAAAAGTATGTTTAATTGTCTTTTCAACGTAATATTTAAGTATCAAACTTATCCATATATGTTGAATCAAAAAGAATCATAAATTACAAAGGCTAGACTTGGTGTCATGTTATGCCAGTTTTAATTCACATTATAAGTGCTAAAATGTTCACACAGTTATTAAACAACTGATTTCGCTACACTGTGTCGCACAATATTAGCTCAATGAAGAGAGTAATTAACGCTTGCTTGAATAATTACGAAGGTAAACGCAAACGTTTGCGTTTTGCTTATTTGTAGTGACAAAAATATTTTAATTACTAAGATTTCACTATAAATTTAATGGTCTTATTTAAGCGCAAGTTTATAACATCATCAACAGAATAGAATAGAATAGAATAATTTTTATTTGTAAGAATATAAGTTACATTTAGTTGGTCACAACGTAACTTTAGATACACTAAAATTTATGTTTTAAGACTTTCCATCCTTGTCAAACATAATATTGCAATAAAAAAAAAAATACTGTATCACAAAAAAACTAGGACGATTCCATAAATTTTACCCAACATTTATTATTTACAGTGAGTTCTCGTGCCTATCTATACTTTTTTACCGATAAAGAAATTAGGGAAATTGCCGGTTCGTGTTCCGATACACTAAAACACAGATCAAGGTTGTATGGACTGTATATTTATAGATAGCAAAACATTCATAGCTCCGTTCTTTACTAAACGGAATACTAACCTAGTTTTTATCTGTTGCATGTATTTGAATATATATGCTTAGGGTTCCGTATCTACAACTACCGTTCTACAGCTACCGTGCTAAGCAGGCAGGTTTGTGACACCGGATTGCTCATACGTACCCGGCCCCCGCCAATGGCGGATCGAAGGAGTGTCCGGGAGGTTTTAGTGGTGTAGGGTCCTCTCCTCGTGGTATGAATTAGCATACCATGCTATGGAGAGGGCGAGTCCCACATATACCACCGCCAGCGCGCGAGTATGCTGCAGCGGCGGTGGGAATGCGTCAATGCATTTCCCGCCGGACAAAAAAAAAGAAGGCAGGTTTGTGTCATCATTTTAATTCATATAACTACCACTAACTATTTTGTTAGCGGATCCGTAGTGCTAGTAGTTTTACTAGCCTCCCGCGCGCGGTTTGACCTGCGTAACTCCCATGAAAACCTAATTATAAAATGTAGCATGTAGTCTCTCCCACTCCCAATAAACGGAGAGAATATTTTAATTCAGACCAGTATATTTCCTGAGCTTAGAACTTTCTAGCAAACATACAAACTCTTCAACATTACTTATTAGTATAGATATAAAATCATATTATATAGTTCTGTTCATTAATTTTCCAATAATCCTAATTGTAAGCTCTACTTCATTGAATCGCAGTCGAAAATTATTCAAGATATTAATGTTCAGACTACTATTAACTTCAATATAATTGGAGAGAAGTAACAATAGTTAAGAAAGTCCATTTATATTGAAATACAACAATTCATTGAACAAAGGGTTAGTCATCATTCATTTTAAGCTTTTGCTAGACTGAGACATAGATATATAGTTGCCTTCTTTGTCTTATTTTATAACTAACTATTATTATTAACTACAAATTTTAATGGAGTTGTTGCTTGTTTAAGCTATATTTGTATTTGAAGCGGCCGTAGCTCAATTGCTAGGGGCGTCGGACTTGTGATCTTGTGGTCGCCAGTTCGATTCCCACCTATTGCACTACCGACGTGAACCCACTCGTAACATTTTAGCTTAGCGTGAGGGCTTAGCAAGAATAAAAATAGACTGCAAAACTCTGCTAGTAATCTTATAAAATAAAAAGTTATAAAGGACAGTCATGAAAACACACACCGAACTTTATCATTAAGTGTGAACTGAAGATTATTCCGTTACTATTATTTCAAAATATTATACTGATATCGAAAATAAAAACAAGTTGTTAAAAATAAAACAAAATATACCCAAAATCTTAACATTGAACCCATTTAGTACGAATTTAAAAGAAAGGCTTTAGTTTTCTCATTAACATGATTATATAAGCTTACAAGGAAACTATAATTATCAACATAATGAAATAGGTAATTAGACTATCATAATCTATTAGGACTGATGGAATCACAGTCGCTTTTTAACGTTATTTCACTGCCAGAGAACATTACGGTACAACTAATTATAACAGTATTTCAATTCAATTCACTTTATTTTCCTGAGAAACAGTTTCAACTAGTTTGTGCTAAAAATAACGTATAATATCACACAGGAGCAATACTAGTGAAGACATTAAATCTTTTATGTTATGTTTATATAATTAAGCTAAGACCTTGTGTATTGAAACTAGGTTATTTATGTGTGAAAATAAATTAGTTAAGCAGCAAATCAAACAAAATAATCTGGCTAAGCTGTTATCATTTTCTTTTACTGTCCCATTCTTTGTTAATCCTTATAGTACTCTAACTAAAACACTTATATATTCATGACAAGGGCGGACACCGAGATAAACGATATCGAAAGAAACTTCAACTGCAAGTTAATTATCTGTCAGCGGGTAGAAAAGTTAACCCAGTTAATGTAATATCTTGAAACAAATATATTTATATCGGATCGAACGATATGCCGCTTTTGTACTTGAAGTAGCAAATACTGTTTTGATGTTATTCAAAATTGTGTCGTATTGTCTGCGTTATAAGAATACATAACAAAATGATTGCTTAAAATATACTGCAGTTTAGTAATTCCTTTGGTGCCTTTTGGTTTCGAAACATTTTGGTTATAAAAACCTCGCATCGGTCCTCTTTAGTGTTGCACGTTCCCCGAGTGCTAGTTTTTGATTTGCACAGCAAGTAAGCATTGTCATACAACGGGGTAATGCTGCGAGCATTCTAGGAACTTTGCCAAGTAGAATAGATTTAGAAAAGTAGTATTTTATAAGTTAGTTTTATTTTAAATTAGCTACTTTTAGTTGTATATATGTATTTTTTTCATTCGGTAGGTGTTAAATGTTATTTAATAATTAAATCAAATAAGTCCTCTGTCTATATTTGTAAAAGCCCTAAGGGTCAACTCAAATAGTAGCGGCCAGCAGCGAAGAAAAATGTTATAAATCTTTTGAATCTTATCTAGGTAGGTTCATAGTCATTGAAGGCGTGGTGTGGCCTCCTGTAGGACTTAGACCTCGGTTCAGGGCTGTCACGGGCGGCAGATTAATATTAAAATAAATGATTTTTAGAGTAGTTTTTTTGCTACTGTCACTCCACTTTACAGTTCGCGGGCCTCTTGGACTAACGGTCTACGAGAGCATGAGAAAGATTTTTGCAAAGTAAGCGTCGCGTCGCGTCGGAAGGGTAAGAGGGGACGTGTCGCGTTCGCGGCCGCACTCTTCTCCGGCGGGTCAGATAAAGTGTCTTCATGTAGTAGGCCTGAGGGAATACAGACTACTTTATTCAGCTTATGCCCATAGAAAATAACGATTTTGTATAAGAGGTGCTTACGCGTCCGTAAGGCTCAACAACGTATGTCTGCCTACCTTATTTTACACACGAATATTATGTATTTAACCAAAAGGCTTTTGCTTCTTCACCGGGAATAAAGACGAGCAGAGCTCCAGCCTAAATAAATGGTTTAAAAACTACAAACTAAGCAACCTGCGCAAGAGGCCGTCCCCTGTGTGAAATGGACCTCGGCTCAGGGCGGTCGATGGCGGGGGATTGAGGATTAGTTTTTTAGTGGAGTTTAGTGTAACTGCCGCTCTACTTTACATTTCGCGGGCCTCTCCGACTTGACGGTCTATCTATGAGGGCATCAGTAAGCTCGTTTCCTTACAAAATCGTAGTTTTTTTAAGACGTAAGCTGAATAAATGTAAGTAGTCCCTTAGGATAAAGAAGGACGTAAATATAGCTCCTAAGAGTAAAGCTTAAGAGTAACTTAAAGCATCTCTTTTAGACTCCTAGCAACGTTTATACAAATAATTAATCAATAGCGAAGTAAATAGAGTTTATATTTCTTTTAACGAGGTACAAAGGAAGTGTGGGCAGACTTATATTCATATTTTTGTGAAATTCCTACCTATTTATTTCTAAATACATACTGCGTTGTAAAGGAATTTCTGGATAATTTTTAAAAGCATTATAATTACTACGTAACTGCGAGGCATAAACCGTGACAGATTAAATTATCTGCATATATAACGTTTCATACCACAGACTAGGTAAAATAGTTTGTATTTTTCAATTTTCATTTTTACTTTTATTATACTTAATATTTATGTTTAAATAAATATGTGAGTGTCTTATTTGTCCTCGTAAAGTTCCGAATATTAATAACTCAAGCTATGTTTTATAGGCTGTTTTTTTTTGTCAAATTCAGTGAAAAACAGCCAAACTCACAAAACTCAAAACATTGACATTTATAATAGTAGGGAAATATTCTTTAGTGCATACAAATATATAACATTGAAGTGCCTGCTTCTAATGATTAAAGAAAAGGATCTATAAAATGTATGTCTGTGTCTATAGATTAGGCTGAATACACGAATAGATTAGACAGAGCATAACGGAGACTAACCCGTAATGCTCTGTCTAATCTAGTATATTTGTATTAACTGATTGATAAGGTTTATATAGGCTACTTTTTAATTTGCCTGTTCGTGTATTCAGCCTAATCTCAAAAACTCGACCGATTCAGACAGGATTCCCATTTTTATATACCTCATAATCCTCATTTAACGCAGATGAAGTAGCGGGCAGCTGTTAGTAGAAAAAAAATAGGTAGGCGATGGTTATCTTCAAGAATTAGTATTAAGCACTTTTAGTACTATAATTATACAACATACTATTGTAATGGTCTCATCAACTTAAATATTTTAATCTGTGTCAACACTTTACATAGAAAAAGCACCGTGGCTGATATGGAGAATTTATAATATAATTAGGTTGTGAATGAATGTCATATCGGCAACGTAATTAGCTTCGTTTTTAATTAGTTGATAAACATACCATTGAAATGATTTTTAATGTTTAAATTTAGAAACAAAGTTAATTAAGAAAACATATATTTGCTGACAAAGACATATTTAAGAATATTTTAAATTTTTTCCTAACAGGTTCAGAACGTCGCAACTCTCAGGAGAACTAGAACAAAACTCAGAGGAATCCTTTTTTTTTCAATAATTATATTACAATAAGTCAAGCAGATGGTGTTCGGATGGAAATAGAAATGATAGACCCTTGATATTCAATAACTGTTTATTTATACGCCCAAAATGTTAATTTTGCCCAAATTTTTTATCAAATGTTACAGTGGATTAAGGGGCTATTTATAAGTATTTTGTTATTGGATAACACTAACCTGCGGTCACAGAAGTGCCACCACTAAGTCAAGCACGGGCGTATCCTTCTTTTCTTCACAAGATTTGGGCCATTCATTATCGAACCCCGGTGGCCCTGGTTGAAAGATCTAGAATGATAAGTATATTTTCTGTTTTCAAGATGGTACCATATAGTACTATATTTCTAAATTATTTTATATTCGAACTCGCAGTTTAGTTTATTGCAAGTCAAAGCTCCGTAATTTTTAGGTCCCCACCCACCGATCATCACCAAATTCCGTAACTGTTTTCAAAAGCACCTACATTTATCGCTTTGAAAATACAATTTATTCCGCTTTGAAAATTCGGTGATCGAAGTGATCGTTATAGATATTTATGACGATAGTATAACATAATCTTTATAGATTTTTTTAAAAGTTACTTGCAGGGTTTTGCACCCAAATAGGTAATATTCTTGTTAACACCTTGTTCTAAGCTTAAATGCTTGTGATACAAGTGGGTTAACGTTGGTAGTGCAATGGGTGGGGACCGAACCGCATGATCGCAAGTCCGACGCCCCAGCCATTGGGCTACGACCGATTATTTAAATATTGAATTGATCGTTCTTATTACATAATTCGCCTTTAAAATAACACCCACAACTTAAAAATTGTCTTAGAAAGAGACCATATTTGACGTCTCCGTTCTATTCTGTAACTAAAAATGATAATAATAAATATATTTGTTCAATAATAATTTACAATCATATACAGGTTAAAATTTAAGAATATAGGTAAGTCAAATTTTCATTGTTTGCTTAGCTAGTTATTTGATGTGCTATGTGTGCGAACTAGATAAGAAATATTTGTACATCAGACAGTGCTCACCCTTTTAGATTACAATCTTATTTAATATATAGGCCTCTAAGCTACTGACACTAATGTTGGCATATATAAATTGGATGGATTTATGAACACACTAGCTTTTACCCGCGGGTTCGCTCCCATTGAAGCCAATGTCCCTATGTTACCTCCAAGAATATGTGTACAAAGTTTACATTCACATTTATGATATAAGTAGGGATTGTTTATAATAGTAAAAAATCAAAAACAAAGATTTCATTTTTTTTTAAAACATTAAACAAGGAAAACCTATACGTTACCCAGTTAAATCTATAAAATTCACTAATAAAATTTAATTTTAACTTGCTTTGCAACTAAACTGATAAGATGAGATCTTTTAAACTCAGGATAGTTCATAAAAAATAAAATAAAGCGTACAAAATAAAACTAACGTCTAAATGTGAATTGAAATCTATCCCTCCGATAAGGCCGCGAGCACGAACTTAGCGGGTTGCGTGGCGGTGGCGGTGGCGCTGGGCATTTATTGTGTTGCATAAGTATGGCTTGGGTATTGGGTATCTGCATCAATTCGCTGCCGCTGCTGCCCCGTAGCCCGCTGATTTCGGGCCCGAGGCCTAAGATATACTTTGTGGAGTAGAGCTCTGGCTTTCGATTACCAACTTTGCAAAGCAAGTCGAAAGTTTAGTATTACACAACAAGTTTGTTGGTTTGTATCTGTTTGGCGAGTAGTTTTGACATATAGCTCCGGTCAAAATGCACTAAGTAATATTATTGATGATACTCAATACTCAATCATTTATTGCATTCCAGAGTGTTTTTAGGTGGTATTATTACAAATTCAGTTTAAAGTGGATCCTGTCGGGCACAGCAAAGTAAAAATAGGAGAGAGGGAGACATTATACTCGCTGTCTACAAAAAAATTTACCCTTGTGTCTTCAAGAACCCGTATACATCCACAGCTGAACATGGACCTCTTCTTAGGTAATGGCAAAACAGAGTCTTTAAAGGATATAGACCATAAGCATCATGCAGGCGGGTTGGTGATTGCAGTAAGATGATAAAAAACCTCAAGTTGGTAGATGCTGCTCATCAGGTCCCTTAGTTGCCTTTTACGACACCCACGTTAAGAAACCATGCCACGGTGGTCTTATTTTAAGCCGTAAACTGCACAGCAAAGTTTTATTTTAAAGAAAAAAAATGTGTGTTTATTTATTTGTACCAGTTACACTCAAAAACCATTTAACCTATTTAAATAATTCATTACTACAAAGAGCTACGGTATTAGCGAGTAACAAAGACTTTGTTTTGTGAAAAGGTTTCCTCGGCGATGGGAAACCACGTGGTTAAAAGCCGGCTGAAATAAGGCTTCCTTCATCGATTTCCAGCAGGAATTATTGCTGCACTGGCTCCCTGCAACCTTTATTAGGTCGTTATTCCATCGCACAAACGATAGTCCCACGGTGCGCTAGTGCATAGTCTCCACTCGAGAAGCTATTAGCCTGTCAGCCATCAGTTTTAATATAGAAGATTACTTCTAAATAATAAAGCAGTGATTTGAAAATAGATTGCTTTTATTACACAAACTGAAAATTCAGTTGTGAAATTATGTTTAAAAAATAAAACGTAGCCATAATTATGGGTTACAATAAACCAATTTCTATTTAAATAATTTAATTTTCTAAATACCATGTCAAAGGTTTGACATACAAGTTTTGATTAAATTTATGAGAACTACATGGCATGCAACACGCAAACAATTATTTGAAATCAAGTATTTCACTCAAATGCTATTGTAAAGAAAAAATTGTATATAATTTCATAAAATTCATATTACCTCCAATTTTTTAACCTAAGATAATAAGATAAATTCATCCGAAACATGGATAGTTGTTCTGATGGATGTCCACGAATTTTTTATAGAAAGATAATTAGTAAAAGTAGCTTAATTTCACATTCAATCTTGCGGTGATGCGGAAAACCGCTGGGCGCAGCTAGTGTTAAATAGTTCCTCGAAGCATTTTGAATTAGATAACTAAAACTTGTCCAAAAATTTACTATACATTTCTAAACGTCTAACATCAATTGAGTTGTGGCGCGTTGCCAAACTTTTAACATTATTGAAGGTCCCTCTAAAATTTCCAGCATATTCAATTTACACCCAAAAGTACCGCCATTAGTCAAAAGTTATGTTCGACATTGGAACTTTGCAGTCACCTGAACGTTTGTTCCATTAAGCATTCATTCATTCGTTTGATTCGAAAACGAATGATCATTAGGGATGCTTGGAATATAGACCATTTAGTTTATAGACGACAGTTTATACTTTGTAATATGCTAATACGATATTTTTGTAAGCCGCTGAATATTGGAAAACAACTATTAGACGGCACTTTTTGAGGTCGTCCACAAAAATGCTGGCGTGATGATCTAGACCATTTCCTGCAAAATTTCCCACCTCATGTTATCGCAAAAAATGCTTGGTCCTTCCTAGCGTCCCTGTCGATTGGGGGAGACTATTCCCTAGAAATGGGCAGTATGTTGACAACTCCCTATTAATATTCAACAACTCCTTAATAATTTCTTCCTTCTTCTTTAATAATTTGTCAATGCGGACTAAGATAGCATAAGCTGGCCTTGCAAATATCAATTTACTCTTGACTGTCAAATTATATTGTTCAGCAACTCAGACGTCATCAAACAGTTCCTCTTCCAAACGAAGACAGAAACCGCTTACTGCAAATTTTGCGCGTTAGTTATCCCTATACTATATATATTACACTTTCTGTTAACAACTTAACATTGACCCTTGATAGACGACTTGCTAAAAACTTTCGTAGTGTATTTTTTCGGTCTCTCGGTCGTCGTAGTTGACGACCGGTTTAAGAGAGTAGAGTCGTTTGAGTAGATCTAAACCGGATTAACTCTTTAATTGCGTCTTCGTCTTATCAATCTGATCTGTGGCACAAATTGATTGGTTGGTTTACATGAAGTTAGTGCGAGTCACATTATTGGAAATTGAATTCTTAATTTGAAAGTCTGATTCCATAAGTTTGTATTGAGAATATTTTTGTCAGATTTATTAAATAAACAGTGCAAATGTTTGAGCAATTAGAACGCTTTTCAGACGGTAATATTGAAAACCTTCTAAATTCGGGTATTTAAAGGCTTTCAGTGCAAAAAACAATGTAACATATAACACGTTTATACATGCTGTAATATAAGCGTAAGTACGCCTATTATATCTAATAGAACGTCATGCAATATTAATCCAGCTGAGTTACTAAAAAAAATACTTTTTATGTTTTTAAAATTAAATTTGTTTGCAGAAATTATATTGACTGTACTAAAATTAAGAACTTGACTTTTGTGAACTCATATTATAGTTCCATATATAAATAATTGAAAGATTAATTGAAAATAATGTTAATGGATTATGAACTTTTTTAATAGGCATGATTTTATAGTAGTATACTTAATTAGATTGAAATTGAAAGGCGATTTGATTTTAATTAGATATGTTAGTAATAACTTTCTGTTTCAAGCAGTTATAAATTATAATAATATGTTATATCATTTCAATTTCAGAAAAAACAAACTACTTTTCTAAAAATAGGTTCAATCATTCACGCGCTAATCGGTTTTGAATAATAATCTGCCGTTGAAAGGCTATTCAATTTCTTTCAAACTTCTAATTAATATTTCTTTAGCGGCTAATTTACATCCATTGCTAAACATGGGCCTCCTCCGGATGATCTATTCGAAAATGGAAACCATACATTTAACTAATCAGTATTACAATTTACAATAGTCCTAAAAAATATAATTAAGTTTCTTTTTACCAGATTTTACTTTTTAATAATATTTTAAATTAATGAATCAAAAATATGATAATATCTATATATATAAAAGAAAGTCGTGTTTGTTACAACACTTATAACTCGAGAACGGCTGGACCGATTGCCATGGTTTTTGATTTGTTGGATTTGTTTCCGTCCCGAATAGCAGAATACATTTAAAAAACAAAAGAAAGTCGTGTTAGTTACACTATTTATAACTCAAGAACGGCTGAACCGATTTGGCTGAAAATTGGTAGGGAGGTAGCTAAGAACTGGGAGAAGGACATAGGATACTTTTGGGTAGGGGTAGGGGTAGGGTAGGGTAGGGTAGGGTAGGGTAGGGTAGGGTAGGGTAGGGGTAGGGTAGGGGTAGGGTAGGGGTAGGGTAGGGGTATGGTAGGGGTAGGGTAGGGGTAGGGTAGGGTAGGGGTAGGGTAGGGTAGGGGTAGGGTAGGGTAGGTGTAGGGTAGGGGTAGGGTAGGGGTAGGGTAGGGTAGGGGTAGGGTAGGAGTAGGGTAGGGCAGGGGTAGGGTATAAAAGTCCACCCGTGCGAAGCCGGGGCGGGCCGCTAGTATGCAACTAAAAGTAGCTAATTTAAAATAAAACTAACTTATAAAATACTACTTTTCTAAATCAAGGTTCCCAGAATGCTGGCAGTATTACCCCGTTGAATGGCAAGTTAATTAAATTATATTTTTCCCAACCATCAAATCCTCTGTAGCCTGAGGATATAATTCTCAATTGAAGGCTCAAGCTTGGAGACCTTAAATTTAATTATATTCGGGACAGATCAAAAATGTCTTCCCAGTCTGGTAGGACTACCCTTTGTACCTCGAAATGCACGTTAAACCATAAGTCTTGATTGCTATAAAGTAATCTACGATGATAAAATAGCGTTTATAATACTTATATAAAAAAAATGTTCTCGCATAGTTACAATTACAACTTTAACCTTAGACCTGTAAAATACACTCTCATATAGAATTGGGCGCAGATGTTATCATTAGCGTTTCCCCTTTTCACCAAAATATATATAAAAAAATTATGTACGTTCTATACATAATTGTTGTAACTAAAAGTTGCTCAAATTTATTATTGACAAAACCCGTGGTTCAGTGGTTACGGTGGTTGCTTCGATTCCCATCCAGGACAATTAGTTTTGTGAACCACACATGTTTTTTCTGAGTTGTGGTGTGCTTTCAGAGAATTAAGTGTTTGTAAACTGCCCCGCGACACAAGGATTAATATTCCTAGTGCGAGAGTTGACTTTATATACGGTGACTAGCTTTCGTTTTCACCCGCGTAACTCCCATTCCTGTAAGAACTACATAATTTAATATATCCTTTAGCATTCCTCGATAATCCATTAGTTTCTAAGCTAATCGCGTTTAAGCTAACAAACTCTGCAGCTTTGTGTATTAGTAGGTATTGATTAGTGAATATTTTAGTACTTATGTTACATAGATAATTAATATGAACTTTGCGAAAAAATATCAATAGAAAAAGATTTTCTATGTATTGCCTGTACAAACATGAACATAATCCGAACTAACAAATAAACAAGCATTATAAAGGTCGTTTTATATTCCACGAAAGGCAATTTAATTCAGGTAAACATTAATTACATTATCAGCTTTGATGTACGCATGTGTACGTCGCAAGAGCGAATGTTTGCGAAATGAAAAATACTTTACTGGGAACTCTATAATTTGGTATGTTGTATAGCAAAAACTGGATTGAGTTGAGTATTGAACGGGTCACATTACTTTTTGTTTGTGTATAACGGAACTCGTGGAATAAAACAGATAAAAAATATTTTTCGTAAAGTTCCGTTAATAGCAGCTCGGTACATGGCTTAATATTTACGTTTAATTTTATAGTGAAAAACTCTTAGCACATTTGACAATTAATTCAACAATCTTATATATAAAGAGAGAGACAGAGAAACATATAAAGCTGAAGAGTTACGAGAGAGAGTGAGAACTACCAGGCCGATTAGAAAAAATATTTCAGTGTTAGATAGCCCATTTATCGAGGAAGGATATAGGCTATATTTGATTATGATGTTCCCACGGAAACAAGAGTTACGCGGGTGAAACCGCGTGCAGGAAGCTAGTTTTTTCATAAGAAAAATTTTAATATATCAGATCGCTGCCATCTAAGGCCATTTAGTAACGCGAGCCGACACTAACGTCGACGCGCGCCGTCGACGCGCGTTTTAGAAACAAAGTACTGACTTTTGTATCGATACGCACGCAAGTCAGTACTGTGTTTCTAAAACGCGCATCGACGGCGCGTTAAAAAAACGTGGTGTGCGTAGGCCCTAAGATGCACCAAACATCACATTGATTTAAACGAACTAATGTTAATAATTCACAATCCTTCTATTATTATAAACGCGAAAGTTTGTAAGTATGGATGGATGGATGTTTGTTAGTCTTTCACGCCGGGATAGGTTATACGCTGGATTAACATATAGGTCACAAAACATCACGCTCCGACCCACTGGAGCAGAGTAACGCGGGTAAAACCGCGGGGTGCAGCTACTGTACGTAATACATGGCGGTACAAGTATTAATTAATATGATAATGAGTAAAATCATGTCTAAACATTTGTCATCGCGTTTATATGTGACTAAGGTGAATGATTCCATGAGTATCATAATATGCGACTAAGAGACATACAATTGATGGATTGACAGCAGTATCTATCAGCGTAAGAATACTTCTCATCTTACTGCGATCACCAATTATCCTGCCAAGCGTAGTCATTAGGGCAATATTTTTTATCGACCCCGAAGACCTAGACAAAATGCTACATTAGCGGAGCGATCGCTAGCAAAGAATCGCTAACGCAAGCGTATGGTAATTGACATTTGGTATATGATTCAGTGAATCTATTTTTTTAAATGACGCTCTTTCAAAAGAGCGTTTAGGTCGTTCGGATTTCAGTTTCATAAACATTGGAGCCTTAGCGATTTTATCCTAGCGATCACTCTACTGTATGGCATTGGCATTATGTCAAAGCCTTTTCGTTTGCCATGGTTTATTAACTAACCGGAACTTATTGCTAAAACAAAGATTTAAGATCAAGATCAAGTCTTATTTGTTCAACTATTGAGTATAATATTATTCATATATTCTGGTTGAATATATCAATTATATTATATTTATATATTATATATATATAAATATAGATTACATAGAGTACAATAATAATTGTTTATAGATTGTACGATATAGATTAGCTCATTTTAACTAAAACTAACTTATAAAACTGTAAATTCTTCTAAATTTATGCTACTTGGAAACGTTCCCGAAATTCTCGAGGCTTTGCCCTTTAAATGTCCATACTTATTTGCTGTGCAAGATATATACTCTGTAGCGTTGCGATATTTGGCTCGCTTTAAATCTCGCAGGTCGTTGGACACAAAGATTTCCTGTCCGGCGTGCGTTCTCCACGCCGGACAAGAAATCTTTGTGTAAATTCTAAGATTTATTTCCGGGTCTGGTTGGTTGAGGGACTATCCTCCGTGCCTCGGAAAGCACGTTAAACCGTTAGTTCCGATTGTTATAATATCATCTATAGTAATCGTATATCAAGGAACGGGCAGCAGCGTTTCCTTGTGTGGTACAACATAATACTGCTGTCACCCACCCGCCTGCCAAGCGTGGTGTCTATCCCAACTAGCAAAAACTAGGCTTACAACAATCTCAAGACTACTGTTTTTTTGCTCTTACATCGCTCCTATATAATAATATAAGCCTGGGTTTGGGCACTAATTATAAGCATATTTAGTTTAATATCGATCTAATATCAGTCTAATTGAATGCTGTTTGCACTTACTGAAATGTAGCCAAAATTAATTTAAGCCGACTTAGGCTAATATTGCTTTTACGTAAGTATCTTATAAGCCTGCATAGGCTTATATTGGTCTAAAGTTAGAATATTTTGAGAATTTTACGTCAGATCCAACTTAAAAGTTCGTGTGAGTGTTGGAAATTAAAATAAAACAAATTAAAGTTGCGTGAAGTTAATGTTTATACTATATTAAAAGTATAAAAGTACGAGTTAAAGTAGTTTTACGGTCAGTAATCATATTGGAATTTATTATTTACTGTTAATTAGACCTCGTTTTACGCTTCAAAATTCATGCGCCTTGTTAAATAAGGTATTTCGTGTTCTCGTTAAATTATTTTATTTGTTAATTTGTATTGATAGTGTCGCCATTAGTATAGCTGCATTTTACAAATGCACTATTAGACTAATGTAAGATTGTTTACTCTAATTTTAGCATTCGGTATAACTACTAAAGATAACTCCATATTGGAATAAATTAGGGTTCCTCGCAATTTTACATAAAACCTTAAATCGACAGAGAGAAAAAAAAAGAACTTAATCTTAAGGCTATACGGACACGAAGTCGGCGCGCGCGGCGCGGGTGGCGGTGGCGGGGCGGCGGTGGCGCGGGGAGCGGCGTACGTAGGAGTGGTGCGCGGTGCGCACCAGTCTAGCAGTGCCCGCGCGTTTGCAAAATTACTCTTAAAACTATTAAAATTAGTTATTCCCAAAATCGATCTAAGATCAAACGCTCTTAAATAGGTCTTGTCTTTTGTATTGTAAATATGTTGTCCAAAATCACTCTAATATCATACTTATCCAGTGCTATTGATCTTATATTAGTTTCAAATAAGATCAGAAATGCACGTACTCACAGTACTCTTATGCTATGCTGATATTAGTCTGACATCTTACATTAGCATTTAACAAGTCTAATATAAAATCAAACGAGCTTAGAAAATACCCATATAAGAGCAAGTTTTTCTCAAGTGCAACCAGTCTTAGTAAATGCTCTTATATACATATATGAGATTTGGTTATGAGACTGAGCGTTCTTGAGACCATACCAGCTTGTCTAAAAGTAATATAGGATCGATGGTATGTTCTAAAACAAATATAAGAGCGCTTTAAGCCTACCACTCTTAAAAAGTGCGAGTTCTGAGACTGTTTTGCTAGTTGGGATGTTAATTACTCTCCCCAAGAGGAGGCCTATATTCAGCAGTGGACGTTATACGGGCTGATGATGATGAAGATATAATACTAGCACTGAAAATACGTTCTAATAGTAAGAAAAAAAGATTAAATAAAGAAATGAGAAACCTTTGAATGAAATCGTTGGTCCAATATTTGTTGACTTTTCGAAAAACAAAACTAAGAATTATTCAACAGTAATAACGCTAAAGCTGCTACTCAATACAGCTTTAATAATAAATTTCCAATACAAAACATTGAGTAAAATATAAAATCAATATCATTTATACTTCGAATCGTAGACACAATCGAATTACAATTATATTAGTAAAGGAGCTATGAATTTGTATGAATCATTTGTGATACGATCACCTTCTCGAACCTTCATTTACATAACGACCGCACAATTGATCTCGGTACCTTGAGGCGAGTAATTATCTGGGAATTCCAGTCATATTATGCTAATCTATGTAGGTATACTAGTATATCAACCCGTTAAATGTTGAACCTGAGACCTTGCCAAGCCAGGTTTAATCATCACGCTTGGCAGGCTTGGTGATCTCAGTAAGATGGTGAGTATCCTTGGGCAAATAAATGCAATATCCCTTAGTCGCCTCTTATTACTACATAGTATAAAACAAAGTCGCTTTCTCGGTCCCTATATCCCTATGTATGCTTAAATCTTTTAAACTACGCAACGGATTTTGATGCGGTTTTTTAAATAGATAGAGGGATTCAAGAGGAAGGTTTATATGTATAACACATCAGCATTGTACCCGAGCGGAGCCGGGGCGGTTCGCTAGTAATTATATAAACAATAACCATACACTTATTATGTTTGAAACTAGATTCTCGCGCGCGGTTGCTTTAGAACACACTGAGGTTCTTCAAGAAGTGTGTTCCACTCAATTCCCCATACTTAGGTTGAAATCTTGTCTGGAGCACTTATGGTAAAACTTTGTAGAACTAAGATTAGATTGTCCTCACCGTGTAATGTCGTTACTTGTATGTAGTTTTGTAGGATTATTCTAATCCCCAGAAGCATAGGGACGGATGTATTATTGTCTCCAGAAGTATTTGGTCGTAAGTGCCAGTTTACGATACAAGCACATACGACGTATGTTTCTGACGTATAAGGGCACATCCGACATTATGCTTCTGACCTGTAGATATAATTATGGCATGCTGAATAAGTTCTTTGTTTTTTATTATAGAGAAACGGTTGGTGGTCTTCCTTCAATGAAAATGAAGATCTGCTTTGCCGGGTGAGGTGGTTTACCCAGCGGCCGACCACCAATTGTTACTGTTCAGAACTTGTATATATCCTTAAACGGCGTGCGAACTTCTATTGCATGATATAAGATTCCTAACGTCATCTGGCGTATGCCGATCTGTAACTGTCTGTCGCTACAAAATTATAAAATAAAACCCCCTCACAAGCAATAAGTTCCTGGGACTTAAAAGACACCTAATATAGTACAATAATGTTATGAGATTGAATGAAGCGAAAGATGTGTGTAGGGATCGTAGCAAGTAGAGGTTCATTGTCTGTCTCTGCCTACCCCGCTGGGAAACAGGCGTGAGCTTATATATGTATGCAATATAGTAAACTTCAAGAATTAGTTCCTACTTGATACCGATACACTGGGTATCGGTATCAAGGATAAGTGTTCCGGGTGGCAATTGAACCAAGAACATCAAGTATCAGAACGTAACTACCGAGCCACAGAAGCAGTCAACTCAAGAGAAAACTATACAAGTAGCTACTTACACACAACCCCTTCTGGAGCAATTATTCTAAAACTTAGCAGAACCAAGATTAAATTACCCACTCTGGTACTGTTAAGGGCCGACCGCCTATGAGCTGTGTTCTTAATTTCGGAATGCTTTTAAAATTTTATAATTTTTTGTTATAAAATTGCTAAAAATGTGACTTCACACTAGTAACGGGGGAAGTCAATTCGCGCAAATGTGACAAGAAATAATTAAATTTATTCAGGGCTTATACCTAAGTGCTAAAACAAATACTTGAACTTGACAGAATAAAATTTTGTAAGAATAAATCTAACATAAGTATCACTTAGCTAAATGTATATTGTGTACATTATTTGATCTTACAGATTGTATAATCCATCCGTCCGTTTGTCGTATTTAGAACGTGGAGGGTTTTAAAAAACCATGAAATTTGTGTGACGTGCTTTACGGAAAGACTATAAGAAGTCAAGAATTATTTTCTACACAATTCCCCATAACTAACCAGCCTTGTCTGAAACACTTACAGTGAAACTTAGTACAACTAATATTGGATTACCCGCAACGTGTAATCTCATAACTTGTGATATAGGATTATATAACGATGGGGTACACGGGCCTTATAAATTAGTTAAACTAGCGAAGGTAAAATGGATAGTTAAATATGTTATTTTAGTGATCTGCGTTAACTTTGTTGCCCCAAAAATATGGCTGGCTTTATTGAAATCATAACCCTTTTTTAATTTTCATTATTTATTAAATAAACAGGCGCCCCGGCAGGCAATGCTGATGTATTATTTTTTTCTTAAAAGATTACTAGCAGAGCTTTGCGGCCTAGTGGTATTCTTGTTAACCCCTCGTGCTAAGCTAAACTGTTTGTAATACAAAATCCAAGCGCCGACCACAAGATCACACGTCCGACGCCCCTTGGGCCCATTGGCTACGGTCTCTTTAAATATTATACATATAAACCTTCCTATTGAATCACTCTATCTATGAGGAATACAAAAGTAACTGAGCTTGTCTGTTACGCTTTCACGCCTAAAACACTTAACTGATTTGTTGATATTTGGTGCAGATGTAGACTAGACTTTGAAAGTTATTTCTCGCGATAAAAAATATTCATGCGAGCACCAACTAGTAATATTTTTAATAAAATATCCGATATATTAAATAATAGAGATTTTCCGTCGCCACCTATCTTACCCTGTCACCTCAAGATAAAAAGATCAGATAGACAAGGAAAACGGAGGCCAAGTCAAAGGCTTTGCGGAGATCCGCACTTACCAATATGTGGCAATTTATTTGAGTAAGATTACTTTATATTACTTTATCGCGTTTAGTGATGGATTTCATTACTTTATTTGTTAAAAAGTAAATACAAGGAATCAATTACGTTTTATACTGGCAGCCCTTGTCAATGCGGCGCGTTTCCCGAGCGCTGGTATAATTACTTCTCACACCAGATAATTATTGCCATTCAACGGAGCTATGCTGCCAGTATTCTGGGAACGAAGGAACTGTTCTAAATCTATGCTAATTGAGCAAGTCATTTACAAGTAGAGCTATAGCAGCTTAAGCTACCTTGAGTTGTATATAGGTATGTAATATATTATATAACGACACAGTAAAATAAAATATAATCACTACATAGTATTAAAGAAAGTGGCTTCCCGTTGTCTGTCTATGTAGGTATGCTTACATCTTTAAAATTACGCAACGATTTTAATGCGGTTTTTTTAACTCTCAACTGGGAAGCGACCAGAGCCCGGTCGTGCGTTTTGAAGGCGTGTTTCACTGATAATAACGCGTTTATTATTTTAATTAAAACACCTATACCTACTTATATCAACATGTAGGACAAGAAACAGGCAAGCTAGTGAATTAAATGGTTCTTATTTATATGTGGCGTAGTTTGTGTAGTAACGGTTGAAACTAAAATGGCGACCGCACCCAGTTGCGCGTTGCGGGGGCTTATTTCATTAATAATAACGCGTCGGAGTTTCATGCAAAAGTGTATTTCTATTGTATGAGTCCAATATTTTACCAACATTCCTTAACCCTTTACCGGGCAGTAGGTATGTTTAGAATTGAATGGTTTTGATCTTTATTACAAGTAGATAAAGTTCAAAATATGGTGGGTTCTATATTCCCTCTGCCTGTTAAAGGGTAAAAAATCATCCTACCATACCGTATTTTTGAATACCTTTTATACTATACATACACATATCGGTATTCTCCTATAAATTGATTATTAGAATTAATGATTATTGAATTAATTGAAATGTCATGTTCTATTTTTAATTCCACCTTAATTAACTTTTAGCAATAGTTTGCTAAAAGATTGATTTTGTAATTTGTGGTTAAATTATTTAGCCGTCAAAATCAGAAACTACCAATTAGTTAAATTAATTAATCAACCACGATTATCGTTTCACCAAAGCGTGATTATGTTAATTAAGCTTTTAATTCAATTTCGCAACTATTTAGCGGGATTGTACCTACAGTTTTAATAATAACTAGCAATAGTACACGGTTTGCAAATAACGTAGGGTGCCTATGGTTATATTATGTTGTAAATCATTTCAGTAGTTTATAAGTTTATTCATGGTTTACAAATACACGGTGTATTTTACTCGTTACTAATAATTGACAGTATTATTTAAAAGGTCACCAATCCGCCTGCCAAGCGTGGTAACTATGGCAAATACCCTTCTCCGGGAGGAGGTCCATGTTCAGCAGTGGACGTTATACGGGCTGATGATGATGCTTATTTAATTTCTAGCTGCGAATGCGGGTTGACTAGCGTCACTCTGCTCCAGTGGGCCGACGAGGTCCCTCAACAACCCTGGCTTACCAGGTCTATAAAGATATGTTAAATTATTCAGCAGTGAACAATGGGCCGATAAAATAATACTTATGAGAAATATATTTAAATACCTAATTTGAAATTGATTCCACCTAATCTTAGGTGTTTCTCAAATCCAAAAGGTTTCCGTGGAATTACTTTTGAATACTTCTGCAAAAAAAAAATCAGCTGGACATTAAATTGCTTTTGAAGCTTTTCATTTGTGAGCGATAATAAATGAGATTTTATTGTGAAAATAATAAAACTCCGTGGTACTTCGTACTTAATTTCAAATTTTCTTTTGTATTTCCAGACAATACGATGTTAATATCCTGAAACACGAAAGTAACTTTGTAGGCCTAAGTCCTCCATTGTAACTGTGTCATCATTATTATTCATTTTATTTTATTTTTAACTGCTTTCTGACTACGCCGAGATGGCTAAATGGTTACGGTTGTTGCTTCTGAGACCTGGGATTCTAGGTTCAATCCCAACCCAGGACAATTATCTGTGTCAACCACGAATTATTCTGAGTCTGGGTGTATAGTTTATAAGCTAGATTAACATATAGGATACAACAAAACATAAAGCTCAGACCCACTGAAGACGAGTACCTCGGGTAAAACCGTAGGGCGCAGCTAGTAAACATTTTATGTTTTATTTACATATAAGTAATTGGTAAACTGATGTTTACCAATGAAGTGATATTTTCAATCTCACCTGCAAACTCGACCCCCATAAATATTGGTTAGCCAATGATTCGATAAACTACAGACTTTAGCCTCAAACGGCAATAAAACGAACGTTATTTGCATACTTTATGGAAAAGGAAAGCATTTAACATAAGAAACCGTTAGAATAAATAGGATTATTTAATACATTTATAGGAGACTAGCTTCATCTACCTAAAATAAGATTTTTATAAGCTTGTTTTAAAGATTAGCTGGAATAGACGGACAAATAAACAAAGAGACAACATAAAAAATAGCCGAGATAATGCCTTATAATTCTTTTCCCTGAGTGATCTAATCAGAAATTAAGGAACCGCAGGTTAACGAAGGGCGCTGACATCGCTCATTGCACAAGAAACATAGCTCGAAAAAATTACGGTCGATGGAGCAGAAAGGTTCTCGAGACCACGAACTGACAAGCGCAGCGTGGGACGACCGCCTGCACGATGGACCGACGACCTCATAATGATCGCAGGGAGTCAGTGGATGCACGCTAACAATCGTTCCCGTCACCTGAAAATCAATAGGGGAAACCTATGTTCAACAGTTGACAACAACGGACTGATATGATGATTATGATGTATTCAATATCAATGTAAAATCTTTCATTCATAAAACAAACGCATTCAAACACTTAATGTTGATCCCCACACAACACTTAAGTTTGAATATAAGCAACGTTATTCATAGTTACGAGCTTACTCTTTGACAAAACGAGCATAAAATTATGTAAAATAGTTTGTAAGTTATGCCAGTTTTATACGATACAGGCTTTGTGACTTTCAAGAATTTTGTAAATATTCAGCAGCTTTTATCATGCTCTTTGCTTTTAAGCACGTATTTTCGTATATTTAATCTCCATCTCAACTGGTTCGGTGGTTTTAATAAGGGACCGCAACTTCCATGTTTGGAACATCAACAGCCTATTTATAAGGTTCCTAAAAATAATAAAATGGAACCTTTATGATCACTCTGTTGTCCATTTCTCTATCTTGTCTGTTTGTCAAACAAAAACTTTAAATTATTTAGGACAAGACAAAAAGAAAGGCCAGGTCAAACTCTAAATTAACTGTAAAATTGGTGATTATGGCAATATCCCTCACCGACCCTAGTTTGCAAGGTATGTTAAGAGAAGGCCCATGTCCAGCAGTGGACGTAAAATACGTTGAAGTGAAATGAATCCTTACTAATATTAACACGCGAAAGTTTGTGAGATTAAGTGGCATCCATATGTTTGCTTGATCTTTCACGCAAAAGCTACTTAACGGATTCTGCTGATTTCTTTCACGGGGATAGTTTATAAGCTGGATTAATATATAAGCAGTTATACATCACCCTACAATCTACTGGATAAGAGTAGCAGGCCTACGCGGTTAGAACCGCGCAGCTAGTCAATACATAGATAACCATATACAAAATCATAAAAAGGTGAAACCAATTTCCTCTGATAAGGTTTTGACGCAAGTTTCTTTATTGAGTTGTACATCAAACAATTTGTGTTATGTAGGCGATGTCGGTAAATTTGATTTTACTTGTACAGATTGTATGGAAATGAAGTTTATCTTTCATGTTTCGAACAGTTTATTTCTGTATCGACAAACTGACATTCAGGTATTTTTTTGTAAAATATAACTTAAGATAACGAAAATGGTATTGTTCATTGAACTCTTAATAATGTTTTCTTTGTGTGATTTCTGACATACTCGTTTCTTATACTTACAAATATATAAAGCTGAAGATTTTGTTTGTTTGCTTGAACTGCTGTTTATATTAATTATGAAGTTCCAATGGAAATGGGAGTAACGCTTATAAAACTGCGCGCGGGAAACTAGACTTCGTAATGTATAAATCAAAAGAGTTTGTTTGTATGGAAAGCTCAGGAACTATTGGTCCGATTAAAAAATATGTAAATTCTCAATACTTAATTTCACAATGTTTTAACATTGTAATAAAAGGGGAATCAATTATGAACCCTGTCGGGAACAGCAACATAGTTAGTTATAATCTTAATTAATATCATAGGAGAAAGGAGGCCACTTATATTAAAATACATGGGTAATTATCAATTGCGCAAAATATTATTCTAAGTTATATTAATCTATATTTCAGTGCTAGAGAGCCCATTTACCGAGGATAGGACATAGATTATATATAATAATCAAGTTCCTACGGAAACGGTAGCTACGCGGGTAAAAACGTACGCGAGGAGCTTGCATATTAAAGCGCTTTGTCTTTCCGATGCTCTCTCAAAGCCGAAGTCCGAAAAGCCCGCGATCTGTAACGGTCAGAGTGACAGTTGCTAACTCAGTTCTGTGGTTGCTAACAACTAAACAAAAACTAAATGTCAAAATCCCTTAATCTCTCCGTCAAATATATTTTTTCTGTGCAGATAAACAGATAACGTTTGAATAAAAACAGACTACAAAAATTGAGTACTCATTTCCAAAACTTTATGATTCAAAACAAGTGAAGGATGAGCCAATGTCTCAAAGTATTCCAGGACCGTTACCGTAAAAAATTATATTTATTTTGTTTAGGTAGCGTGTTGGGAACCAATTGATATGATGCCGATATTAAACGTCCATTAGTCTTAAAATAAATGTCCACTGCGAGGAGTTATGGTTGTTGTTATTAGTTTTGGGTACCCGAATATAAGTTACGGAAGGAATATATCAATCACACTATGAACTAAATGAATCTTTGTTCTTCATTATCTTAGACCAAATAAAACGTGAAGACTGAGCGCTGCGAGTAACATACTGATGCCGGTAAAAACTCGGCCTTGGCTTGTACACACGCGTGCCAAAACTATGCCTTACCTTATCAGTCGATATGTCATTCTATCGCAGCGTTAGGTGCTTGATATCATAATAAACTTCATTATGTGTTAACAAATTCCCAATTGTGTCATGAGTGGTGTACACATCAAAGTTCAACGCTATTTTTATAATATGTCGGTACTACAAAAAATCATAGTAACAACTTTATCCACACTACTGCACAAAATAATTGGCTTCAGTGCATTGTTTGACTGCGCTTCGTCTTTACTTAATATCTAAAAGGTGAGAGCAGAAAAAAATTAAATTAAAAATGATTGATTTTATTTAGGAAAGTTGTCAATCGATATGCTGCCGCTATTAAACGTCCATTAGTCTAAAAATAAATGTCCACTGCGAGTGAGTTATGGCTGGTGTTATTAGTTTTGTATACCCAAATAGTTACGGAAGGTTTTTTTATTAAGTTTACTAGCATTATATTCTTGCTAAGCTAAAATGCTAGTAGTGTAACGAGTGGACTCACGTCGGTAGTACAATGGATAGGGATGCCCCTAGCCATTGGGCTTTGGCCGCTTAAAAGATATTTCTTTACTTTAACAGCCCCTTGTACATTGCTTAACATAAGCCTCATCTTTACAGTCTTTGGCAAACCAGGGTCGTTAAGAAATGTTGCCATAATCACCACGCTTGACTGGCGGGTTGGTGATTGGAGTAAGAATTAAGTAACTTTAAGTTGATAGACTGCATCTAGGTGTCCTTCCCGTCCTAAATCACCTCCTACGACACCTATGGGAAGACATGGGGTGGTCTAATCTAAGCCGGAAACGACACGATATATCAATGTTACTACAAAATAAAATGTATAGAATTCTCTCATAATAATACATGTACCTTAAACGTTTTTATTAAAAGTAGTTCAGATTCCTAAATATTTCTTACTCAGTCTATAAAGAATGTTTGTGAGTATAAATGGATCGATTTGTTATATTCTCTTCCACGTAAAAACTTCTAAACGGGTTTGGCTAAAAGGATTTTGAAAGAGGATAGTTTATTTAGGAATTATATCAGCTATTATAAAGAGGAAAATGTTGTATTTTTATATGTTTGTTTCGAATAAACTCAAAAACTACTGAACGGATTTCGATATTCTTCCACCATTAGAATGCTTCATTATCCCTAAGTAGCATAGATATAAAAGTCCACCCGTCCGAAGCTGGGGCGGGCCGCTAGTTATAATATATAATAGTTTATACAGTTTAGAGAGGAATATCACATGCCATTTCCACACGTGCAGACATTTAGCCACGCTAATCTTACTTAAATGCCTATTTAACCTCTTTATGTAGGTTCCAGATATTTTCTTTTATGTGAATCTTTGCTCATAGTTAGGAAAGGCACAAAGCTCCGAAAAAAGGTCGTAATAAAATAAAATATGCAGGTCTTACATAAAAATGTATGTAAAACAAATGGACGATGGAAAATTGAACTTAACATAATAACGTTAAGAACCTTATCCATTTTACTCCAGAATAGCAACGCTGGGAAATGGGACTTACCAAGTAAAATTGAATTTTCTTCACTGAAACTTAAACGATACAAAGTTACTGGAAACGACGCCTTTGACTTCTTTTTACTAACCTTGGTAAGCCGTTGAGGGTTAGTGCAGTTACAACGTTTGTTTGGGGAAGTCCTAGGCGGATGTGTCACGTTGAAATCGAGGACGTTTTTAAGAAAAGCCAGGTTAAAAGTACCCTAAACTGAAGAACATGCATGAGGAGATTAATGAATTAACATTCATTAATCTCCTCATGCATAGAGGCGAAAGTGGTATGTTTAGATCGTAGCAAGTGGAAAAAAGTATTATCTGTCTACCCTTATGGGAAAGAGGCGTGAATGTATGTATTTTAAATCTCACACGTAAAATTCGGGCACCACACGGCAAAAATCGGGAAAAGATTATTAGTCCAAAAATATGTTTACAACAGAGAAGTCCTTAAGTCGCTGCTCTAGTATAACCAGTAATTTTGGCTAGCCCGAAAATGATTTAGCCGTCAAAGATTTAGCGATAAATTAATCATTCAGCCTTATTTGCATGCTTGAGCAACGGATTCTTGCAACTATATGATGTTTTGAGAGTAGTAGACGCGAGTCGCTTCTAGTATCTCGTAACTCGTATAAACTATGATAAAATGAATAACTTGAGTGCGGGTTTGAAGACTGAACCGATCACTGGATCGTTTTCAAATAAAAAGAAAATTGAACATTTGAATAGATATAATTGGATTACTTGAAGACCCTTTAACTTATTATATTATGAAAGATATATAGAGTGAAAATTCAATCAAATTTTATAAAATTAAATTGCACTAAAAATTTACTCACTTTTTTTATAATATCTACCTATGTACCACTGAATTTATATTTTTGGCATTAGTTTTATAATAATAAATCTTCCAAAGCCGTACATGAGAAAAAGGTCTTGCATTAAATAGCCATCCTATAAGCGTTCAGTTAAACATTTTGAGGTTTGGTTTATAAACGACCATTCTTTACCTTAATTTAAGAATCAAGTGATAAATTTATAAACTAAGCATTGTCAAATCTCAGGGCCGGTTGAAGATAACTTCGAAATGTTGTTATAGGATTTGATTGTGACCCAAACACATATAAGAAGTTAAATAATTAAAATTTACTAAAGCACATCAATAAAAAATCAATGAAATTTGCTAAAACGTTTCAATCCTAAATACCTACATGTTTTTTTAAAAGTCTTTCTTTCAATATATTTGCAGTTAATTTACATCGGTAGTTTACAGTTCCTAATAAGGTTACAGATCAAATGTAGCAAATTGATATGTCGCCTTTAACTACACAAATAAAGAAAACATTTCTAGACAAATGAAATTACATCTTATTAGCAACTGTCGCTTGCCGACGATACAACAGAACACCAGCCGTAGATGCAATTTAGATAATGGTGGCAACGAAATCACGTTTCTTACACTGTAATTGAAAATACAAATTCACTCATGAATCCATCAAGTTACTTTGCAATAGGCTTTAATGGCTCTTCCATTCAATTGAGGCTATTTCTGTATGTAATTTTAAAAGACTTCTTCATTCATCAATGTTGGTTTTGAGGGGTAGGAAAATGGGAAACCTCCGTAGCGTAGCGGTATTTGGCTCGCTTTAAATTTTGGAAGTCGTGGGCTCGATCCCCACACTGGATAAGAAATATTTGTGTAAATTCTAATATTTCTTTCCGGGTCTGGTTGGTTGAGGGACTACCCTCCGTGGCTCGGATAGCACGTTAAGCCGTTGGTCCTGATTATTATAATATCATCTATAATATTCGTATATCAAGGAACGGGCAGCAACGTTTCCTTGTGTGGTACTGTATAATACTGCGGTCTCCAACCCGCCTGCCAAGCATGGTGACTATGGCAAATACCCTCCCTTGGAGAGAGGCCCATGCTCAGCAGTGGACATTATACGAGCTGTTGATGATGAAATGGGTAATGATGGAAAATAGTATAAGGGGACATAGAATATGTTACACGTGAATAGGGGAGGAGTCAGTCGAGAAAGCTTGTCTTTAATATTCGAGGTTATGAAATCAATCGTTTATTTTATTGGGCGTATTCGATTTCTTTCCGGGTCTAGTTGGTTGAGAGACTATCTGTCGTGCCTTGGACAGCATGTAGTTATAACATCATATTACTATATAGTAATCGTAGGTATACCAACATAATTACAACTACGGTCAACAACTCATCTCCTAAGCTGGGGAAATCCATGTTTAAGTGGATGTTATACAGGCTGATGATGATTTAGAAAACCAAAAAAATAATTCATACTACTTAAGTTTCTTTCTACTTAAACTACTATTGTACTTGTTTTCTATCAAAACATGTTAGCAACTCAGTTAGGTGTTGTAGGTGGAAATAGACTTGAACAAACCAAATCTCCTTTATAGTCGCCTGTGGGATCGTACAATTAACTGAAAAACCTTCAAACAACTAAAATTCGTGTAGAATTCAGGAACTTGCTCATTTGGGAATTAAGTTGTGTTCCCAAGTTCCAGAGCCTTTTTTTATGACGAAAATTACTTTTTGGAGTAAAGTTTTGAGTAAGGAAATAGTGATAGTATATACGCTCAATAAGCTGCTTGTAACTCCACCCTTTTGATTACCACTGCCAAATATAATTATTAATAATTAATGTTATGCGCGAATAAGGTAATTAAGGCTCGTAAAAGGCACTTTCAAAATATAAGCCTCCCTTTACGCAGTTTTAGTTATGTTGTACACATAATAATTAAGTTTATGCGTTTCAGATTCAGCCATAAATCAATGGTGGCAAATGTAGTTTCAGAAAACCTTTGTGGCGTAGCGATGTGTCACGTGGGTTTAATCCTCTCGCCCGATAAGAAACCGTATGTGTAAATTCTAAGATTTTTTCCAGGTTTGCTTCATTCTGGGACTGCCCTCCGTGCCTCGGAAAGCAAGTTAAGCCGTTGGAAAAAAAATCACACTTGGTAGATTTTTTTTTTCAGCAAAAAAAGCAGGTTACATACTTATTAGGTGGTTTTTCCACTGCAACGCGCTCGCTACAGTCGTGTCATGTGGTTTCCGACTAAGAATAGACTACCCAATATGGGTGTCGTAAGAGGCGACTTAGGGGCATAAACCTGATGAAAGGGCGTCGTAAGACGACTAAGGGGCATAAACCTGATGGATGGGCAGCAGTATCTATCAGCTTAAAGATACTCCGACTCTGTGACACTGACTTGTCAAAGTCTGTTAAAGAGGAGGCCTTTATTTAGCAGTGGACGTTAACGGTAAATAAAGTATCGGTACTTTAGAATTTCATGTTTACTTTAAATGTACACACATCACCACTTAAGCCTAGCTAAAATACTATTAAAGTTTAAACGACTACGGACTCAAACTATTACTATCTAAATCGACTCAATACCCAATATTTCAGCAGAAGTCGGTGCGAACGCCGTGTA
Organism: Nycteola revayana; assembly: GCA_947037095.2. Lineage (NCBI taxonomy): Eukaryota > Metazoa > Arthropoda > Insecta > Lepidoptera > Nolidae > Nycteola > Nycteola revayana. The sequence continues at coordinate 13,681,373 of OX344841.2, read as the reverse complement.
AAGTTCTAGATACGATATTAAGCTTTCAACGGATACTCTAATGTAGGGTGCTTGTCAAATATATGCCAATTATTAAATAGAAGACAGTGTGACGTATACTGACTATGTAAAATAATTTTATAACAGACAACCAACGGTCATAAGCATCAGCTCGTATAACGTCCACTGCTGAACATGGTCCTCCCTGTGAGGGAGAATTGCCATAGTCACCACGTTTGGCTGGCGGGTTAGTGACCGCAGTATTATGAAATAACACACAAAGAAACGTTAATGCCCATTCCTTAGCATAAAACTGCTACAAACGATGTTATAACAATGGGGCAACAGGCTTAATGTGCTTTACAAGGTACCGGAAAGCAATCTTTGATTTTTCATAAAGATTTTCTTGTCCAGCGTGGGGATCGAGCCCACAACCTCAAAGACTTAAGGCGAGACTTAAACCGCTACGCCGTAGAGGTTGTCCACTACAGGGTGGTGGAGAGAAAAAGAGCACAAAAGTAGATAAACATTTGACGTGAAAATGAATACCTTATTAAAACAACTTTAGAGGGATGACATATATTCTGTTAGCAACTTATATAACTGAACAAAGCGACATTCTTAACAACTAATAAAAGGTCTTAGTTCAATGACACTTAGTTTCAAACAGAGTTTTTGTTCATTTTGCTCTATTTTTAATTCTTGAATAGTTCGCCATCTCGTTAACTTTTGCTATTAGTTTATTCTTTCGTTGGAGAAGATATTAAAAGTTCATTAGGTAGTGAACTATGTTGCAGAACAGTATTTAGAGACTCCTACACTAACGATTTCGAGCGTCGTCGAGTGGTCGCCACGCTTGCCAGGTGGGGTGGTGACCGCAGTAGTAGCACACAAGGAAACGCTGCTGCCTGTTCCCTAATAAACGCTTGTTATAGATATTCGAAGCCGGAAACCACACGACGGGTACTACAGCTCTATGCTAAACCAAAATTCCAATATCTCAATCTCTGTCATTCTTATTTACGTAATGTTGAAATGTTTATTTTCCAAATAGCTGAACACTCAGCCACCACCCCGTCAACTCCAGCCGTCCCAAACTCGATATATTGTATGTGAAGACCTGTTTGTCCACCCTCAAATGACAATGGCATGTCAAGCACAAAGGTACCAAAAACTACCCTTCAAATGTCATAGCCCTGTATATATTTTTCACGACGAAAAACGTTTTATGGGACAACACCGTTCATATTTGCCAGAGAAAAATAAACTGTAATTTTAGGGCACAGAGTATATTTTAATTTACACTTGTTTGTACACGTCTTGTACAAGCAAACTTCTGATTTTACGAAGACATATTGAATAAATTATATGGACGTTTTTATTGATGAAAATTTAATTTATTATTCACGGGACCTTGATGAATGTCGTGGTTTGTTTAACACAGATACTTGTAATAAATATTTGTTTCACTTCTTTAACCTAAATGGACGGAATAATAAGGGACACCTACTCTGTTAATACGCAAACAAATACATAAGAAACATTTCATTCAAGCTTACCTGTTTCTTCAACTACAGTTTGATACTAGCTTCCTGGAAGCGGTTTCCTCAATAAATGGGCTATCTAACACTGGAAGAAATTTTCAAATCGGACCAGTAGTTCCTGAGATTAGCGAGTTCGAGCAAAAAAACAAACTCTTTCGCTTTATTTATTAGTATAGATAGATAAGTATAAGTAAATAGGTTAAGCATAAACGCAAACGCGTTATTATCATTGAAATACGTCACCCGCGGACGTGGTGCCTCGGTCGCCTGACAGTTGAGCGGGTACCCCAGGGGACGGGCAGCAGCATCTCCTTGTGCGTTACAACTTAATCACAAATGCAGTCACCAACCCGCCTGCCCATCGTGATAACTATGGGATCCCTCCCTCCCCCCATGTCCCCAAGTCGCCTGTTACGACACCCATAGGAATATATAGGGTGGTCTATATATAATCCGAAAACCACACAGCTAAATAAATCAAATCAAAACATAACAATGATACACCAAATCCCTACTACAAAATAATCCTCCCATTTACAATATTACAATGATTAGAAATACACATAACAAAACAATTTTCTAGCTAGATTATATATCAAAAGCACCACAATTTCACATTGAACAAATCGTCGAACATTATGTAATGCGATACGGAACCACAACCCACGCTATCACGTTACCGTCCATTTTACAATAAAAGGGAAGTCGTGCTTCACTGATTTTATTTTCCACGCTACGTTCTGAATAACTTTTGAAGTATTCTAATTGGATTGAGTATCGGTAAATGAAAGACAGTATTTTTTACTTTACACTTTGTATCTGAACATTTAGTACTAGTAATGGTCCGGTGGGGGTACTTTATGAAGAAAGGTGCGACTGCTGAGCCCCATCACAAACGATGGCCCACCTCCTCACTTGTACTCTGTGTAACTCCACCTGCACTCTAAGCGACCTGTCCGAGGCCGCCACCAACGCCGTAAATGTGGCAGAGTTTTGGTCGAAACATATTTAATTTAAAGGAATCATCGACACGACGAAGAAGAAGAAGAAGTTCTAGTAATTTTACTTCAGGACATAATAGTAATTATACTGTTATGTCCTGAAGTGAAATTTATTTAAAGTAAGCTAGAATCGATTGATTGGAATTCTAGACCGTAGAAGCGTATGTACGGATGTATATTATACTTCAGAAGCATTTGGTCGTAAGTGTCAGTTTACTGGCTTACAATAGACAATTCCATGTCATCCCGTGGGTGTGCATATGTCAGCTTAAGGTGAAGCCGCCTGCCAAGCGTGGTAATTATGACAATATTTCTCTTCAACCATGGATTGTTGAGGACTATAAAGGCCCGTGTTCAGCAGTGGACTTAAACGGGCTGTTGTTAATGATGAAGTGGCTCGTGACGATTAGCTAGATTCCCGCCCCAGACTAAAAGCTTTGTTTAAAATCAATATAATCTTTCCGGGTCTAGTTAATTCGTGTTTAGGTAAGCACGTTAGGCCGTTGGTCCCAATTGTCTTCTATGTAATTCGTATCAGCGTTAACCTGTGTATACTGTACACAATACTGCGGTCACCTGCCTGCCACGTGTGGTAACATCATCCCATTCAGCAGTATATCTGATGATGATGATGATGATTACAATGATATGATTATAGCTTAACTCATTGAATACAGAGCGTTATGCATAATAATTTATGTATATTCTAATGAAATATTCCTTGTGACATATGCAATTATTATAATTAACTATGAATTAATAATGATTTAATTTGAAATAGAACATAAATACATTTTTAATTTATATTGCGTTTAAATGAAAATTCTGGAACACGTAATAATTTATTTGTATTCATTTATAAGTATCGGAGGTCGTGGGTTCAATCTCCACACTGGACAAAAAAATATATGAGTAAAGGTCAGATTTATTAGGTAGGTTCCGGTTAGATAAGGGTCTGCCCTCCGTGCCTCGGAAAGCACGTAAAGCCGTTGGTCCCTCGTACCTGGGAGGCAGCAGCTTTTTATCTGTGTATATATATGATATTGCAATCACTAACCTGCCAGCCATGCGTGGTGACTTTGGCAACTCCCCATTGGCTCACGTTGTCGTGATACGGTCAGATGATGTTACCCTTTTTAACTTTCGTGAATGATATTAACAATAATAAAACGCTGGACTGGAGTAGATTAGATGAAGAAGGGCACCCAAATTATTAGAACTCAAATTAGGTTTGGCCTATCTCTAGCATTGTTTTTTATTTTCCGGTGCAGGAATAGAACTCACGATTTGTTACTTATTTTAAATTTGTAAAATACTTGATGATAGCAAATATATAAAAGCATTAATTAAGATGATTTAGTGTCAAGGATTGAGCTAAGTATGCTAAATTCATTCGGACATAGGTATAGAGAGAATTAATGAAAGGAGACTAACAAGTAGAATTTATAGGGTGAATGTGAACGGAAGTGTTGGAAGGTGAAGACCCAGGCGGACGTTTCACGTTCAAATCGAGGACGTTCTTAAGAAAGGCCAGGATAAAAGTACCCTAAACCGAAGGACATGCATGAGGCGATTTATAAATGTAGAAAAGGGCGAAGCGGTATGGGAAAAAGGCGTAATGTATTATTTATTGACACAAGACTGACAGACTCTAGTTCACCTGAAATACTTTTAAACATAATTATTAAATACTAGCGACCCGCCCCGGCTTCGCACGGGTACAATACTGATACTTATACTACAGAATGTCTCTAAACCTCTAACAAACGGGCGAAATTTGGTCAAAACAAACAGAAACAAATTAATATGGGTACCTACTAAAACTCAGTAAAATAAGTAGGTGGGTATACTTTTATCGTATGAAATACCTATACTCTTCAGGACTAACAATACAACAAACACTTAATAAATAGGTATTCAAGTATCTATCCATCATAGTTACAACGAACCTAAAACAAAAATATTGCCCTATAATTCTTAAGGATCGAGCTCGCATAATCGCATTCGGCCTACCTCACTCGCTGCGCTGCGAAAACACGCGCTGTTATTTTGCGATAACTTCTAAGTTATTCATTTAAAGTATATAGTGTAGGGGTAAAATAATCTGCATGAAATGCTTCAGAATATTAACTCATTTAAAATGATAAGGATAAATACTGAATCCGTCTGATTAGCTTTACAATTACCGCATTAGAAATTATCATTTTTCTAAAAGATATAATGGATATAGCAAGTTAACCTTGAAAGATAGACATATATTATGCTATTGCTAGACTTTTTTGTAGATCTAAAAGAGAAGAATATTTCCGCCATACATTGTTTTGTTATATCTCATAGGGTTTAGGCAGCGTTTTCGTTGAAAGTTCCCAAATGGCTTAATTTTTTCCGACACCTCTGACAAATATCAATATATTTTAGTCAAATGTACACATAAACTAAACAAATTATATACGTAAACCTTCCGAAAGAATTGTTCTATCGATTGGTAACAACCGCATGAAAATCCATGTAGTAGTTTTTGAGTTTATCGTAAACAGACAGACAGCCAGACAGACGCGGCCGGGGACTTTGTTTTATAATATGTAGTGATGTAGTGAAAGCGGTCGCCCGCGGCTCCGTGCGGATGTCGGTTACTGCTGCAAAAAGCCTACCCAGGAAAGACACGGTCAGCAAAATGATTCCCAGGTCAATACACAGACACCGATTTTTAGGCATTAGGCATTTTAGGCATTTTCAAATGTTCAAGAAAATATTAATAGCGTGTAATATTCTAGCTATGAAAAGAACTGTTGTTTAGCCCTGAAAAGAACTGTTGTTTGGCCCTGAAAAGAACTGTTGGTTAGCCCTGAAAAGAGCTGTTGTTTAGCTCTGAGAAGAACTGTTGCTTAGCTCTGAGAAGAAATTTTGCGTAGGTGTAGTTTTAAGAACGAAATATAAAAAAAATCGCACGAAAATTATTAGACTTCGCAACGGGCCTTGCAGCAGAAATTGTAATATTTTAATTTCGCCATAACTTCAAAACCAAACGTCCAATTTTAATCATTCAAATACCTCTACATAAACTGTTCTTAGTGATGAAATTTATTTTGATAAGTATAATAGCATGAGTAAAATAAACGTTCTTAATGTAGTAAAAAAAAATAAAGATTTCTAAATAAAAATATGGTTGTTGTGCCTCACTCGGCATAGATAGGTATAGTGTGTCGCGGATTTTTTTGTAGATATTTATAAGATCTACAATTAATTAGAACATTTCATGGTTCTATCTTTTATAGTTTAGGCAGCGTACGCAAAATAAGTAACTTTTCTGGTTGATTTTTTACACCTTGTGTCCGAAAAACCCAAATATCTTACGGAACCCTATTTTTTTGCAAAATAAAATTTAGCCTATGTTACTCGTGGATAATGTAGATTTCGAATGGTGAAAGAAGTTTTGAAATCGGTCCAGTACTTTTTGAGCCTATTTATTACAACCAAACAAACAAACAAAGTTTTCCTCTTTATAATATTAGTGTAGATTACCTATTTACAATTAATAATAAATACATTGTAAATTTTCTTGACAAGTACAAGTCTATGTACCTAAAGACCGGTAGGGTCCCACCGTGGTTGAATGGAGAAGGCATTAGGCGCTATATCTAAGATGCAGTTTCGACTCCTGCCAGTGGTCTAAATTTATTAATCACAATTTTGAACTTTAGTAAATAGTAGTGGTAAACTTTTCCGTAAAGTATTAAAACAATTAAAAATGAAAATATTGTTTATTTCGATCTTAGATCCGTAACCGAATCTCATATCGGTAAGCAGAATTTCTGAAAAATTGTATAGACTGAACTTATTATTTTCGTCTGATATTTGTCGACGTATTGTAAAGATCGATGCTGAAAGCTTCCCCTTTGCCACCCCTTGTTATGGAGTATCAGACAGCAAAGTTCAAGGTGAACAACACCGCACAAGCTATGCATACAAACATGTGTATCAGTTACGAGTATAGCAGATTGGCTTGATTTGCTTCCTTCGTTGGATGATTCGATCGCTCGATAAGACACGTATCGTCTTGGAGGCCGTAGAGGTTTTCAACGTGTAGATAGGTGACACCTGGCGTATGAACGAGCTGTGACCTTAATTTGATATTCTGATATACTATAGATTACTACACCTATTGATATCTATACTTTACTGTACTAATAATATATACAGCTGAAGATTTTGTTTGTTTCGTTAGTCTCAGGAACTACAGGTCCGATTTAAAAAAATATTTCACCGTTGAAAAGCTAAGCTATCTACTAATGGCATAGGCTATATTTAATTAAAAAGCTATCTCGGGAACGGGAAATACGCGGGTGAAACCGCGCGCAGGAAGCGATTAGTTTATATTTATAATGCGACCTATATTGTTATAATAAGTAAGATATTTTGACTGATAATGGCTCAATAGTAAGATGATTGCTTTTGGGATTTATTGTAGGTTCAATACCTATTTTGTACAATTATTTCTGAACTTTCCCTTGTACGGGAGTTCTTTTTAACTTCAACAGAAAAAAGTCAAATTAACTTTTCGATTCGATTCAATCTCGCTTCGAACGCCAGGTCAAAGTTAGCAAAATTGAGTCCGTATATATTGTTAGTTGCAATCAAACGTATGAAGTAAAAGGTTAACCTATCCGGACTGAATGTAGGCTCGTGTATTGCACGTAGAGGTACAAATTTTGGGATCGTACGTGAGCGTTTTGTCGATATTCGTGTCACAACCTAAAAGCTGGTAACTATATGGAGCTTGAAGCGTTTTGTAAAATGGAATTCCGAGATAATAAAATACCGTCGCTACTGGACATCGAATCTGAAGTGTTTTTGATATGTACAATATTGAGTAGACGGACATTTTATACATGACTTGAACAGTTATACATGTAAGAAGGTTTTATTTAGGCTTTAGTTATTATGTCGGAGAAAGATATTATTAATCTATACTTGTATATTTAAAAAGCTGAAGAGTTTGTTTAATTCTTTATTTGTTTGAACGGGTTAGTATCCGGAACTACAGGATCGATTTGAAAAAAAAAAGTGTTATTTAGATATAGCCCATTTATCAAGGAAGGCTATATTTAATTACGATGTTCCCACTGGAATACAATAAAATAACTTCAAACCGTAACGCGGTTTATTATTGCTATTAATTGAACAAAAATTCTAAAACTTAATTTCTGTTAAAGCAATGGACCTGTACAAAATTAAGGTGTGTTTTCATAGCCAAACTTTTTATGTCATAATATTATTTTACATAATAGTGAACGAACTTCATTAAACGAAAAAAAACACGTCAGAAAAAGCACGTCCGTTTTGTAAGTCAGAATCATCTCTAAGCATAAATATCGTTGAAAATTTTATTCAAACATTTTGTGCAAGCATTTAACATGCAGTAGGCGCGTTCGCAACTTCGCACTATCTGTCTGAATCTAAATGCTCTGAAACTTATTTTTCATAACATACCTGGCATAAAATTCTTTAAACGAATATTTTTAAGAGATATAAATTATTTAACATGATTATTGTTTCACCGAATTACGAATTATTTCTGAATTGACAATGGCATATTATTAAGATAGCAGAAATTTATTGGTTTTAGTATAAAGTTTACTTAGAGAGATACTTAATATATTAGTTTTGCAGTAGTTAGTGATAGAAACGAATAGCTGCAAAACCAACTCCACGTTATCTTAACACATTATTTATGTTCATAAATCTGACTTTCATATCAGTGGCACCACATGGGCGTGGTCCTAGCCCCTTAAAGGTGCCCTCATGTGTGTGTCACGTAATTGTATGTTTTTACCAAATTTTCAATATATGAATATAATAATAAGTTTATATTCATATAAACTTATTATGAGTAGAGAAATTAATGACAAAGTGACGGACGGAGTACTATGTTTTTAATATCCTACAATTTGCTGCTACCTGTTAGTTACCTAGTTTAAATCATAGAATAATAATGTAACATTGTGATTGTGACAAGTACAAGTGTATGTAAATACCTAAGTTCTGAATAAATTCATTATTTCATTATCATAAGATTCTTATTTAAAAGGTACCGGGTACCAAAATAAACTTCTAAGAATCCGGACACAAAGTTTAAACAACATCCACCTGAATGCACTCTTGAGGGGTTAAGGTCAAAACACAGGTTTCCACTGGAGTTAAAAGTCGATATATGTGGAAAAGTAGAAGTGATCAATATCATATATCCAACCCTAGAAATAAACAGTTAACATCAAAAACTTCCACAAACAAAGTTCGAACGAGGTTTCTCCGTTGAAATGGATGGACAAACTACATTACGGATAACTACGGAGCTCAGAACTTTTGTTGAGTTGTTGCGGATATTGCGAAGAGAATGAACGGATAAACTAATAGCTCTTTAATTATACCGACCAATTTTTTATAATGATATTTATAGCCGATGCCTTCAAAATATGTTTTAATCTGTGCTACTTAGCAATATTCCCAGAATGCTGATAGCATTGCCTCGTAAGATGACAATGCTTATCTGCTGTGCAAAGTAAATACCAGCACTTGGGGACCGTGTTGAATTAACGAGGGCCTTGCGAGGTTTTTATATCTAGAGCCCAAAAGCATAAGGTTGGATGTGCCTTGAGGAGTCTGCAAAATTTGTCGTATGTGCCTTTACCGTAATCTGGCACTTACGACCAAATGCTTCTGAAGAAAATAGTACATCCTTATGTTTCTGAGGTTATATTAATAGATACATGGGTATATATTTATTTGGCTCTTCGTTTCCCAATATCTCGGCAGTCGGCACCAAAAGAAACAAACGCAAAGCCACTTTTTTTAAAGAACTTTACAAACACAATTCATGGACACAAAGTACACCCAGACTTCAGACAACTAGTCGTGATTCACAAAAATAATTGTCCCAGTTGGGAATCGAACGCAGAACACCAGGTCTCAGAGGCCACTGCTGTAACTACTTAGCTACTGGTACCACTAATAAGGGTATTTAATATTATGCCTCTTGAGTTATAGTTACTTCGCCTACATCATAATACTTCCGTTCCTACTTATCTAAATTGACTTCTTATGAAAATATTAAATTATTTACCCCATTAACGAAATGGAACTCAGGCCCACCAGTAAACAGAGCGGCCATCAGGTGTACCTCAGGGAATTAATACCTACATCAATTTGAATTTAAGCCTTACCTTGCTATTCAGTAAATTAATAACGTCAATAGGCAAATAAAAGACAATTTTAATGTTTTGGAGTGACTGAGTAGGAATTCGTAAATAAAGTTATATGTCACATTGGCGAAAACCGACCAAGTACCTACGAGTTGAATTCGCGTGGAGAGGGTTCCGTACATTGCCAAAGTCACGTGTTTTTATAAAATTGTTGAATGTTTTACAATAGGTAGTGATATGTTTGTTACTCTATCACGTAAAAACTACCGCTGAACGGAACTGGCTGAAATTTTTGATGATTAACATATAGGCTACAAAACATCACGCTCCGACGCACTGGAGAAGAGTAACGCGGTTAATACCGTGGGGCTAGTTGCGCCCGCTGTTTATTATAATCAGTTTACCACTACACATTCAAATACCTAATATCTACTCTGCGTATTTCAAATTGTTTTTTTTTTGTCAAGCCCGATGAATATGAAAGAAGGATTCATAGGTAATAATATTCTAAGTAGTAAGTATTACATTGTTCAGGCACGTTCTAGTTATAGCATGTTAGAAAAAAACAACTTTCTATATTTCTAGGAATACCTAGATACCTAGATGCCGTCATCAGTTTTCATACAATGCAATTTTCAGTGTCCATACACGTGGCAAAGATTTTTTTATGCAATTGAATAAGCAATATCAAGTTTTCGAATAGAATATGTAGGTATATATTTGAACATTCCTAGGACATAATAATGTATTTGATTTATTGAAGCTATAGAATTATGTATTATTGCTTATTTACACGATTATTCTTATATTTAGTCCTCCTGACAGTTTTTTCGGTCACGGCGGCCAATCTCTTAGGAGATTTACCTAGCATCTGCGCAAGACTTGTGATCTTGAGGTCGCCGGTTCGAACCCCACCCATTGCACTACCGACGTGAACCCACTCGTAACACAAGCATTTTAGCTTAGCACGAGGAGTTAACAAGAATACTAGTAGACTGCAAAAAACATAAAACAAATATTACTGTGAAAAATTGTGTTCGCTAACACTGCACTGGTGCACTCTTTATAATCTTTCCTTAACTGGCGAAATCTGTTGCGACGTTGCGAGTCACTCAATTCCAAACTGAGTTACTTCCACTGGACCACGTTTTTTTATTTATATAAATACCTACTAGCTTCCCGCGCGTGGTTCCACCCGCGTAACTCCCGTGCCCGTAGGTACTTCGTAATAAAATATGGCCTATAACCTGCCTCGATTAATGGACTATCCAAAACAAACAAACTCTGCAGCTTTATAATATTAGTTTAGATTAAAACCGAAGAATTAAAAATGTAGTAAAAGGGTTTAATTTCTTACCTTTAGTCGTATTTCTCTTTAATTTAGCAGTTTCGCCAATAAATTGATCTGTAATAAGAAAAAAATATGTATGCTATTTTTTCAAAAAAATACAATTTGGTTCTATTTGTATTATAGGTACAAAGTCGCTTCCCGCTGTCTGTCTGCCCCTATATACCTACGCTTACATCTTTAAAACCAAGCAACGGATTTTGATACCGATTTTTTTTTTAATAGATGAGTATGACTCAATTGAAAGGAATATTTATAATTAGCATTAGCATGGCACCCGTGCGAAGCCGAGGCAGGCCGCTAGTTGTGTGAAACAGAAATAAATGTGTAAAGTATAAAATAATTACCTACCGAGCTTAACTTTTAAGTGAGTTTGAACCGTGGTTTATGGAACTCAATATTTATGTGGAGAGTAGCTATGTAATACCTATACATTCGCTGACATTTAGATAACATCGGTAGTTTAATTAAATTCCAATAAAATTATTTAAATTTATTAAGTCGAAATTCTATTTCCGAGTGCATAAAATTAATAATTGTATGGAAAGCAAACCTTTGCTCGTGGTTCCGCATAGCCTCAATTACCATAGCACCTTAAAACAAAAACTTGTTAACTACTATAAAGTAGTAGGTTTATTATAGTTTAACCAACAGGGCTATAACATACCGCACCTTAATTTTGCGCGCCTCCTCGTTCCCTACCTCACCGCACTTCCCTAAGACGCAGCAGGCACAGCGGTTTTGATCAAACTATAGTCCTTAAATTTATTCATTACAAAAATAAAAATCAATCAAATCAAAATCAATTAGTAATTACTATTTTTTATCCCTTACTTTTTCAAGCAATAAAGCATTAATCCTTTTTATTTCAGTACCTTCAATACATTTTGCATTTAATTTTAAAAATATGGCCCTTTACAACATGTAATTATAATTAATATTTTCTAAGATATTACAGATTTAAAATGGGACATAGCGGATCAAACTATAGTCCTTAAATTTATTCATTACAAAAATAAAAATCAATCAATTCAAAAACAATAAAACAAAAATGATTCTTATTATTCTTCTTGTCGAGTCGTATATTAAAATAAGTATTCAATCCATATATTAGACACGGCCAATTTTAATGGAGATTACCGAGTTAAGACAAGTTACAGTGCACAGGAATCGATAAGAGTGAGTTACGGCCGCGATCAATATCCATAATGATAGAGTCAATTTTAAAATCAAAGGCGAAGACTATCTCTTTATCGGACTGTTCACATACTGCTGGATATATACCACCTCTTAATACTCTCTCTCTATCTCTCGACTCTGTCAGGCTAGGGTAATTGAGGAATATTGCAATAATCATCGTCCTGAGTGCCCTGAAGCTGAAAAATGCTGCTGCCTATCCAGCAGCTGTATGTCCCTTAATCGAGTTCTACGATATCCATGAGAAAACATGGGATACAAAATCAAAGGAAAGCACGAGGTATATAAAATCACTATATTGCCATCCGTAGGTAATTTAAAACTTTAAAATATATAACATTTTCTTTCATCATTTGATCGATACGGTAAATCAATTGTCGCAATTATTCAATGTACCCAAGCATCAGAAACACAGGAATGTGGTTAAAAAATCGGTATAAAATATCGGGTTCACTGATATGTATGACATGGCACATATTGTCCATGCATTTCATAAGGCAGTCAACCGATCTGGCAATTTTCCGAATGAAAAGCTAAAGTTATTTGTTCGAATTAAAATAACTAGAGACTATCAGTCGAAAATATAATTGATATTTTTGTTTGTAAATTGCTGTTTATCTATCTGTTTTTCCGCTCTTTTCTCTTTAAAGAATGCGTGTGACAAGTTATATAATATGTGATATAAACAAGGTTTTGAAAAACAAAACAAAATAATATGTTGTTTCGATACATAGTATTAAACAAAGTCTTGATGCGGTATTTAATCGATAGAGTGACTCAAGAGAAAGGTTATGTATAAAACATGCATAATATAGTAGAGGAACACTGATCATTTTAGAGGTTCCTAATGTGATGTCGTAAATAAACACTTTTTGCGCTTACATTGCATACGTCTATCTTAGAGATTGTTATTGTGGGTTATCTCTTAGAGATAACCAAGAATAACCATTTTTATCCTTTACTTTTTCTTATTTACGAATCAATTTTAAGCAATACAGCATTAACTCTTATTTAATTAAGTACCTTCAATACATTTTGTATTTAATATAGATTAATATTGCTCTTTACAGCATGTAATTTAATGGATATTTTCGAAGATATTACAGATTTAAGCTGCAGGGTCAAAGAGGTTGCGACACCGGTACCGATCGGAGAGCTGGGGCACGGAGGTGAGGCGCGTGCCTATAAATAGCATTGCATCCGTACGAAGCCGGGACGGGGCGCTAGTAATTTATAAAAATAAATTCTGCAAGAATGTTGATTCCATATTATTACGACGTAATATAAATACAAAAATTGCAACACATTGTTATTTGAGAAGCTGTTTTAAGGTAAAAATTGCACATCTTAATAAAACAATGCACATATGGAATTTGGCACGCGCAACGACGATATTATAAAGCAAAACCATTCCAACGTATCTGGCTAATTTTTTAAATTCCTGATCGACCAGGCAATATTAAACCCTATCCACCTGATGTTAAGTGACCATATGCCAAATAGCTTTTATTGTAGATATGTAAAGCACTAGCCAGCCTTATATGGTCGGCCCTTTTGCCTTGCCCTCTCCTATGAGCTCTGGCGACCTTACTCTCTCACAACTTTTCAATATTATATGTAGTTCTCATTTTATTAGCATCCTATTCAGGTTTCATCTGAAAAATATTGAGTAACGCGTCCCCTGTGGATATCTTATACACCCCCGAGAGTCGAGACCTTATAACTTCGTACTAGAAACTCTAATATTGCTGGAAATCATGAAATATAGAGGTTGGGATGAGGCCACTGTGATAAGATTAGCGGGGCTTTGGGTAGCGGGTTAAACTGTTTGTTGTATATCCTACATATATGTAAATAAGTAGCTTTCCGCGTGCGGTTTCACCCGCGTAGCTCCCGACTCCGAGGAAACTTCATAATTCTTCATACCTCTTTTACTCCTGAATACCGAAGCTTTCTAATAGAGAGAGATTTTTTGAAACCGGTCTAGTAATTCCGGCGCCAATTCAGTACAATCTTATTAAAGGACATAGGCAACCTTTTATCGCGAATAAAATGCTGCCCAAACTAGCTATTCCATACAGAATAGCTAAGTAGTTTTATTTAAACTTTAAATGATCTCGCTACAGTTTGTTAGCTGTTTTTTTTTTATAAATTAATCAGATTATTGAAGTTTAATTTAAGGACATTCTACGACTACCCACAATTTTGTCCGCGTAAAATAAAGTCAATGTTGATTTCGTTTTCGCTTAAGAAGCTTGAGTTACACCTTATAATATCACCTTTCTAACTTTGACGTCCCGTCAAACTCGGTAGGTATTACCGATATGGAGATAAGACCAACAAACAGATGGACAAAATAAAAAGGAGCCTAGGTATAAATATACATACATCTAAAGCAGAAACTTAAGAATAAAAACCCGAAATCGGAAAAGCTTAGTAACTCATGTGTAGGTATTTTCACTACTTTGCTTTTTCACCTCGTGGTACAAATATACGCGACATCTTCAAAAATGTACCTCTCTAAAGCGCCGATCAAACAGCCGGTGTAGTCCAATAACGAACTCATGCTAGTCGATTGGAGATTAAAACGTCTTCACGTCGGCCGCAGCCCGTGACTCCATTAGCAGCGAAACGCTTTTTGAAGGGAGCTTATTCTGTAATAGCAGTTACGTGATTTTCGATTTGTTTCTAGTTGGTTCATACACCATAGAGTCTGTAGAAAAAAATAATATGTGCCACAAGTCCCAAAATGTTTTTTGAAGTTGAGAGAGAGGGAGAGAAATTAGGGGTATTTGAAGTCTTGTAGGTTGTGGGATGGATTACGACTAGTGTCAACGATAACTTGCCCATGTGGAGTCAAGACAATGTCTTTTAAAATTTGCCTCGGATAAGCCATTGGTTTAGATGATTTTAATTAGAAAGTTGGCACCTTCATGTTAGATTATGTCACTGCAGTCACCAACCGGCGGCGGAAATCTTTCTAATGTTCAGATCAAACCGGGTATCGTCCAATAACGAGCTTGTGCTGGTCGATTGGAGATTAAAACGCCACCCGCAGCTCGTGACTCCATTAGCGGTGAAACTAAATTTTTAAAAGGAGCTTATTCTATGAAAGCAAATAAGCGAATTCTCATCACTTTTTGAGCGGTGTCAGTTCAATTTTTTTCAGTCAGTTACCTATTTATTAATACTCGCCTGTAATCGGTTCGATTTCAGCGTTAAGAAATCAAATCTTTTTATAACATCAAATATTTTCATTTCTATCTTTGCTTTGGAAACCATCCTCGTCTGGATTGTTATAGCATTACAAACACCCTGTCAAGATTGAACTATTTCGATGAATCCTATTTCCAACAGCAAACCATTAAACATGAGGCTACCATATAGAGTTACATGATATATTATGATTGACTGCAGATTGAAGTTTCTGGTTGTAGTAAACTGATACTGTATGGTCTAGGAAGCTAAATATCTTAAAGCTTATATGGTCAACCTATGACTGATGCCTTTTGTGTTGCAAGCGATCATATTCTATAGTGTAACGTTTATTTTACTGCGTCATTCGTCTATGTGTGACTATGTGGTTGTAACTTGCGTGGTCCCGTGGGTAAAAAAAATGTAATAATTGATTTTTACTTGCTAACTGATCTTCATTTATTTTTTAAGTACCAGCTCGAAGTTAGGAATTTGCAGGTGTTTTACTCGGTAAACACGTTATCTCACCGGATTTTGAGAGTAAAAAAATAGGTGCACCTGTGTTTGTGCAGACACTTGTGCACTAAAATATATATCTTGCGCAGTTTTCAATAATGCATCTGTTGCTGCATACATTGCACAGTTGGCCAATGTGGTTGGACTTTGGCATTTGGCTTAAATCAGTCAGCATGACTATGCATGGTCTCTCATAAAAAAATATAACTCGCCTATAGGTATTGATAGTTATTTGGAACAACGGAAGCTCATAATTGTACCAGAATCTACTCCAATTCGCTCTTTCAATGTCCCAATAGTAAATCTAAACGACAATCACTGGAAGCTCTTTGGGAAAATTAGTCGAGACCAATATTTTGCGGTTAAGTGATGGAGGAATATTTATATTGAAGAAAGTTATTTTTGACAATCTATCAATTATTATTTTGTTTAAACAACATTGATTAATTATTTGATGTTTTACAATTGATAGACAGGAAAGTCAATTGTAATTATGGTCAACCATTTCATAAGCTCTGTTTGCTTTTATCCCCGGAGAAGTAGCAAAAGCCTTGTGGCTAATAAATATGTTCTTTCAAAAACAAAGGGTTATTATGATCATTATCATCAATATTTTAATGTGAAGCCTGGTTGTATTACCATAGTCACTTCATGGAATTAATGTAGGTTGTTTTGTTATACATAGTTCAAGTCAAGCAACTAGTCTAGTTGTATGACGTAATACATATTTGAATTCACACACAGATAGTTACCGACTATTATGCTTTAGAGCAGTCATTCCCAAAGTGTTCCACAGGTGACTCGACGGGGGTCAACGTTGGCGTCAAAGAAATGGTTGAAATATGATAGATATAGAGCAATATGGGGAACGAAACGCTTGGTGACAGCAGTAAGATGTTAATAACCTTGACCTGATAGATGCTGCTACCAACCCATGTGCCATAAATTCCTTAGTCGCCTTTTCCGACACCCATGGGAAGATAAGGGGTGATTTATTCTAAGCCGACAACCACAAGGCAGACGCTTTCAATTTAACTTTTAAATATTTTGTGTGATTTAGGAATATATTAGTCATAGATTTGTTCGTTAACCTTTTAACTAATTAGTAGTAATTTCATTACTCACGTTTAAGTACAACGTGTTCTCTTTCTTTCAAGTTGTAGTTCATTGAACAGATTATAGTAAGTAGGTATTACAAAACTATTAAACATGAAATATATATGGTTTTTAACTAAATGCTTATAGAATTCTAATAACAAAATAACAATTTAAAAAAATGTCTGTCTGTCCAGCTTGTTTCAGTAACGGTGGGACCAATTTTAAGGATTCACTGGATTTTACTGGTAGATAGCTAATTTAGTAAGGTATAGTATACGCTACTTATTATTATGTCTGTTTGTTTGTTTGTTTGTCTATGTATTATTGAACACTAGCCTTTTCGGTTCTACTTGCATCATTGCTATACTTGTGTAAACCTTTCTTTTAAAATATAATCTTAGTATCTGGTGGCCCAGCCGTAAAAACATTTATACTAAACAGGTAAAAATAATATTTAATAAAATCGTTTTATTTATTAAATTTTTATATACAAGATGAGATTTCGATGCTAGTTATAAAGGTTACAAGTGAGTTTTTAAAGAGTGGCTCCAAAGAATACAAAAATACTTTCGATATTAAAAAAAACGCGCCAGGAAGCCACTATATTTATGCCAATCGGATGGATTCGGTAGAGTATTAGAAAAACCTTTGGTTAAGTTATTGATTCCGCAACAAATCTAAAACTCTTGGCAAAAAAATTACTATCATGTACAATTTACTTTAATGTCATGTCACATAGTCCATTTAATAAACTCTATTCTTATTTTAAGTTAAATATTAAATTGAATGGTCTCGTTGCATCTCAGGTAACTTGCATGGTGTACCTAAATACTATAATTAGTCAATATTTATTAATTATTTGTAATTTATACCCGAAGTCTGTTCTTGTTAAAACTGTAATACTCAGTATGTTACTGTGTTATGATATTGTTCACCTTGTTAACATCTGTATTTTATTTAATTCTCCATATGAATCTATAACGTATATTAATCACATCGCATTACAATCACAGTCACACACACAAAACATTCTCACCATACACTACCACAAATCCTTCATTATAAACAGATTAAACATAGCTAACTCCAAATTCTACACTACAGTACTCGCACAAATAATAATACCATGTAGCGCTAACGTAAACTGGTCAATAATTTTTAATATTTTTAATTCCATAAAGACAATGTAAATAAATTTATTTAATATTAATCATTTAATATTTCAAGGTCGTACGAGAGTTCGCCGCATCAATGTTTAAGACATAATTATAGACACTACCCAACCAACTTTTAACGTACTACATGTTAACATCCGAAGCCTAAACCGCTACTTTGATAACCTAAATGTCTTAATACAGTCTATGGATGTCAAGTGTGATTTGGTACTCCTCTCTGAGTGCTCGCTGAGTAAAGTGACAGATATTCCTTTACTAACTGGCTTCACCTCAGCTAGATCCTCATTTAACAATCAAAATGATGGGGTAGTTATATATGTTGCCTCTGATGTGGCCCATAGGTTGGTTGAGCCTGTCTTCCAGGATGCTAATAGCCTCATTGTGATGCTGGGACTAGATACAGCTATTGTTGCTATATACCGTTCGCCATCAGTCAGAAATATAGAAATTTTTCTTAATTCTCTAAACAATATCTTAGAATCACTGGCGTCATGTACAACGGTAGTAGTGATCGGAGATTTAAACATAAATATTATACAAGATAATAATGACTCAAACTCAGAGGAATATCTAGATACAATGGCTTTCCATGGGCTTCTACCTGCCCACGTTCTACCCACTCGCATCGACAATTGCCTGGGTCATGTATTCTTGAAAACAAATAGACCCTCTACTACGCTGATTCTGGACTGATATATTACTGATCATGCACCTATCCTGTTTAGTACCTCACGAAACCCCCTTAATATTACAAAACCAAAAATTATTATAAGGCATCTAAACTTTCAAGGTATTACTAGTTACTTAGAAAACTCTGATTTCTCAGGCGTTTTAAATAGCACAGATCCCAACCAAAATGTTGAACAACTCAACTCATTTCCATTATAACTGAGGCAACACAAACCACTACCGGTTTAATGGTACAATACAGAATTAAGATGTAATTTAACAAGAAAATTAAATAATAAAAAAAAAAAAAAAAAAAAAAAAATTTAATCATCACAGTACGCTAAAAAAAGTTCCCAATAGAAAGCAGATTGTTAAACCATGGATGACCACTGGCCTCCTGAGGTGCGTAAGGAATCGAGACAAACTCCATAAAAAGGAAATGAAAAACCCTAAAGACGAAACTGCTAATCTGATATATTCCAGATACCGTAATTACTGTAACAATTTATTAAAGAATATCAAACGTAATTTTGACCAAAAAGAACTCCAGAAGTCTATCGGTAACCCAAAAGCAACCTGGGACATAATATAAACTATCAGCTACAAGAACACTTCACCAATGAGTAAATCAGATGAACTCCTTCATATATGCAGCAATCCAAACTCCTCTGTCAATGCTATAAATAAGTATTTTGCAAACGTTGGAGTGGATCTTGCAAAACGAATTGCGCGGGATCGACGTGAAATTCGCACAAACCTTGAGTATGACAGCTTATTGAATCCTCAAGGAAACTCATTCGTATTACTTGACACGAATTCCTCAGAAATAGAAAGCATAATCGCAGGCCTAAAACATAATTGCGCAGTGGGTCACGATGGAATACCAGCCTCGGTTATCAAGTCTTCCAGACATGTACTCCTTCCAGCAATAACACATATCTGTAATTTATGTATCTCAAAAGGTATTTTCCCTGACACTTTTAAGAAGGCATTAGTCGCACCAGTATTTAAGGGTGGGGATGGCGACCGTTTAGAGAACTATAGGCCTATATCTGTACTCACCACTCTGTCCAAAATTATGGAAAAGGTTCTAAACAAAAGATTGCTTAGTTATCTTGAAAGTAACAACATAATTGCGCCAAACCAATACGGATTCAGAGGAGGCGTATCAACAGAAGACGCTGTTCTGGAACTCACAAATCAAATTGTTAAGAACCTTGACTCTAGAACTAAAACTATAGCTATATTTCTTGACTTAGCCAAAGCCTTCGACACGGTCTCTATTCCCATCCTCCTAGGTGGATTGGAGGGCTTGGGAATAAGAGGCAGCACCCTTAAGCTCTTTTGTGACTATCTCACAAACCGTAGCCAACGAGTTAAGGTAGATAGTTATATCAGTGAGGATGTGAACCTCACTTTTGGCGTACCACAGGGTAGTGTACTCGGACCCACCCTTTTTCTCCTATTTGTAAATAGATTGTGTCAACGGTCAATCCCAAACTGCAAGATATTTGTATATGCAGACGACACTGCGCTTGTCATAAGTGGAGAAACATGGGAATCTGCTCACTGTGCAGCCGAAAATGCTCTTAGAATAGTGATGGACTGGCTTTCTATGAATCTGCTGACGCTTAATGTCTCCAAAACCAACTATGTCACTTTCTCAGCGAACTCTGCTACACAACCTAATGGCCCAGACGTTAAAGCCCATAGTTGTCACCCCACACTAACCCCTTGCAATTGTCCCACTTTACATAGGAGCTCTTGTGTTAAATATTTGGGAGTGCATATAGATAACACATTAAGTTGGCAAAAGCACATCAGTGTGACAGTTACGCGGGCTCGTAAACTAATGTTCCCAATGAAAAAGCTAAGAAGAGTAGCTGATGAGCGACTTTTAAAAACTGTCTACTTTGCATTGGCTCAGTCATTGCTTACCTATTGCATACCTGTCTGGGGTGGTACACATAAAACGTATCTTCTTCGCCTCGAGAGGGCACAAAGAGCTGTCCTAAAGGTCATGCTTCACAAACCCTATCGGTACCCAACTACCCAACTCTATAAAGATATACCTGTACTGACTGTCCGACAGCTCTTTGTACGTGACACCACTTTACGGGTACAATCATCATTGACTTATGACCCAAGGTTACTCGAGCAAAATAAGCGACGTCAAAATCCTATATGCCCACCTGTTTCCACCAAAACCGCTTTGGCGAGGCGGAGTTATCCTTATTAGTATCCACCTTTAAAACATTATAAATGAAACCTGCAGCATATATTCTTTACCTAGATTTAAATGTAAGATTGTGGTTAGTGATTTTCTTCAAAAGTTATCGTATAATGAGACTGAACAACTTTTTACAAAAACATCCTACTAAAGTAAGTATCTCAGATCATTATACTGCGAAAAACTCAAATCACACTCCTTCAAATACACACAAATCACTCCACACACACACTCCACACACACACATACATCACACACACGCACACACACACACACACACACCACATCCCTCATTTGAAAAGGCTAGAAAGTGCTAATTTATGATTAAATGAATAAGATTTATTCTTCCCAAAATAGGTGCTACAAGGTACAGCAAGCTATAAACAAACTGTAAGAGGAAGGGCCTGTGTCTGTAACACAGTTTATTCTAGCACAGACACAGTCGTTCACTCTGTCTCAAATAATGTATAATGCTGTACTTCATAACGATTTTCTGTTTGTTTGAGATGGATAAATGGTATTTTGCTTTTTGGTAATAAAGATTTTATTTTTATTTTATTTTAATAGTAACTTTATTTTCTTGACAACTTTATATTTATTATGAATACTAAAAATTCCTGTATGGTTCCGCGTGCTTTATTATTTATGTAATTCCATACATTTACACCTTCATCATAAATATACCTATCCACGAAATATAATTCCCAATTATGTATAATATTGTCATTGCCTTTTAGCATATAATGCTAAAAAGTAGTAATAAAAAACATCGCTACGCGCCCTAGTCGCTAGACGCGCGTGATCTTTTGCCACCGCGAATAGACCAAAAAATTGCCGCCTTCTCTATTTTACTTATTATTAAAAAAATGTAAAAGTGGCAACTCGATCCTACTTGGTTTTTAAAAGCACGAGCAGGATTTGGAGATATCTTTCTTTAAAAAATCGCTGTGCGTTTCCGCCGCCCGCACCGCCTCCCCTTTTCATGAACCACCCGGGGCTATGCAGGGTCACATATGACCCAGTGATAATACATGAAAATCCAATTGCCTGGTAAGTAGCAGAAGCCTTGTTCAATCGTTCATCAATTACTTCATTTATTAAGATTATCGCGTAAATAGACGCTGCGGGGAGTTTGTAATGTGTAAAGTTAATTTATATTCTATTGGCTAAAAGCAATCGAGAACACTTCTAAGCAAAGCCCATTTTCTTTCCTAATTACAACTTCAGCAATCGAATAATAAATCAATCGACATCCAAATCTTAAAGAATTTATTTCACAATAAATTAGGTTGCATTCAGAATTCAGGCTGTTTCTGAATAAATAAGGGAGTTTGTGAGATAAGGAGGGTCTTTTATATCAGTCCCTCGCATTACTCTAACGAGGTGATAAAATATTCATTCAATGATCGAATGTTTTTCTAAGAATAATTGGGTATTTATCTATATGTGAGATTTTGCGCAAATACCGTAAAAAAGATTGAATATATAACTAAGGATAAAAAGACTACGGTCTCATTTACGGAAACGCTGGGCGTCGCTCTAGGCGTCTCGCGGCGCGTCGGACGTTTTCTTTTATACTATACGGCTCGTAAAGCCTTTTTCTCCTGACGCGTAAACTCATTTGATAATTAATTGTGTCCTTTATAAGGATGCGAGAGGTGAAGAGCAGCGGTGAAACAAAAGAAAAGACAAGACAAGACTTTTGTAAATAAGGTGAATAAAACATATTATTATGAGTTTTGCCGCGTTAAATTTTAATGGATCCCAATAGAACGATTGATTTCAAGCAATGTCATCGAAAC
The DNA here is from genome assembly GCA_947037095.2 of Nycteola revayana. NCBI lineage: Eukaryota > Metazoa > Arthropoda > Insecta > Lepidoptera > Nolidae > Nycteola > Nycteola revayana. Next base: position 13,658,420 of record OX344841.2, on the reverse strand, counting down.
ATATATAGGTGTTACAAATAATAAATACATAAGTTAAATTAAATTACAAAATTTATAGCTATTTAATAATCTTTGAACCAACTTTAATTTATGTTTTATATTGACGTCAGCCATAAAATAGTTTTAAAATTAGCCATCGATTGGATAGGTGGTTAACTTAAACGTAGCTATTTAGGGTTCATATTTACCAGGAAGCCATCCGATCGATCACGATCGACAGGTTGATCTCGGCAGCTATTATAGTCGATCAACTTATATAATTAAAGTTACAATTTAGCCCATGTTAGTCTACAGGTGCACAAGTAAAAGTAGAAGTTTGTGTTTGATGTGTTATTAAATATCGGAAAAATATAGGTATATAATTTAATCGGCGATATGTAGCTCGCTTTAGATTTTGGAGGTCGTAGGTTCGATCCCCACGCAGCTTAAGATGGACTAAAAACTGCTTGAGATCAGCAAGAAATCTTTGTGTAAGTTCTAAGATTTCTTTCCGGGTCTGGTTGGCTGAGGCACTACCCTCCGTGCCTCAAAAAGCAGGTTATGCCGTTGGACCCGATTGCTATAACATCATCTATATCAATCATGTACAAGGGAACGGCCAGAAGCATTTCCTTGTGTGTAACAAAATAATACTATGGTCCCTAACCCGCCTGCCAAGCGTGGTAACTATGGCAAAACCCTCCCTCGGGAGGAGGCCCATGTTCAGCAGAGGACGTAATACGGGCTGATGATGATGATACAATTTAACGTTATATATGCCATATGATGGATAGCACACAGTAAATAGTCGATCTGAGGTATTATTGAGCTGGCCACCTCTGATATATATACTATCTTTTTCTCAAATAGGTTATTCTCCTAGCCATTTATGTCATTCTATTCCATTCCCACCTATCAGTTACAACACTATATTTTATATTCGAAAGGAAGCGGTCACACCCAAACCGTGTTACAAAGCAATTGAGTTTCAGCAAATCGGAGACAGAAATAAAAGGGAGCACTGAACTTTGTCAGTTGCAGTTGTAAAAAGTACGGATAGCAATATAAGTAGCTTTACCCGGAGAAATTGCTATCGCTCTCTACTTAATTAGGGTTAAAAACCAGTTCCCTAGTTTCAGAGTAACGGTGCAATGGACAGGCAGACAAACAGATAGGTCAAACTTAAAACACCTTTTGCATGGTGTTAAAAACAGGTCTATTAACTTTAAAATACTGTAACCTAACTACATACAAGCAACAATAACTATATGAACTTTTACTTATTTTGTATAATACCATAGGGTATTTTTTTAAAGATTTCCACCAGTATTTTGCCTCTACTAGTATTCTTGTTAACTCCTCGTGCTAAGCTAAAATGCTTTCGTTACCCACGGCTTACGGGTACTGCAATGGGTGGGGTTCAAATCACAAGAAAATTGATACATTCATCAAAGACGGATAAGTATTCTTGGCATATACATAGACTGTACGTACATGTACGTTGTATTCACCGACTGTCAATAAACTGTCATTCAAGTGAAGTGTTATTCATATATTTTAATATCATAATTATATACACTAATATACAATTTCAACAGTACCTAACTAGTTTTTTTTAGGCAAAATTGTGGAAGTCTCTCCACAAAGTCCACGAAAAAAGAACTGAACTGAACTGAACTAGTTTTTTTACTATTTATTAGATAAAGTTGTAGTGTAGCTAATTAGTGTTTTACGAGTAAATTAATAGATTCTGTTAGTGTATTGTAATACAGAATTAATTAACAGAAAAAATAATTTAAATTCTAAACATAAACCAAATATAAGCCGTTAATTAAAAGTATCTTAAAAATAAAAATGGTTAGTTCAATTTTAGTTACTAGCTAGGTATTCTAAAACGGCGAACATATTTTTCATGCCCTACAAATAAAATTAAAAAATAGTAGATTTCTACTAAATGAATATAAATTTTAATAGGGACCTAATAACAATAATTTTAAACCAACGTATGTACTTACCTATGTTTATTTGTCTTGACTTTGTCTATTTAGCCGAAATTTTCATATTTAGATAGATTTTAAAATCCCTATTTTACGCGGACATATAAAATTATCATCACTTCCCTATTTGCATAGCTTTTATTTGTCGTGACCAAACTTCTATTAACTATCATAATACTATATATTTTACAGTAAAACTATCAGCTTAACAGTAAACGTTAACACTAAATACTTAGATATCTCCAACAAGAAACAGGGTACAAAAACGATCGCTTTATTGCGCCCTTCGAATGCCCTTTAGCACGCACACCTAACGTAATTATAGGCTATTAACCTCTGCACTTAAACAACACAAACGGTATAATAAACAAACAGTATACACGATCATTTATAACTTGCAAACTAAAAGTGCGAATTGAACATCGACCAATTTTCCTTACGCTGAACGTAGGCCTTCTTCTGTACAGGGCTAAAATCTCGAGTCTGGTATTTTGGAGCAGAGTTTATCTCAGCAGAGTACCTACTGGGCACTGAATAGAAAAATTGAATGAACATTATGATATAATGTACATACATACCTACATACAAACATTTACGCCTTTTCCCATAGAGATAGGCAGAGACCACTTGTCTCCACTTGCTACAATCTTGAAAAAATAGAATATATAATATATTACTAAGTTTAACCTTATAAATTATCTACAAATAAATTATTTAATTCTGATTCTGACTGACATAGAACTTTCGGCTCCTTCGATTTTTTTTTACTTCATATACTTATTTATAACGTACATTAAACATGCATTTTTTTAAAATAATATATATAAATGCAATCTTTGATAATTAACTGACTTAATGGTAGCCTGAAATACAAACATAACTTCAAAATGAAAACTTTACCCATAAAACTATGTTCAAATCCAATCGTTTATTAACAGGAAATATACTTTGTTTTCAATACCACAGTGCAATTTCGAGCTAGGCAAAACTTGCTTATTTATATGTTCAATGCTTACTTAAAACTTAAAAAAAATGAAGTTTAACAAAAGCTTAATGCGGCCGTAGCCGTAGGCTAGGGCGTCGTACGTGTAATCTTGTGGTCGCCGGTTCGACCCCACCCATTGCACAACCGACGTGAAACCACTCGTGACACCACCATTTTAGCTTAGTACGAGGGGTTAACAAGAATACTAGTAGACTGTAAATTAATAATATTAAAAAAAAACAATCCACAACACTCAGGTATAGATGCTACAGTAAACTGTTACATCTTCTGCAAATTTTATGTAGGGTACTCCATAAATGAATATTCCAATACCGAGATATATATTGGCGGGTAGCCAATTCTTTAAGAGAGCGGAAAATAAATCCGATTGTTTGAAGTTTTGGCAAACAAACGAGATAAATTTTGAATTTTAAATCGTATATACATCCGAAACAGTTACCATCTCTGATTGAAATTCATTTTCATATTGTTTTGCTTATATTCTATTGTTTGTTTATTTCTATACAATTACATTGAAATCCATAAAATTGATTCGCTGACCGATATATGTTGTTGTTTACTATAGTTTATAATAGCATGTATAATTATTATCTTTTTGCTAATTTTATAAAGTGAAGACTTTGTTTGTTTAATCGAACGCGTTGTTATAAGGAACTACTAGTCCGATATGAAAACTTCTTTCACAAAGAAAGCTACGTTATCCAGAAGTAATATAGAACACTTATGACTAATTATTAAGTATTTAAGGGATGCTAGTGTATAATACAACCCTCGCAGCCTAGAGGTAGCTATATTGTTCTAAAGTGAAAGTAATTCGTATATGGCTAGTCAAAAACGGTCGCTAGCCTAATAGAAGCGTACATGACATGAGCTGGCAACTTTGTAAGATGGCGGAATTTCAAACCCAATAATAAAAAAGTAGAAACGCTACGCTAACCGCACGCTTTTAACTGCATAGTTCCGATCTTCATGAGACTCTCACCATTCATTTTAGCTTAGCACGAGCGTTTATGAAAATACTAGTAGATGGAATGTTTTTTTTTTTTTTTTCGTAATTATTGAAGTTCCGGCAATTTTCATCACGCTCGGAATTCTGCAAGTTGGTGGTTTATCACCCGTGCATTGTTTAGGTGTTGAGCCGAGATCTTAACGACCTCTACGTTAAGCTCGCGGCTCAACATCTAATCTCTCCGGTTGTATCGATAGAAAAATTCAACTGGATAATCTGGCTATTACACTTAAAGATTAGCCGCTGTAGCGGACATCGGTACAGGCAGTTTTATTTATTTTCGGTTAGACATTATGTAGTTTGCTACTTCACCGGGCATACAGACGAGCAGAGGTCCAGCATAAATAAATGGTTTAAAAACTACAAACAAAACAAACCGGCTCAAGAGTGCCTACTCTGTGGACTTGGACCTCGGCTCATGGCGATCACTGGCGGGGGGATTGAGGGATTAGTAGGTACTTTTAGGGTGGCTCAACGTTACGGTTCGCGGGCTTGGAAATCGCGGCATCGAAAGGTTCTTTGCAAACTAAGAAAAGGGCGATGGACGCGGTCGGGAGAACTATATAAACAGTTTTCTCCCAGTTATCATAATCTAATTTCTACTGGAGGCAACCGCACTGAGTAAGGTATTAATAAAGTTATATTACAAACTTTTGCTTTCTCCACACTTGCAGAGTTAGTGATTAATTGACTACATTAGTAAGCTAATGTATATTATTGTACACATCAATCTATCAATTATTATTGCCTGTAATTACAGTTATGTAACAAATAAAATAAACTTATTAGAATCACGTGTAAAAAAAATATTACGTTTTGCGATTAATTGCAAATAATCGCTGTCGGCGAAGCGGTATTCTCGACTAAAATCTTGGGCTATATTTCCGCTCCGTACAAAAATAAATATGAAAAATTAAAAATTTATTTCCGAATCTAGTTGGTAGAGGGGCGATGATGATGATGATAATACTGCGGCCATCACCCTGTCACACAAGCAATGATCATAAAAATTCCCACGGAAACCGATCTTTATTCTTATTATATAACTTTATTTCGTTCAAACAAAAGCTACCGCAGTTTAAACTGATCTCTCTGTAAATTTGATCCAAGCCCAATCGGTTTGTATTTCACTGAACAATAGTCGCATTATAACTGAAACCACCACATACATATTCATCAATACGCGTATATTTTACGCGTATATTTTAATAACTGAACAGACTATAGTAACTTGTGACTTCACCAACTTTGGTCGGCCAGCTGACAGTATCTCAACCTCCATCAGGCAAAATTCAACTTAGGGAAATAAAGATAAGGTTGAGTTTTATGTGGGACAAGAGTTAATCTAGATTGTGTTCACGCACCAATATTGTGGAAGTAACTTTTTTAATTAATGATCCCTGTCTAACTCTCTAGACCTGCGATTGTCAAGTTTTTTTTTTATTAAGTTCTTTTTGGGGAAAGTTTTGCTTTGTCTGTGGATTTTATTTGAAGCTTCGTTGGATGATTTTTTTATTAACCGCAAAAGTTGTGATTGTGGTTTATATAACGGCTCGTCCATACTAGAGTTTTCTCAGCGTCGATTTTATAGGTTTGTGGTGATATTTATAACAATAATGTTCTGCGCACGCATGTGGATATGGTTGCCTAGTAACCGTTACTTCATTCTAATAATTTTCTCTGTTTGTTCATTTGTAAAATATCTTCTTTGTTTTTAATTATAAACTCGTTGTAAATACTTTAACTAAATATTTTTATTATACACACCGGTAGTCTGAACACCTCCACATTGGTGACCCCGTAAAACAACACGTAACGTATTCACTACCATGTCGGAATCGGATGGTTACACCGATTGTAAAGACGCACCATCTACTATGGCACCGACTATCTCCGGGGAAGTATCTCGAGTTGGGATGCCGCTACGCTGTCCACCGTTTTGCCCAGAAGAGCCTGCTTTGTGGTTTGCGCAACTGGAAGGCCAATTTATACTGTCAAGAATTACAAGTGACGCAACAAAATTTTATTTCGTCACCGCCCAGTTGGAAACTACTTATGCCATTCAGGTAAAGGACATTATTACTAAGCCTCCCGAGACAGAAAAATATGAAAAATTAAAATCGGAGCTAATAAAACGCCTATCCGCATCGCATGAAAAACGAATACAACAACTTTTAATTCATGAAGAGCTTGGCGATCGTAAACCGTCCCAATTTTTACGACATCTTCAAAATTTAGCCGGATCATCAGGTACGTCAGATTTTATTAAAAGTATTTGGACCAGCCGTTTGCCACAGAATATCCAGACAGTGATAGCTTCACAAATCACTGATTTAGAGGTCGAGAAACTGGCCGAAATTGCTGACAGGGTGAACGAAATAGCTCTGGTCACGCCTCAAGTAGCTTCTACCACAGCTGCCGCTAATAATCAAGTGGAAATCACTGAACTGTCCAAGCAAGTTGCCGAGCTGACAAAGCAAGTGAGCTTACTTACTTCGCATGTAAATAACAATGATCAAAGGTCACGCTCACGTTCACGTTTCTCTAACTATCGAAGAAATCGATCCCATTCGAGACCAAGACAGCCACCCGTTAATCATCCACATTGTTTTTACCACTATACATACGGAGATAAAGCCCAGAAATGTAAGCAGCCCTGCACTTATACTTCGGTAAACAAGAAGGGCGGTCGCATGTAGCGGCCAACGACTGCCCCACTTTTACAGGCCGTTTTTTTGTTACCGACCTTACTTCAAAGATGCAGTTTCTTGTTGATACAGGATCAGACTTATGCATTTTTCCAAGATCCATCATCAAAACGCGCTGTGTCAAATCCAATTACCATCTGATTGCTGCAAACAATACCGAAATACATACATATGGGCCACTACAGTTGCAATTGAACTTGGGACTCCGTAGAATCTACAGCTGGAACTTTACAATTGCAGACGTATCAAAGCCCATCATAGGAGTCGATTTTTTAAGTTATTACAATCTTTTAGTTGATTGTAGAAATCATCGCCTGATTGACAACTTAACGTCATTGTCAGTTTCAGCCGCACGCTGTAACTCGGTAAATTTCTCATCAATCAAAGCTGTCGTTGGAGATTCAGACTACCATCAAATACTACGTGAATATCCAGAGATTACAAGACCGCCAGGCATACAACTATCAGGAAAGCATAATACCTTACATTTTATACGAACTACAACTGGACCTCCTGTAGCAAGCAAACCTAGGCGCCTAGATCCATTTAGACTGCAAGCAGCTAAGAAAGAGTTCGAGGCAATGCTTCAAAGTGGAGTTGCTCGCCGTTCTGAAAGTTCTTGGTCAGCCCCACTGCATATGGTAAGGAAGAAGGACGATGGGTGGAGTCCATGTGGCGACTATAGAACACTGAATGCAAGAACGATACCTGACAGGTATCCCATCCGCCACATTCACGACTTTACACATCAACTATCTGGTTGCACAATTTTTTCTACTATTGACCTTGTCAAAGCATATAATCAAATAGCGGTAAATCCTGATGATATTCAAAAGACAGCAATAACCACTCCTTTTGGTCTTTTTGAGTTCCCTTTCATGACATTTGGCTTGAGGAACGCGGCTCAAACCTTTCAAAGGTTTATTGACGAAGTGTTACTTGGCTTTGACTTCTGTTATGGGTACATTGACGACATTTTAGTATTTTCCCCCTCACCAGAAGCTCATAAAATCCATCTTCGACTGCTTTTTGACAGACTCAAGCAATATGGAGTCGTTATCAATACGGGGAAATGTAATATTGGACAACCAGAGGTCGTTTTCCTAGGTTATCATGTTTCCGCTGAAGGAACAAAACCACTAGACCTGAAAATTGATGCTATCAAGGACTTTCCAGTTCCCAAAACGATAAAGGAGTTACGTCGATTCTTGGGTATGGTAAACTTCTATCGTCGTTTTTTGCCAAACGCTGCTTAACTTCAAGCCCCCTTGACTGCCTTACTTGCCGGTCCAAAAGTTAAAGGTTCGCACCCAGTAATTATAACCACTGAAATTTTAAAAGCTTTTGATGACTGCAAGTCCGTTATTACGTAAAGCGACACTTTTGGCGCATCCAGATAATTCAGCGGAGTTGGCGATTGTGACAGATGCATCTGAAACGTCTTTAGGAGCCGTTCTCCAACAGCGAAAAGATGACTGCTGGCAACCACTTGGCTTCTATTCTCACAAATTAAGCGCAGCTCAAAAGAAATACAGCCCTTATGATCGTGAGTTGTTAGCAGTATATGAAGGTATCAAATATTTCCGACACATGGTCGAAGCTAGAACATTCAGCATTTTCACAGACCATAAGCCACTGACTTTCGCCTTCAAAACCAACAGAGATAGTTGTTCGCCCAGACAATTTCGTTACCTTGATTTCATCGGACAATTTACTACTGACATAAGATATTTACCTGGTCAAGAGAACGTTGTGGCTGATGCATTGTCACGCGTTGAAGAAATCTCTGCAGCCATTAACTTTGAAGAACTTGCACGACTTCAGGACAATGATTCAGAACTGCAAGATCTCCTTTTAAAAGGCTCTACTCTCAAACTACAGAAAATAGCATCTGAAAAGAGTAACAACTTACCTGTATTCTGTGACACTTCTACCCAAGAACCTCGTCCATATGTTACTCCAACTTTACGACGAGTAGCATTCGACTCTCTTCATAATCTTCATCATCCTGGGAATACAGCTACAGTGCGACTGGTCACTCAACACTTCATTTGGCAAGGGGTACGCAAAGATTGTAGAGAGTGGGCAAGGCAATGTTTAAAATGCCAGTCATGCAAAGTTTCACGTCATACTAAATCACCTCTTTCACCATTTCAAATTCCATCATCTCGATTTTCACACATTCATATAGACATTGTAGGACCTTTAACCCCTTCTTTAGATTTCAGGTACTGTCTCACTGTCATTGATAGATACACTCGCTGGCCTGAGGCATACCCACTTAAAGAAATCACTTCTGAAGCTTGCGCTACTGCTTTAGTTTCTGGCTGGATTGCTAGATTTGGCTGTCCTACTCGAGTGACTACAGACCGAGGTCGACAGTTTGAAAGCCATCTTTTCAATGCCCTCACAAATTTGGTTGGTGCTCATCATTTCAAAACCACTGCCTATCATCCTGCTGCTAACGGTATCGTCGAGCGACTACATCGACAACTTAAAGCCGCCATCATGTGTCATTCCACTTCTCAATGGACTGAAGCTCTTCCTGTAGTGCTCCTCGGCATGCGTAATTCTTGGAAGCAAGATATCCAAGCTACGCCTGCGGATCTTGTGTATGGCGAATCTTTACGACTGCCAGGTCAATTTATATCACCAACAGATCAGTTCACCGCAGCCGACGTTACACAATACGCCATTCGCCTTCGTAATCACATGGCTAAACTTACTCCGAGACCTACTTCCTGGCACACTTCTTCTCCATTCTACATCCCTCAAGATCTACACACAGCTTCACACGTCTTTCTACGTCGTGCCTACGTTAGAAGTTCCCTTGAACCACCCTATGCTGGACCTTACAAAGTTATTCAAAGACAACCAAAGTACTTTACTATTGAAGTCAAAGGAAAAGGGACGAATGTTTCGATTGACAGACTTAAACCTGCTTTCATGATGCGAGAGGACGAGAACAGTTCTCCATCATCAACTATTACCACTACAAAAACTAGTGACGAAGAGAAAAGAACGAGGAGCGGAAGATTAGTAAGATTCCCCAATATTTATCGACCGTAGTTACGATCTGGCAGGAGGGAATTGTGGTGATATTTATAACAATAATGTTCTGCGCACGCATGTGGATATGGTTGCCTAGTAACCGTTACTTCATTCTAATAATTTTCTCTGTTTGTTCATTTGTAAAATATCTTCTTTGTTTTTAATTATAAACTCGTTGTAAATACTTTAACTAAATATTTTTATTATACACACCGGTAGTCTGAACACCTCCACAGGTTAATATGCTTAGCGGATATAATCCCTTGCAAATGACAACGGTGTTGTAATTTAGTTAGTTTTAGTAGTTAGTAAATAAAATATTTATTTTCACTAAAACAATTGTGTCATTTCCATCACCAACCAATCAAACTATAGCTTGCATACATAACGGATAGCGCCATCTAGATTTACCGAAGTAAACTAAATTAATCTTTAATCTAGAACTATTATGTACATTTTCGACAACACGTATATCAGAAATAAGAACTTACGAGACAAACTATTTAATTTTACATAGTCACCAATACAATACCACTTTCCTTTCTTTTTTATTTATATTATTGCTTAGTAATAGTGCCCACACACATCCTCTTGGAGGACCAGGAGAGCCCTGCCGAGCTACGACACCCAGTCGCGAGCTGATAAGTAGTTGCGAGCGTTACAGTACCTACGATTTTACAGCTTCGTCATCATTCTCATCATTTTCATCAACAACCTTTAAGAGGATGAAAGTACTGATGATTATAAGCATGTTTTTTTGTACCCGTCTCTGTTTTGAAAAAACACACACGATTAAAAACACACGAAAGACCCATAAAAACAGAGCACCAACCCATAATAAATGTCATGTTTCTCAAATCAGACGAATAACTCCACATCTGGCTTTATTCAAAGGAGCGTAAAGCGTAAAATTTCGAGGTGCTAAGATCATAACAGATGTCTCCCGTTCCAAGTTATGTTCCAAAAGCTAAAGGAAAATCACTGAATAGGAAACTATTTTAACATTCGTTTCGAATGCTGAAGTTTAATGGAATATTTGTGACCAATATATGTAGTTACCTATAAACTAATATTATAAAGAGAGAAGATATGTATTTTTGAATCTTTGCTTCTTTTGTTCTTTATTATTTATTGCACATTGCACAAACCCATAAATATAATTTGCACAAAGGCGATATTACTTCATTAAAGCATATTATCTTCCAGCAAACCAATTACAATTATTTTAAGGTTTTACCTACATATATATTCAAACATTAAAAATAAAACTGAACCAATCAAAAGTTTTACCACTTTCAGGTTGGAAATGCACGAGAAACATGGCTTAAAATAAAATAAAAAACTAAATAAAAGATGGAAGCCACCCCATTGAATTTCCGCCTTTTAAGTGCCGAGCAAAAAATGTTTGAACGCAACCAGTATTCGAATGATACTAATAATTGGCAAGCATATCCGTTCAACGGGGCAATGTTACCATAATTTTGAAATCGCTGTCTTGAAACATCATCATCATCATCAACAGCCCATTCACGTCCACTGCTGAACATGGGCCTCCTCTTAACAGACCTTGGCAAGCCGGGATCGTAGAGGGATATTGCCATAATCACCACGCTTGGCAGACGGAATGGTGATCGCAGTAAGATTTAAACGTTGAGCTAATAGATGCTGCTGCCCATCCATCAGCCATATGTCCCTTAGTCGCCTTTTACGACACCCATGGGAAGACATGGGGTGGTCTATTCTAAGCCGGAAACCATACGGCTTGAAACATAGACAATTTTTATTAGTTTAACCCAAATTTTCATAAATTTCGTCATTTTTTGTGGAATAACGTAAAATAATTCTTTTAATTATTAAGTAATCCAAAAATCCTTTCACACTTTCTAATCAGTTACGGAACTCATGTAGGTATCTAGTAAAACTTTACCCGAATCCTTTTCTCGTAAAACCCAAAATAATCTTTCAACTTAAATTTAGATTAATATACCATGGGATGGATATCAAACATTGTTACCATATCAAAGGAACGCCATAAGTTACAAATTCTATAAAACTTGGGTGTTAGATAATTTTCTTAATGAATATTAATGATAGGATACGTTGTTATAAATTTCCGAAGTTTATATTTGGGTACGTCAAAACCTGAACATGAGATGTTTCGGATCTTTCACGAGGGTAAGTTTGTTTCAGAATAATTTCTTTACGAAATTTGATACATGAAGCAAGTATTTAGGTAGATTTGGTTAGTCAAGTTCGGAATATAATAATTTAATACCTCCTAGTGGTTAAAGTCTTATTACTTTACTTCTTAATAATGACTAGTTGTGCCCGCGAGTTCGTAACAATATATAAATATTTTAACCACGAGTTTCTGCCAGTAAAGTCCCGTCAAAATTGGGTCAGCCGTTCCAGAGATTATCTGGAAGAAGCAGACAAACTAAAATAGTACAAAAAAAATTTTGTTATATAATAATATACATATCTTCTATATATATAAAAGAAAGTCGTGTTTGTTACAACACTTATAACTCGAGAACGGCTGGACCGATTGCCATGGTTTTTGATTTGTTGGATTTGTTTCCGTCCCGAATAGCAGAATACATTTTAAAAACAAAAGAAAGTCGTGTTAGTTACACTATTTATAACTCAAGAACGGCTGAACCGATTTGGCTGAAAATTGCTAGGGAGGTAGCTAAGAACTGGGAGAAGGACATAGGATACTTTTGGGTAGGGGTAGGGTAGGGTAGGGTAGGGTAGGGTAGGGGTAGGGTAGGGGTAGGGTAGGGGTATGGTAGGGGTAGGGTAGGGGTAGGGTAGGGTAGAGTAGGGGTAGGGTAGGGTAGGCGTAGGGTAGGGGTAGGGTAGGGTAGGAGTAGGGTAGGGGTAGGGTAGGGTAGGGGTAGGGTAGGGTAGGTGTAGGGTAGGGGTAGGGTAGGGTAGGGGTAGGGGTAGGGTTAGGGTAGGGTAGGGGTAGGGTAGGGGTAGGGTAGGGCAGGGGTAGGGTATAAAAGTCCACCCGTGCGAAGCCGGGGCGGGCCGCTAGTATTATATATATATATATATTTATACCGTATATTCTTATAATTATACATTCCGATGCATGTAGTAAAACGCGGTTATTTTAAAATTACAAACAGACACTCCAATTTTAATTATTTAATAGGTTATGATTTTTTATTAATTACCATACAAAATAAATGAGAAACTTATTTGGATTATATTCTGTATGGAGATAAATTGATTCCCAGTAAATCTATGCAATAATTAAAACGATTCGCCAAAATGTGTGTACGCACATAGCGTGAGAACAACTTCTCCAATTAGGTACGTTCAAACACTTAATTGTATTCGTAACTATAGGGTCTATAGGGTCAAGTTATGAAAGAAATTTTTGGAAATCCTCGCGAAATTTCGGTATGAAGGTTGGGCGCTGCCGACACTCGCCGGGCACTACTTTATTTTTGACATATCGTTTAAACAAGTATAAACTATCATTTTTTTATGTCAAAGATAAATTATGTAAAATAACCTATTATATTATATACCTATTAAATTTCTGATTATGTCAATGACGAAACTGCATAGGAGTGAGTTGCTCTGAAGCAATACTGCTTTAGTATTAATTGTAACTAAAATTTATTTCAAAATAGGATTTCTCTGAGTTTCGGGACGCAGTACGAGGGAAGGGGTACTAGTAAGATACAAGTAACTAGCTTCCACTTCCACTTCCACTTGTCATACTTAAATATAACCTTTCTCGATAAACGGGCTATCTAACACTGAAAGATTTTTTCAAAACCTTTCCTGATAATAGTGCGTTTAAGCAAACAAATTTCATCTTTATTTATAATTATAGTCAGATTACACTATTCCACAAAGAACCTTGGTTTCCAAAACGTACACAGATCAGAAAAAGCAAATATGCACACAAAGGATTTTCCCCAAGCAACCTTAATACGTCACGACTAATAAAAGCAACCTACAGCAAAACAGCTAACTGAAAAAAAGGTACTCTGCAAAGAAATTGTAACATTTCATTTTTGCGGTGCAAGCTTTCGTCGGAATGTGTCAATCTACTGTGAACAAGGTAATGGAACTGCCTACTGAGATATGCTAGTATATAATATACACGTGGCATTTTACTGACGTATTTCTCACTGTTTTTCGGTGAAATATAATATACCTACCAGCTTTCCGGTCGCGGTTCCATCCGCGTAGTAATTAACCTGTCTACGAGTATGTTATCTTCATTTTTATATTTTAGTTTTGATTATTACTAAAATATAAAGCTTAAGAGTGTGTTTGCTTACTTGAACGAGCTAATCTTAGTAAATTGCAAAAGACGAATTTGAAAAAATATTTCGATTAGAGATAAAGGCATCTCGCAAGATCGATTGAAACTGAACACCCGCAATGTTGAATAGATGTTGCTTGGGACTTACTATCTATCTTTATCAATATTAAACCTGCTAGTTGTTGCCCGTGACATTTTCTATCTAAAATAAGGATTTTGTAAGCTTTGATCCCTACGCTGGACAAGAAAATTGTGGTGTATAATCTGTCTTGTTGGTTGAGAGACTAGCTGAGGAGACCCTCCGTGTCTCAGAAAGCACGCTAATCTTTTAGCCTATATAGTAAGTTTGGTAAATTTGCGGAACATAAACAGTTTTTGAAATGTAGATTATATATCAAAATTAAAGTTGTGTGGTGTCCGGCTTAAAATAGACTACCAATTATTTTTCCCATAGGTGTCGTAAAATATGAATAAGGGACATACACTTGAAGATGGGCAGCAGCATCTATTATCTCAAAGATACTCAACATTGTACTGCGATCACCAATCCGCCTGCCAATCGTGGTTAATATGACAATATCAATAACCTGGTATGCCAAGGTCTGTTATTTTATGAAACGGGTTGATACATTACATTATTAATATTATCGACATGCCATATTATTACAGCTTCAAATACAATAATGGATATTTACTTTACAGATGGTTTTCTAAAATCATACCAACCAAGTTCTCACAAGCTAGATGTTACACAGTCTCCGTTAGGTAATGACTATCGATTCACGTTCTATTTCCGTGCTTTTACCATCGATCACTTGAATCATTCAACAAATTATAACGTGTATAGTTAAATAAACTACTAGCAGGTAATTTGGAGTGACTTGAGGTGGCGGGAGTATGTTTAAATTATGTGGTTTACGATGTGAAATAAGGATTTTTGTTATTCACCGTGATCACACTTAGCGAAGTGATTTTTGTAGTGCAATCGATCTATATATAAAGTACCAGCTTCCCGCATGCAGTTTCCCCCGAGTAGCTCCCGGTCCCATGGGAACTTTATAATGAAATATAGCCTATAGCATTCCTGAACAAATGGAATATCTAATACTAAAGAGTTTTTCTAATAGGACCAGCAGTTCCTGAGATTAGCGTGTTCAAGCAAGCAAAGAAATAAACTCTTAATCTTTATAGCGGTGGGAATCGAATCGGCGATTATATGATTGCAAGTCCAACGACTCGGCCTTAGCTACGGCTGCTTTAAATTAAAATATCTCTTGTAAAAATGATGGCATATACATATTAAAGAAGCGCCTAGCATAATTTGTAACGGTTTCGTGTAAAAAATCCTTTTTAGGCTTGGGTGAGTAGCTAGCAGATAATGTTATAGACCAGAGGTGGTGAAATTTTAGTCCACTTTAGTCTAAAAGTACCTCGGCTCAGGGCGGTCGCTCGCTTGATTGGGGGATTATAACTTCAACTTTTTTAGAGAAATACAGTTCGCGGGCCTCTCGGACTGTGGGGTCTACGAAGGCATCGCAAAACAATAAACGGACGATCTTAGGTCTTATTAACTTGGCCACCCCCACCCCCTTTCCCCTTTTATAATAAATACTTAATTATCTTTATTTCCAGTTACAGATACAGTTATGGTAACATTTGTTAAATCATAAAAATTGTAGGTTTATACACAGTTATAGGTTCTGACACCCAATCTAAGATTATACGTGTGTTATGGGGGTCAGGGCTCTCTTAATTGAGACTACAAGTGTTACAAAAACCTATTCTATATATAGACAGGCAATAAACAGAATCGTTGCATGTCAACGGCTAGGTAAATAGACTCAGTCAATAAAGACACGTTCCACACAACAAAATACAATAACAAAACGAAGCCGCGTCGTTTACATAAATAATGAAATTGAAACTATGTTTCTGTTTCTCGTAGGTTTGAAGAGTGGGGCGCCCCCCGCCCCACTCTGTAGGAGTGAAACTTGAATACTATGATTTATTAAATTTCATGTATATATCTATATTATATAACTTGTCGCGGAAAAACTACTGAAGCTAGAAACGTGATTTTGGACCGTGGCTTTATAGTGTGACGCATAGGTCCATTAACCCGCCACTTGTGACGTGAATTTGACTTACATCTTTGGTGACGCCGGTCCTACGCACCGGGTTTTTCAACCTAAGATTTTCTTAATACCTAAGCAATACTCCATGCTACTTTTACTCGGCTGAATATTAAAAAGACATGTTTTTTTATCAATAAAACAAAGATGTATCATAAAAAAATTACGTTTATTAATCTTTACTGTATTACACTTATAACACTGAAAATAATCGATATTTTTTCTAGACTTACGTTAAAATATAGAAATATATTATGTCTAAATTAGCCTTTGGCAGTCTTATGACAATAGGAACTAAAAAATTAAAACAAAAAACGAACTACTTCCAACAAAAAAATACAAAAAAGTCCCCTCAAAAATGTATCTGTTTCAAGAGCCAAGCAGCTAGTGCATTTTGGCACTACATGCTCTAAACATAAATATTTCCTGCAATGGTACCTAGCAAGTATACCTTGTTTTTCGGTTTTTCTGCATGTTTTCTGCATCAAGTAGGTATAAGAGCTTCGAGACGACGAGTTTCACGTTCGTAAGACATGCTAAATCAAAGTTATAAATTAGAAAATAAATTCCTAAAATACTAACTATTTTAGTGAAAAATTGATAGAATTATACAAAAAGTTTACTAATTACAGAATAATAATAATCACAATAAATATACTATCAAAATAAATACATAAACTTAGCAAAAAGTCACAATTCAAAAAATTAAGCTATGACTATTTGACTTACGTAGTCTGTAACCCCGGTCTCACGCACCGGGTTGGCGCCAAAACCCCAAGACCGCGTCTCGCGTCGCCGGCGCAGGGTGGACTGATGGTAGGGGACGCGCAATGAGGAAAGTACACGAAATCACTACTCGATTATATAGCGGATAAAAAAGTTATACGACTTTTTTTAACTACCCGGTCTCACAGACATACACGTCACAAATGGCGGGTTAAGAAAGAATTTTGTAAAATTCAACCCCTATGAGAGTGAGAAAAGGGGGCATTTAACTATAAAGCTCCTACGGGAACGGGGAAGCTAGTCTATTAAATTTGTAGTTATACGGTGACCGCCTCGTTGTTCTATCGCAGAGGTCCCCAAACTTATTTCCTCGTAGACCCCTTTAAAACTTTACTGGTTTATGTGGACCCCCGTTGCTCTATTTCTGTTATTATATTGCACAAATACAAAAAATTAATCCCATTTTTACGTCAACGCATACCCCCACCGAGTCTTCTGTGAACCCTGGGAAGCCACCTTGACCCCAAGGGGTCCACCTGCACCTATTGGAGGGCATCTAGATACCTGGGAGCCACCGTGACCCCCGGGGTTCTACATGAACCACTTTGTTGTGAACCAGTTGTGAATCACTGGTCACGACCAGTTTTTAACCACGAGGAACATCTAGTCATAGTCATAGCTAGTCATCATGTTAGACATTCAGTACTAATTACCTTTTTTTTTGGATAGACGTAAGTAGTTAGCCACGAGGATTTTGCTTCAACGGGCATAAAAGCAAACTGTGCTCCAGCCTGAAATAGCAATACCTGCGCAAAAGCTTAGACTTGGCTCAGGGTGGTCGCCGGCGGGGATTGAGGAATTATGACTTTAGATTATTGGGTACCTACCTTAAACTTGTAAAATCATCATTCCTCAATCCCCCACCAATTAGATAATAACAATCATGAAACATAAGGATTATGATAATATTTATGGTATTAATTACCATAATACTTAAGTTTCATGATTGTTATTATCAAATGTCCGATTTACACTAAACAATCACGTACTTTACAAACACTTTACTGCCATTCTATTTCGACGCAATTCAAGAATCATAATTATATACTTGGATCATCTATTGACTTTTGCTGTTGACTGTACTACAATATACATACAACAAACCTAAAACAGCACTAGGACCGTGTTGATTGCCTTCTATGGTGCTTGCTTTAAGCAAAGCTGAGCTAATTGCTTTTACCACAATAGCAGTTCGAACAACCGCTTGCTTTACGTAACATTAAATACGAACAACCTCCGTGGCGTAACGGTGTATGTCTCGTTTTATATCGTGGGTTCGATTTTCTTTTCCAGACTCTCTCTCTATTTCAACACTCTATGCATCAGCACATTAATCTAGATTGTTATAACATTATGTGTAGCAATTGTGTTTCCCTGTATAATATTACCTAATCCCGCGGTAGCCAACCCGCCCGAAATGTGTGGTGACTATGGCAAAACCCTTCCTCGCTAGGAGACTCATGTTTATGAACTGAAAATAGCATCTTATTACAGATAACAGAATACATTAGGAATGCTCATATTAGTATGATTGTAAAATTCGTTTGAAGTTTACGTTTACGTTTCTAGTAATTAAATATAAACAATACAGTACTGCCTTTAAGTCGGTACTCAGCTTTATTCATATATGTCAGAATAGACGAGAAGCTGTCTTGTTTATTATTGTTCTTCAAATACAATGGAATGTACGTAGGTATCTCGCGTGTTGTACTCGTAAAGCGTTAGCCACATCGGTAGCGGAGAGGAGCGAAGCGAAGGTAATTCTTTTGATGAATCGTAAAAAAAATATTTAAGTGAGAATCATCGCTCCTAGATCGTAAGCGTCATGGTGCAAGCTGCCTTGCGAGTAGCAATGTGAATCGAATGTTCTAGACTTTTCACAACCGGCTACATTATTGTCTATTACATTATAATATTATCTAAAATAAACGTTTACCAGAGAACCGACTGCAATATTTCCTTGTGTGTGTTACAACATAATACTGCGATCATCAACCTGCCTGCCAAGTGCGGTGACTAAGGTAAAACCCTCCATAGGTCGGAGGCATATATTTTCCTTGAACAGAAAAAGGGCAGATGATGATGAATTATTTAAGCTTCAGACTCTTAAGTAACAACAAAGACATCTTTATCAGTGCGTAGCCTTAGCGCAATGAATCAATATCAGGATGAGAGTTACTAGAAACGTGATGAATGTTAAGTATGTTGTCCTGTAAGAATGTTATAGATAAGGTCAAAAGCAACAGATTTTGTCATAATGTTTTACCCTTAACTAAATGGTTTCTGAGTTAATTGAGATATAAAATTGAGAAAATAAAGAATTTAAGGATCACTACCATGTTTATTGTAAAGATTGTTTACTACGACATAATATTGAAATAGCTGGAAATAGCATGATATTTTAATAAATTTTGCATTTAACCGGGGTCCAATCTGGATAATTCAAAAGTCTAGGGCACATCATTATATGACATCTGCTTGTTTTGACCTCATCTCTAACATCGTAATAACTCTGTATACGTGAGCGAAGCTAAACGGACCTAGTTTCGTTAACGTCGTAGAAGGCGCTTTATATAAAACACATGCGTACACACACAAATAAGAGTTGTTTGTATCTACGTGGCATTGTTCAGCTAAAATATGTTTTAGACATAATTGATTAATGTGTTCCTTCCATCGGATTTGAAAAAAAATCGTTGAATTAACATAAAATATTGTTCGGCAAATCCAAACTAACTGGACACGATATCGTCGATCGTACTGCAATACTACGTATGTGACAAAAGCGAATAAGGTTGAAAATCAAATGCACCAAATTGATTCTTCAATTTTTGTAATGAATAGGTACAACTAAAATATTTCTTGACAGATGAAATTACATCTTATTAGCAACTGTCACTTTCACGGTATTGCAGTATCCACCGACGATATGCCAAATGATAGTACCGATTTAGACGAGAGTCTCATTGTTAGATATCTTATGAAATCCTTATTTTATGAGGTTGAAGTCACGGGTAGCAGCTAGATGAAAGCTTCCTGGCCGCAGTTTCGCCCGCGTAACACCCATTCCCGTGGGAAATTCATAATTAAATATCTGGGGGCACGGCAGTGCCCCCCCAAGTAGAGTAAAAAAAAAAAAAAAAAAAACGTGCACCGCCGTACCTATCTTTTCTCGAAGCAACTCAGCCGATTTTCGACCCCCTATAACTTCGTTGTGGATAAAGATAGGAGCCTGAATTTTCAGTAACTAAACAAGCTTTGTAAAACTACAGTATATTTCAAATTTCATTCAATTTGAACCAGTACTTTACGAATTATAACTAGTCAAAGTTTGGTATTTTCGGTAATTTTGTCACTCGCTCACTGCTGACTGACCGATCATCAAAATGTTTAGGCACTTCTAGCAGACGTAGAAGCTTCAAATTTTGAGTATTAGGAGAGTTTAGTGTAAAACTCATGGGAAAATTCCAACATTTTGCAATTTCGGTCCAGTTGTTCAGTTTCATCAACTGCATTAATAACTTTGTTATTTCTTATAAATGTATAGGATTACAAAGTTACATTTGCAGTCAGTGAATCAGTGTACATGAATATGTTTGATTTAATGGAGGAATAGGTGTAGATAGGGACCTAGATGGAATTATGTTGAAAGGTGGTGTCTAAGTGGTTAGGTTAGTTGTTTCAGAGACCTGGTTTTCTGCGTTCGATTCCCACCCGGGACAATTATTCGTCTGAAATTCAAACAGTTGTACTGAGTCAGGGGGTGCTTTGTTTTCGTGAATCTATTGAGCGGTGAGACCTTCGCGACAAAGGGATTAATTTAACAAGTACTAAAAACAATGGATTGTAAAAGTAAGATAAGATAGATTGACTTGGCCATCGCAATAAACACTTGTGAGATACATTCTAATTATATCCGATGGCCAAGTTAATCTGATATTAATAACATAAAAGTTTTGAACTTTGATAAGGTCAAAATAAGATTCTGTAAGGTGAGATAATTACGTAATAGCTTAAGATAGAAGGTCCCTTAAGTAGGGACTGAATAAATTAACCGACTTGGTATTACATAGATCTCACAACGTTTTACGGTAAAAGAACTGCGTTACGAGACTTGGGTTTTTTTACAAGTATGTTTTTGATGGCTGTAATCTACGTTAAATCGTTTCAAATTCGTTTCAATTTTCAAGCAAGCTTACATACAAACTCTTTAGCTTTATAATATGAATATAAATGATTCAATATTAGTAATCTATTATAATTTATTCAATATTTGTAAACTTATACTAATATATAAAACTGAAGTTAGTTTTTTGCTTGAACGCGCTAATCTCAGGAATTACTGGTCCGATTCATAAATACTTTAGCCCATTTATCGAGGAAAGCTATATTATATTTTCAAATTCCCATGGGCGCAGGATCCACCCGGATGAAACCGCGTAACCAAGGGAGCTTGTTTATTAACTATTTTTATATTCTTTTTAGGTCAACACGCAATGGTGGCGATGTCTTATTCATTTCACCACGGAAAAAAGTTAATGTTCCATACCTAACACCAACTTGTAAAATTTTTGAAGAAACAAAACTGATGAATATCAAACTCATATAATTCTTGCGTTCTGATTAGTGGTTTGTGTGGTTGTAAGTGTGGTGGACACTTTAATGGTTGAGAATGGAACTGCTGAATGACTATGAAATAATTTTATATAATACTATACACTACTATACATACTACTATACACTTTTATATATACACTAGCTGACCCGGCAGACTTCGTACTGCCTAAATCGATACATACCCTACACTACCCCTACCCTACACTACCCCTACCCTACACTACCCCCACCCTACACTACCCCTACCCTACACTACCCCTATGCTACACTACCCCTACCCTACACTACCGCTACCCTACACTACCCCTATCCTACACTACCCCTACCCTACACTACCCCTACCCTACACTACCCCTACCCTACACTACCCCTACCCTACACTACCCCTACCCTACACTACCCCTACCCTACACTACCCCTACCCTACACTACCCCTACCCTACACTACCCCTACCCTACACTACCCCTACCCTACCTCTACCCTACCCCTACCCTACACCTACCTCTAATCTACCCCTAACTTTGTCTGAAAAATAAAAATAAAAATTTAGAGGTGGACTACCCCTAACATTTAGGGGGATGAAAAATAGATGTTGGCCGATTCTCATAGATACCGGATAAGCACAAAAAATTTCATCAAAATCGGTTAAGCCGTTTCGGAGGAGTATGGCAACGAAAACATTGACACGAGAATTTTATTATATATACATATATATTTATTAATTCTATACATTACATATACTATACATTTACTTTGGTGACAGCTACCTCTCATGTAAGTGGCTGTTTTGTCTTTTATGAGAATAAATTATTTAAACCTAAATGTGCAACGTTTGCAGTTTAGGTACCTATTTGACAGAATATTTGTTAGAAAATGGTATTTTCAATCTTTTATATAAGTACATTATTTATTTTGCGAATGTAAAAGGCAATAACGGGTCTATGTACATCAATCTCTGAAAGTTAATTGCAGTAATAGTAGACCAAGGAATTTCAATATAATGCTAACAGTATAAAAAATGAACGGGAGATATCCATGAGGCGTTTTTCAAGTAGTTGACCTAAGAGTGGCTCAACAATAGTCTATTAGTACATTTTACGTTCGCAAAACAAATCTATATATATAAAAGAAAGTCGTGTTTGTTACAACACTTATAACTCGAGAACGGCTGGACCGATTGCCATGGTTTTTGATTTGTTGGATTTGTTTCCGTCCCGAATAGCAGAATAAATTTTAAAAACAAAAGAAAGTCATGTTAGTTACACTATATATAACTCAAGAACGTCTGAACCGATTTGGCTGAAAATTGGTAGGGAGGTAGCTATGAACTGGGAGAAGGACATAGGATACTTTTGGGTAGGGGTAGGGTAGGGTAGGGTAGGGTAGGGTAGGGTAGGGTAGGGTAGGGGTAGGGGTAGGGTAGGGTAGGGGTAGGGTAGGGGTAGGGTAGGGGTATGGTAGGGGTAGGGTAGGGGTAGGGTAGGGTAGGGATAGGGTAGGGTAGGTGTAGGGTAGGGGTAGGGGTAGGCTAGGGGTAGGGTAGGGTAGGGGTAGGGGTAGGGTAGGGGTAGGGTAGGAGTAGGTTAGGGGTAGGGTAGGGCAGGGGTAGGGTATAAAAGTCCACCCGTGCGAAGCCGGGGCGGGCCGCTAGTAACCTATTAATTAAAGGGATAAGAAAAGCCATACTCGGTCAAATTGTCTGTTAAATATCTAAAGTGCGTACGTTTCACCTTAAGGTAATACCAGTAAGTGTATGATAAACGAAAGGAAAACTTAATCACTGAGAGGAAATTACATTTTTCCGTCAAACGTTGTAAAGGTAGTCTTAGCATTTAACGATGAAAAATAATATTCATGTTCCTTTTAAAAGGAATTTGACAAAATTGAGTTACCCGAGTAAACAAACTTATATCATGTAAAACACTTTTTATTACAGTTAACTTCTTAAGCTATAACCGTCTTAGAGGTCTTGGGTTTGATTCCCCATCAACATTGTCAGGTCTATTTAATCATATGCAGTGCCCGGCCCGGTGTCTCCAATACTCTAAAGTCATCATTCCTCAATCCCCTGCCAGTGATCGTCCTGAGCCAAGGTGCAAGTCCTACACGGGGTGCCATCTTGCGCAGGTTGCTTAGTTCGTAGTTTTTAAACCATTTATTAAGGCTGGGGAGTGCCCCAGCCTTAATAAATGGTTTAAAAACTACGTTCTACGCTCGTCTTTATGCATGTCAAATTAACAAAAGCCTCGTTGCTAACTACGTAGGTCCGAAAAAAAAGTCCCAAATATTTGGAATTGGAGATGCACTGGAGGATTTTTATTGTAGGGCTAGTGATGAAATTATTTGTCTACACTTTGTAGTGTACACGTCAATAAAAGGCAGAGATCCGGTAAAAACTGCTTTATTAAAAAGACTAGGCAAAGGTCAGTACTTTCTAAATCAACCCATATCTAAATTATTGAAGTACCGACATAACACTCTTCATATTAGACTGTGTTGTTATCACACTTGAACTCTCTATTCCCTTCTTTAGTAACCACACTTTATAAATAAATATCTCATCAAATAAGTTTGACTATTGTCTGCATAGCCATTTATTAAGGCTGGGGAGTGCCCCAGCCTTAATAAATGGTTTAAAAACTACGTTCTACGCTCGTCTTTATGCATGTCAAATTAACAAAAGCCTCGTTGCTAACTACGTAGGTCCGAAAAAAAAGTCCCAAATATTTGGAATTGGAGATGCACTGGAGGATTTTTATTGTAGGGCTAATGATGAAATTATTTGTCTACACTTTGTAGTGTACACGTCAATAAAAGGCAGAGATCCGGTAAAGACTGGAGGATTTTTTTTGTAGGGTTTACACAATAAAAATCCTCCAGTGCATCTCCAATTCCAAATATTTGGGCCTTTTTTTTTTCTTCTTCTCTTCATACTATGGGTAGCATGATTCCGATTCATTATTTAATCCCACAATCGTCAGTGCTGCGGAAGAAGAAGGAAAAAAGGTTTGTTTGATCAAAGGAGTGCCATCTGTGCCTTGGAGAGGACGTTAAGCCGTTAAGTCACGGTTATCATAAGATTAATATTAACTAGTTGTCCCGCGCGTTTTCACTTGAGTATTACCCGTTCTAGTAGTAACCATGTCTTAAAATATAGCCTAGGACCCTTTAAAATAATTTGGCTTTCTATTTATAAAATAATTTTCAAAATCGGTTCTTTCGACCCGGAGATCCCTTACAAACTCAGAAACTCGACCTCTTTATATACCTCTAAATACGTGAAGCAGTAACTTTTTACCACTTTTAACGCTAATTGCGAGAATGGAGGAGTATTAAATTTACTTTACGCTTATCTGTACTAATATTATAAAGAGGAAAAGTTTGTATTTTTAGATTTTTGTATGTTTGTTACGAATAAACTCAAAAGCTTCTGGACGGATTTCGATAATTATTTCGCCATTACAATGTTACATTATGCCTGAGTAACATAGGCTATAAAAGTTTACCCGTGCGAAACCGGGGCGGGCCGGTAGAAGTTTATAAAGAGAATGCAGAATGTTTGATGTTTTAGATTATGTTCGAATTTCTACCACCGGCTTAACTACTAGTAAGTGTCGTCAAATAACAGGGAATCGCCGCATGATATAACCGTGAATTACACGATGCTGCAGTCACTAATCCACCTACCAAGCGAGGCAAAACAAATGATTCTTTATAACATAGAATTTTCCAACTATACATATGGCTTCAGTATGTCAGCTGATACTTTAATTAAAAATCAAATGCCTCACTACTCTGGTAATTGACTTAACCGTGATGATCGCTATGCCGTGCTTTAATCCTAGATATTGTTACGTTGTGTACCTTTTTAACGTTCCATAGGAGTTAGGTGTTTCTTTTTTTCTTCGTAATTTGCATATTTACAACATTAAGCTAGAATAAATTAACAATAAACAAACTGAAACAAATAAAGTTAATCTACTTATTAAGATTAGTACTATATCATTTATTTATTACGATTTAGTTGGCATCGTATTGTCTATTGTCGCGTTTGGGCGTGAGATGAGGAATAAGTCTTCACCACACGCCCTAACGTGACAATATTTAATTAATCCAAAATATTTATTTTTTTGACAACAACCACACAAAATAAATTAATACATATGTCGCGGAGGACTTCGCAAAAACTAAATTTAAGAATCTACAATAATAAAAAAACTAATAATATCGGATATCAAGCACACCCGAACTCAAAACAACACACATCATTGTCTCTGGTAGGAATCGAACTCAGAACACCAGATCTCAGAGGCATCTACCGTTACCACTGAGCCACCGGCTATACAGACAATAGTCAAACTTATTTGTTGAGATATTTATTTATAAAGTGTGGTTACTAAAGAAGGGAATAGAGAGTTCAAGTGTGATAACAACACAGTGTAATATGAAGAGTGTTACGTCGGTACTTCAATAATTTAGATGTGGATTGATTTAAAAAGTACTGACCTTTGCATAGTCTTTTTAATAAAGCAGTCGTTACCGGATCTCTGCCTTTTATTGACGTGTACACTGCAAAGTGTAGACAAATAATTTCATCACTAGCCCGTATAACGTCCACTGCTGAACATCCAGTCCCGATTGTTATAATATCATCTATAACAATTGCACAGTAACACGTTAACAACAAGCTACAGCGTTTCCCTGTTTGTGTTATCCCACTAATTTTATAAACGGTAAAGTTTGTGAGAAAGCACGGGGATAGGTTATATGCTAGATTATCATATAGGCTACAAAACATCACGCTCCGACCGACTGGAGCAGAGTACCAGTAGTAATAATACTGCGGTCAGCAACCCACCTAGCATGATAACAATGTCAAAACCTTCCCTCGGGGGGAGGCTCATGTTCAGCAGTGGACGTTATACGGGCTGACTATGAAACAACAGATACTACTACAAAGTGATGCTTATGTCGCAGCTAGATTGTACAATCCACCGAATTACATACGGCTAGCCGATTTCAGACAGGGCCATTTTAAAATGCAGTGGTTAAATAATTAGTTGGATTGAATGCGGCTGAATGAAAAACCAAATGTTTTTCATCACAGCTAGCCGTAATGTTATACAGCAAGTAAATAGCCGCGTTGAACACCATTAGTTGAGGTTACTTATTTACCATCCAATAAATCCGTTGTTATAAAAAACGGCTAGCCATATTTAATGCGGCGAATTGTACGATCTGGCTGCGACACATGTACGAATTTGTAACTTTGCGAAAATAGGTTTTGAAATATGAGGTTGGTTATGAATATGAAATAGCGTGAATGCAATGAATACAGTTAATACAGATGCAGTGGACATCATACGGGCTGACAATGAAACAACTGATACTACTACAAAGTGATGCATATGTCGCAACCAGATCATACAATCCGCCGCATTATATACGACTAGCCGTTTACAAACAGGGCCGTTTTGAAATGCGGCGGTTCAATAATTAGCCGGATGCGGCTGAATAAAAAGCCAAATGTTTATCAACACGGCTAGCCGTAATATAATACAGTAAATAAATAGCCGCGTTGAACACCATTATATGAGGTATTTTTTTTTACCACCCAATAAATCCGCGGTTATAAAAAACGGCTAGCCGTATGTAATGTGGCGAATTGTACGATCTGGCTGCGACACATATACGAATTTGTAACGTTGCTAAAATAGGTTTTGAAATATGAGGTAGCTTATGAATATGAAATAGCGTGAATGCAATGAAAACAGTTAATACAGATGCATTTGTATGCGAGTTTGAGTTCATAAACCAAATTCTAAATTTATATTGCAGCTTAGTTTGTATTTTGCCGATAGAATGTAAAGGAACCACCTCCTCTTAAAGAAGCTCGCACAGTTGAAACATTCAAGAAGCGCTTACGAAATTTCCTTACCATTGAACAACAGAAACTTCCTAATTATAATATTTACAATATTTCAATTCTATGATTAATTTATTACCTACATATCCCGTTTTTGGTTATTCTGTACTAATTTTATATTTAATTTTTTTATATTTGTATTAAATTATGACTTAATAAATTAAAATTAAATTATTATTATTATTATTATTTAATTATTTTGTTTTTACTATTACTTTATCGTATAATAAACTTTAATTTATTTTCACTGTCTCTGAGCGGTGACGCTGGTCAAAAACAGTGAAATATCTTGCTCATCCCTTACGTACGATGGTTGCAACAGTGGTCATGATGTCAGGTTATATTAAATTGTGTATACTTATAAATATTTTAAGAACTTTAGTTGATAGTATTTTATCTTCGTTGCAAAATGTATACGTATTGTATTATAAACATGTTGTTCTATTTGTTATTTATCTAGATAAGCTTAACCGTGTATCCTTATTTACCTATCTGTGACTCACTTTGGCAGGCAGCTGAAAATCAGCGTTACGTTCGCCTCGCGACTGTAACAATATGCTGAGCTGCTAGCCATATGAACACACTACATGTTCACATAATTATGTTCGTTACTAATAAGTTATGAATACATGTATATTTTTAATCGAACCTCGGACGCCCATCAAACCGTTGATGTTAGGTGGCACGATGTGTATCGACCCTGGGCCGCCACGCCGCTGTTGCGACTTCACCGCGTTGCTGCCATCTTCGAGCCTAAAAGTGTATATACTACTATAAGAAACCCAGCTTTCAAGCATGGTATTGTTACTCATTAGAAACAAATTCCAAATTACCTACTTACCCTCATGGTTTGGCTCCCTTAAGAGGATTTGTGAGTGAATCGCAGTCGGCGGTATGGCGTAACCCGAGGTTGTGCGCACATTTAGTATACCGTGATCTGTAGAAACTCGACACTGCAACAATTAATGGTTTCAACATTACGCTACATATTACCTACCTTCATATTATTTTATCATATCATAATATTTTCACCTTCCAATTTACAGTACATCAACTATGCTCAATAACTTACCTTTGGATCTTGCCGTAACAACTAAGCATCTATGCACTAAACCCTTAAATAGCTGCTATTAGGTTTTCTCACTGGGTAATTTGTTGTTAGGACTTGACGGATAGATCACACATTATTTTGTTTTTTTTTATAAATTAGCTTGTCTCGCCGCTGAAGGTAGGTAAATAGCACTTCTGGCGAACCTACGGGCGGCGCGCGAGCGGTCTGCGTTCTGATATGATGTTATAATGAGTCTCGTTCGCGCCCCGCCCCGCACCTCGCTGCCTACTGTTGTTAATGTTTAATGTGTATGTATTATTGTATTTTTTCTCTCTCTTTATCCATGTTTGTGTTTTATATGTTTGGCGTCCGAGCCTCAATTGTTGTCCTTATCTATGTACTTATTTTATTTTTTTTAATGACTGTAATTTACTATTTTGTTTTCATTTTGTGTGTTCATTAAATGTTTTTTCTTTCTTTCTTCTTTCTTTCTTATTGCTTTATGAAATGGCGAAATTCATGGTGGTTTATTTCAGTTTGCATGTCAAATACTATTTGGTCTAGATTAAAATGCATTTTATTTTTTGGACTAGCTTCCCGTGCGCTTGAAATAAAATAAAATGTATCTTAAAGTGTTCCTCGATAAGGAAAGTTTTTTTTAAAATCGGACCAGTAGTTCTTGACATTACCGACTATTAAGATTAATTATGCGTTGATTTGTGCTGAAGTTTGTCACTTCAGTTCAATCTTTTAACTCTATTAGTTTAAAATTTGCAGTTAAAAAGCTCAGTTTCATTGAATGAAACGATAGTATAAAGTAATTAGGGTGATCCCTTGAAGTTTATATGTAGATACTTGTAGCTATATGTAATTCAAGTTTACGTAAATACGATAATTACATTTATTTGAACACATATGTTTGAAGGTATTGATTGATTTAAAAAGAAAGCGGTTTTAGAAGCGTACAATTCCTAGCATGAATTACTGGCTTGAATTACTGGCTTTGATTTTTTTATCATGTTGTGATCTCGGATTGCTAAGTGCCTACTAACAGGTCATAGAAGTAAAGTATAGTTTCTAATGAAGTTCTATCTGATCCGCCGAAAAAGAGTACACCCGCGAACGCGAAGCGCCCTCCAGGCGCTTAGTTTGCCAAGAACCTTCCGAAGCCATCGTAGACCCGAAGACCGAGAGGCCCACGAACTGTAAAGAAGAGCGACAGTTGTACAAAATTCTCTTAAACATCTAACATCATAATCCCCGCAAAAGTCCTGAGCCGAGGTCCAGGTCCCACAGGGGGTGCCCTCCGACGCAGGTCGCTTAGTTTCTTGTTTTTTAACAATTTATAAAGGCTAAAGATCTGCTCGTCTTCATTCTCGGTGATGTAGCAAAAGGCTCGTGGCGAACTACATATCCAAAAAAACAATTAATACCACAGTTATATAACATTGTTGTTAATTTTTGTGTGCTTGATTAAGGTTCTTAAAGCTCATATGGAAAACGGTAGCTCAAATATGACGTATCTTATTATACCTACTGTTCCATTTAAATGTAAATACTCTATAAAAACCGCCATTATCAAGCAGTATTTTATATCTATAAGTTTAGTATCTTATAAGTTTAGTAGGTTCGATTTCCTTACCGGTCTAATAGATTAAGGGACCTCTCCGTGCCTCGAGAAATCACGTTGAGCTCTTGGTTACAATAGTTAAAATGTTATTTATAACAATCGTATACCAGGGAAGCAGTTTACCAAACGTAGTTTAACTAACCAACCTACCTTTTTTTTAATCAACCGTAGCCTGTTACTATCTGTTTAACGTAGTCGGTGACTTCGCCGTACTGGCGTCCGGCCTACTTTTTTAGATGGGGCTGGATCGCTTTAACCACCTGAGATCCGCTCCATGGCGCAGCCTTGCCATTTTCGGAGGGTCTGGCAGCGATCCTCCGTGTCGAGTCTGCCTCCGTGCAATTCCCTCCGGGAAGGGGTCGTGATCAGAGCGCACCCCCTCACACGGCGGAAAATACCTCCGCCTTCAGGTCCCATGGAGGTCAAGCAGTCACCAACCCATCTGCCAAGGGTGGCACTTGTTACCCAGTGAACGTAATAATAAGTCAATCATTATGACTCAAAAATACATTTAATGTTAACACGTGATAATAACATTGGACATTATGTAGATATTTCGATAAACACAGTTGATTGATGAGTAGCCGGATATTAATGATGTGTGCTTTGATATGATGTCACAAAGTAAACATTTACTACACGAAGTTCGAAGTACAAGTCTGAACAATACAGTAAAATTTGTAGAAAAATCTTGTTATAATAATAATAATAAATAATAATAAATTTACTTATTTTCATTGGTGCACAAATTTATACAGTAGGTACAATATAGAAAACATAGAAAACTGTTAGGTGTTTTCAAGTCACAATGCCATCCTTTATACTTTGTTTAGGGCTTCGTACCCGAAGGATCGCAACGGGATCCTATTACTAAGACTTCGCTGTCTGTCTCTTTGGCATCAGGCTGAATCTCAAGAACCGCGATAGCTAGACAGTTAAAATTTTCACAGATGATGTATTTTTATTTCCGCTAGAACAACAAATACTAGACGTTTTTTTTTGCGCTTTTTTGATGGATGTCAATAACGTCAAAAGGTAGGCACTTGAAAATGGTACGGCACCCATCGTGCGCGAGTCCGACTCGCACTTGGCCAGCTTTTTTTTCACTGTTTAAGTCCACTGCTGAATATGGGCTTCCTCTTCACAGACTTTGAAAAGTCAGGATTGTTGCCATAATCACTACGCGTGGCGGGCGTATTAGTAATCGCTGTAAGATGGTGAGTATCCTTGAGCTGATAGATGCTACTGCCTATCCACTAGCTGTGTGTATCCCTTAGTCGCTTCTTACGATAACCATGGACAGACATTAATCACGTAAAACCGTAAGTCAAACGTCTCCAAGAAATTCCTATTTTTTTTTTTTGTCCGGGTGGAAATGTGTTTTCGCATTCCCACCGCCGCTGCAGCGTATTCGCGCGCTGGCAATGGGATATGTGGGACTCGCCCTCTCCAAAGAAACTCCTAACCTGGTAATTTAAGCGGCTATATATAAAACTAGTAGTGCCCGCGTCTTCGTGCGGGCGGAAAAGTCACTTTGAGAAGCATTTTTAATTTTTTAGGCTAATTCGGATTTATAATATTAGTAGGGATATTATTTATATGTTATCAACCCTTTTTCAGCCCTTTTTTCGCTTTAAAATGTAACCTATGTCCTTTCTCAAGCTATACACAATATGTGCACTAAGTTAAATTTATTTTAAATCGGTTCATTAGTTTCTGTGTAAAAGAGCGATAGACAGACCTTCGCATTTATAATATTTATAAAGACTAGTAAGAATAGCTGTATTTAAGTGTCCCAACGGAATAAAATATTATTATCATAGTTATTACACTCCTAATTACACTTAGCAAAAGTCAAGAAAGCAATACTTTTATAAAACAATTTGGAAAGCAGGTCAATCTATTAACGATATCTGCTGACCCTCGTAGCCTTAATAGAGTGAAGATAATGAAGGGTTGACCTCATACAACTGCCATTAATGTAATAATATCCAACGACGGGTTAAATTGTTTATGTAACGATATGGCGACCCTTACTAGGAACATCAAGATAAAAGGGAAGAACGTAGTTTGGTATTTTTGTTGTTTGTTCGATTGACTGAGAACTTATCATTCGTAGCTCAGAATGGACGTTAAGCCGCAGATGCTTTTTGACTTAGCTTCTCCTACATCTAGAGCGAAAGTTGCACAAAATTTCCCTATGAATCTGAAGGCATCATTTCCCTCTCCAGTAACCGGCCTGAACTGATGTACATGTTTCACGGGTGCCGCCCCCTTGCGCAGCAATTTTTTAAATCATTTATTAGAGCTGGAGTTCTCCTCGCCTCTATGCCCGGTGAAGTAGCAAATGCCTCGTGGTTGACTACTTAATGTCCATCCGAAAAAAAAACTACCGAAATAAAAGCTACAGCGGCTTAATTAGAATTAGATTGGCCATTTGCGCATGACATATTATAGGGCACAAGTCGGTGCGCGAAAACTGTTGTACTTTCATAACCTTTAATCTCAAAATTATATGGGTGGGTTTACCGACAACCTCGTTGGCGTAGCGCTAAAAAGCTCAATGTCAATGTCTGAGACCATGAATGGGTTCGATCTGGCTGGCAAGCATGGTAACTATGACAAATGATGATGATCGACATGACTGTTAAGAGATCACGCGCACAACTAGTCAGCTTTACGTAGGGTCTGAGACAGGTAAAACACAGGCATTTTTTTGGCTCCAAGCTAGTACTGAATTTCACGAGAGAAAAACACAAGTATTTGTCAGCCCGGAACCTTTATGGTCGAACTTTTTGCCGCTGAACCAACGACAGTAAAAGCTAGCTACAGCAACTTTTGACCCCGTATACATAATGAGATAATCAGACAGTTACTGGGTCACGGACTGATTACATACTGATGTATTGCGGTAGTGGTAATAGTGGATTCAAGTTTGATATTTACAAGTAGACTATTTTCGATGTTTGTAATAACTCAAAGTTTTTACAGCGGTTGTATTTATTTTGAAATATGTTTTTTTAAATTACATACACTAGCTAGAGAAACTAACTTTACAAACAATTTTTCCCCCTTTTTTTATAAGAGAACTAAAGTTACCCTATGTATGACTTATTTTAAGGTTGGCTGATGTAAAATCAGGCATGTGATTTAAATTTAGTTTAGGTTAATTTTTTTTTTAACCACCCAGTATCAACGATTTGGCTAGTTGTTCTTTAGTCATTACATTGAATGTCGGCGTCCAATTAACGCGCTAGCCGTCCTATTTGATAGCCAATATAAATAATATACTCAATACTGGGGTCTAAAAACTGAGCCACCTGCCAAGTGTGATGACTACAGATAAACTCCCATTGATGGAGGCCCATGTAATGTAATGGGAATATAAGGGATGATGATGATTTTATAGCTCTGAAAGAATAAATAACACTATGCCTCTATTCCATCGAGCCCAATCAAGAGAGTATTAGTCAATTTATTACAGAAGCTCAAAATAAACTCCATCTCACATTTAGATTTTAAATCAAGCCATTTCATCGTACAAATAAAAACATAAAATACAAACGACCCTTTTCAAGAAATAAGAATCTTTCCTCAAAAGGTATCCTTTTCTGATTTCCATTTTATTATTTGATTATACTTGTAATTAGGGACGTAGCTCGGCCAAGCAAAACAGAACAAGATTAACTCGGTACGAGACACGAAAATTAAGCGCAGTTGACAAGAAAAGGTTGTTAAGGATTTGAAGACGTTTTTTGAATATAATTTGTAGCGTTTTTCAGTTGTGTATGATAGAGATTTTTAGACTAAGAGAGACACGGGTCTCAATAGCGATACAAATTATTGGAAATCAGGGTGGGAATCGAACTCAGAACACAAAGTTTCAGAAGCTTCTGAGATATAACCCGTAACTACAAAGCCTACGGTGCTGTCGAAACATATATGGACCATGAAAGTAATTTTTTTTATTGTCATTAAAAAAAGATTTTAAAACTATAATTTATTACTTTTTATTTATTTGGAACTAAGGTAAAATAGATTGGGCCGGATTGCTCATGCATTCCCGGCCCCAGCCAACGGCGGATCGAAGGAGTGTCCGGGGGGTTTTAGTGGTGTAGGGTCCTCTCCTCGTGGTATGAGTTTAGCACACCACGCTATGGAGAGGGCGAGTCCCACATATCCCATCGCCAGCGCGCGAATACGGTGGTAATGCGTAAATGCATTTCCCCCCGGACAGCAAAAAAAAGGTAAAATAGTTTAAACTATATACACTGCAGTCAATACTAAGTTTTGCTTAGGAGTTTGAAAAGTTTTGAACTTTTTTATTTAAAACATTACGGTTAGAATTTCAAGGGATATATTTATAAATTAATTTTGTTTTTTGTTACTAGTGGTTTTGAGTATTTGTTGTTTACAAATCAGTGAGATTAGATCTTTCATGTATAAAAGCAGCTTAGCGACTTAACAAAATTCATATTCTTCACTAAATTTATCATCATCATCATATCACATCCACTGCTGAACATTGGGCCTCCCTCGAATGGGGTGCTACTATAGTCACCACGTTTGGCGGGTGGGTTGGTGTCACAGCGGTCACCAGTTTAAGTACATAATATACACAGTTAAACGCTGCTGTCTATTCATTGGAATACAATTGTCATAGATGATGATATAACAAACGAGACCAACGGCTTAACGTGCCTTCCGAAGCACGGTATTCCCTGAACTAATCAGACCCGGAGACAATCTTAGATTTTACACTAAGACTTTTTTTCCTGGAGAAAGCATACAGTATTTAAGGCGAGGACTACAAGGTTATTATGTGTTATTAGGTATTTTTCAGTGTATCACATTCTAAGTACATAAAGTAGGTTGTCGATAAAGGTTTGCAGAAGCCTTTGTTAAAGGGATTATGTCGAGTTAAGACGTGCGCTGCATAATGAATGAAATTGGTTAATACTTCGTTCAAGTAATCTCTTCGTCAAGTTATCACGTGAAGTTCTCGTGTGTATTAGAACTTATATAATACCTTTCTAGCAACTTCGAAATAAAAGAAACTAACCGATATTATTACCGAGATTTAGTTCGCTACTTTTAGTTGAATATATGTATTTTATTCAGTTAGTTATATTTTAAACTAATTAAAATATAACTAACTATATTTTAAACTAATTAAGTAAATTTGTAGGTTAATTTAATGAATTTTGCATTTCTTGGACAAATGAATTGTGAATACAATTCAATCACTAAACTGTATCTCATGAACCTTGATACCTAGATAGATTAATTTAGCTAGAGTTATTGCCGTTATAAAAACAACAGCAAAATATTTACGTGAGTATTGCCGTTTTTTGCTCGATCTTAATAACAGCAACAAGAGACGCTTGATATAGTTAGCAACACCTCAATGTTTCTATTCAGACCAGTGGTTTCTGAGATAAGCGAGTTAAGCAAACAAACTCTTCAGCTTTATATAGTATAGAATAGATATAGGACCATTCACCGATTTTTTATTATTCCACTTAAAGTGCTCCACAATTTTAAAGCCAGGATTTATAGCAAAAAAAGCACGTGGCTTAAAGCACCTATGTTCTCATAAATTTCAGTGAAAATGTTTTCAATAGTGTAACCGACGTAAATACTTTTTAGTTTTATTTTATACTATTTGTATGAGTGTTTTGTTTATTGTCTTTTTTACTTATTGTCACATTACTGGAACTACTGAAAATTCATAAATTTTATGAATATCTCGACCATTGCATTTTTCTGGTTCCGTACCCGAAGGGTAAAAACGGTACCCTATTACTAAGACTTCGCTGTTTTGTCTGTCTGTCACCAGGCTGTATCACAAATGATTTATTTCTGTTGCCGCTTTAACAACAAATACTAAAAATAAAATAAAATCAATATTGAGGTAGGGGGCTCCCAT
Source organism: Nycteola revayana (assembly GCA_947037095.2). NCBI lineage: Eukaryota > Metazoa > Arthropoda > Insecta > Lepidoptera > Nolidae > Nycteola > Nycteola revayana. The sequence goes on along the minus strand of OX344841.2, from coordinate 13,622,304 downwards.
ACAACCAACTTTTTTTCTTTTAGCTCGATATCTATAACGGTAACAGAAAGGCACTCGAAAATGGTACGGAACCATTCGTGCGCGAGTCCGACTCGCATTTGGCTGGTTTTTATTCATTATTATATAAAATATGAAAACACATCGAGCAACGGTCCGCGATCCAGTCGACAATAAATAGGTATAGGTATATAGTAAAGTAGCCATATTGAATATTAGCTTCCCACGCGAGTTTTCACCCGCATAACTCCCGTTCCCATTAGAACTTTATAATTAAATATACACATACATAAGGCCTACAGCCTTTCTAGATAAATGAGCATTCCAACACTGAAATAATTTCTTAAATTGGACCTGTAGTTCCTGAGATTAGCTCGTTCTAACAAATGAACAAACGAACTTTTCAGCTTTATATTTTAGTATAGATAGTGTTTAACGTTGTAAAGATAATAATAGGACGGAACCATAGACGGAACCATTCGTGCCATAGTAGGAATCGTATTCTGATTGTTTTTTTTTTATATTATTCCGTTAAAGTAAGCGGCCGTAACCCAATGGCTAGGGCGTCGGTCTTGTGATCTTGAGGTCGCCCGTTTGAACCCCGCCCATTGCACTACCGATGTGAACCCATTCGTAAAATAATCATTTTAGCTTACCACGAGGGGTTAACAAGAATACAAGTAGACTGCAAAACTCAGCTAGTAATATTAGATTAAAAAAAAAAGTTTCCCCAAAGTTACTATGCTCTTATACCTTACATTTAAATGAAAAATGTTTTCCTCATAGAAATATAGTAAAATATAGTAAATTGGATATCAAACCGGTTGTACTAGTTGGTGAATGTATGTAGATGTAGGACGGCAGCTACTCGGACATAATCTAGAAATTATCATATAGACTACATTTGTCCGAATCAGAATGGAACAAACTGTCATGTCCTACATTATACATGTATATGTCACCGGAAAATAATACGAATCGTAAGTTGATCAACTTCCGTGTCATTCATATTGTTAAATTTAGTTGCCAGATTCAGATAACGCGCATAAATATATTATTTACTTCATTATTATGACACTTGACCTAACCTAACCAAACGAGACTGTGCTATTATTGTAACGAAACAAAAAAAACTTCAACGTCAAGAAATCCTGTTGTACTTCATTGGTTTAGGTTTAGGTTTTTTTTAACCACCCGAAACCTCGTTAATTTATCGACTTATGTATAAAACAATTTTTTTTTACATACCTGAATAAATATCGTTTGTATCGTTTTATTTTAATCGAAAACTACGTAGACGAATTCACGGGCAACAGCTAGTACTATAGATAATTTACAACTTGCCACCAATTGCTATAGTAACGCCACTTTTAATTATTATGTGCTAAATAAACGTTGTTACATTTTCTGTAACGCTTGTTTGGCCTGTAACGTGGTAACGACCTTTAAACATCAGAAATCACATTAATCCGTTAGTCCCTATTGTTATCTGAAGTTTTATAAAAAGTCCGAGAACATAACCTTTGGACAACGTACTACCCACGCCACAGTATTTTATAATATAGTATGGTAATTTATTTTATCAGCTTATGTTATTTTATATCTACTGCCTACGCAAGTCGGTGAAATGTAACGGTTTTGGTGGAATTAAAGTTAACGTGATTTATTTATTTGTAATCTGTAAGTCTCGTCTTAAGCTAGGTTAATATAGTGGGTTCGATTCCCTATGTATTTTTTTATCTATGAAATTGTAGCGCAATGGCTAGGGACTCTCGGACTTGCGATCATGGGGTCGCCAGTTCGATCCTCACCCATTGCACTACCGACGTTAACCCACTCGTAACACAAGCATTTTAGCTTAGCACGAGGGGTTAATAAGAATACTAGAAGTACAAAAACTCTGATAGTAATATGTAATAATATATCTGTATACATAATATAGGCACTCCCTTAAAAGGAGGCGCAGTGAACGTTATACGGGCTGATGATGATGATAGTAAATAACTTACTGTCATTATCATCACTATACTTAGCACACAGGATACTGCCAGTGGTTGTGCCCGATGAATTAGCAAAAGCCTCGGGGCGAAGTAAATATGTCGGTCCGAAAACAATAAAAAAACGGACAGTGATAGGCTTTGAGTATTCACTTGAGTATGTAGTGTCTCACTGTCGTGATCCGTATTGCTATGTTAATAGAAATCATCAAAGTGACATCTGATATTCCCAAGTAAACTCATAGTCGTAAGCAGTGTTCTTGCATCTCCCATATTATTATGCAAGTTAGTGTAGTAAGTATAGTTCTTTCAAAGGCCTTCGATTGCGTTGGCACGACTCGCTCTTATTAAAATTACGTCACTATGGTATTAAGGACGATGCACTGGATATGATGTCTTCATACCTTTCTCAGAGAGTTCAGTGCGTTGATGTAGGTGGTGTAGTCTCGGAATCCTTACCTGTTAAGTTAGGTGTGCCACAAGGTTCCATTCTGGGTCCTTTTTTATTCCTGGTATATATTAATGATTTGCCGTATTATTTGGAGAAATTGTGTGATGTTGTACTCTTTGCTGACGACACTTCACTTATTTTTAAAGTGAAACGTAATATTGACGATTTCGATTTTATTAATTGTGCACTCACACATATAACTCATTGGTTTACTGTAAATAACTTGGTGCTAAACGCAAAAAAAACTAAATGTATAAAATTCACTACGCCCAATGTGAAAAATACTGGACCTAATTTAATTCTCAATAATGAAGTGCTGGAAACTGTTAGCTCCACAGTGTTCTTAGGTATAACGCTGGATACACATTTAAAATGGAATGCTCATTTGTCGAACTTGGCCAAAAAGTTGACCTCTGCTGCTTACGCTGTTAGGAAAGTTAGACAACTGACCAACGTAGAAACTGCACGTATGGTCTATTTTAGTTATTTCCATTGCATTTTATCATATGGAATCCTACTTTGGGGCAAATCTGCCGATATCCAAAGTATATTTATTTTACAGAAACGGGTGATTAGATCTATTTACCAACTAAGTGCCCGAACTTCCCTAAGAGATTTGTTTAAAAATATTAATATATTAACGGTTGCTTCTCAATACATTTATGAAAATTTAATTCATATTAGACAAAATTTAAATCAATATCAAAAGAGAATCGACATGCACACAAAAAATACAAGAAATAAACACAAATTGTGTTCTGACTACCACCGTCTGCAGAGAGTCCATTCTTCGTTTGTAGGGCTTAGTTTGCGTATGTATAACAAACTACCGGAATTAGTGCAAGAGTTACCACTCAATAAATTTAAAACTCATGTAAAGACTACCTTAATGAAAAAAGGTTATTACACAATAAATGAATATATTAATGATAAAACTGCATGGTGCTAGCGGTGTAACACACGCAATATTACATTATGGGATGTTTTGTATTTTTTATTATTTTATTGCCAAAGTTATTATTGTATACTCTGATGTACTTCGGAACATGCTATGCTGAGTCTAACTTTTGCCTCTCCTTTTAAACGTGATTCCTCAAATGTTGCTATCAGTGTGCTCGTCATGCTCCCATTGTTTGTCATTGCTTGCGGTGGCGATGTGAGTCGGGTCGCCTCCTTTCCTCTAATATGGCGAGGGAGACGATGGCTGTGTGCTCACACGTCATACTCGTGAACGGGTGCTGCTTGCGGTGGCTGGTCGGCTTGCTGGTGGTTGTATTTGAGATGGTTGTTAAAACATTAGTGTGTGACCGCTTAAGACGATAATTTTCTCACATGGCTTGTTCTTTGGTAATGTGTGTGGATGCGCCCTCCGTTTTCAAGTGCTAGAGGTTTATGAGGCTTTTGCTTGCTTTTTGCTTGAGGATTTTTAATCACTATTTAGCTATATCTATGAAAACGTCTAGAGCGTGCATTAGCGCACATGCTTCATATTATACTTTAAATGAAATATTGTAAAGAAAACATATATTTAAAAGAAAATGGACACACTGTGATAAAAAAGATGACGAAAAAAAAAATCCCGGAGTTTCTTTCTCCCTTTCTTCTCCGGGTCGTCCACCTAGGTAGCTAGTGAAAGGTTGCAGGTTAGCTAGGGTAGGATTCTCGCCGGCGAGGACCGCGTTGTACCCCTACCCCTGCCCTGTGATCCAGCGCCTGTAGGCCGTGCCAGCGATCACTTCCTCTTATATCCACAAATCTGACTTTAATATCAGTGGCACCTCTGGGTTGTGGTCCTAACCCCATAAGGGTGCCCCCAAGTGTGTGTCACTTAATTGTATGCTTTCAAATTTTTTTTATGTAAATATGAACTAATTATGAGTAGAGGAATTAATGACACACGGACAGACGGAGTAAATTGTCTGTAATGTCCTACAATTAGCAGCACTCACAGGTTGCATTTGCTAGTTATAGTTACCTAAGTAGTTCTATTCATAGAATAAGAATAATAACCTATTAATTATATTTCTTTGTTATTGTGATTTTGACAAGTACAAGTGTATGTAAATACCTAAGTGCTGAATAAATTCATTATTTCATTATTTCATTAGTGTACTCACTAACTACATTTATATACACTTACTTACTACATTTATACTACAAGATTCAAACAATAAGCATTATATAAATAACTAGCTTCTCGCGCGCAGTTTCTCCCGCTTAACTCCCGTTCCCGTGGGAACGTCATAATCAAATATAGCTCATGTCACTCAAGGTGAATGTAGTTTTCCAATGGTGAAAGAATTTGAAATCGGCACAGTAGTTTTTGACTTTATTCATTACATACACACACAAAAGTACAAAAAAACAAATCTTTCCTCTTTATAATATTAGTATAGATTATATTGTTATAATAAATATATTGTAATGAGTAACAATTTGATTGTTTATTAACATTGAATAAGCTCCGAAACTACAGGAGCGATTACAAAAAAAAACAAGACTTTCACTCTTCAATGAAGAATAAATAATTATGAAGTTCCCACGGGGACTGGAGATAAACTAAAACTGCGCGGGAAGCTAGTTTTTAATCGAGTTGCACTTCCGGGCAGGGCTCGGAAACGTTATTTAAAATAACGTTCTTAAAACGTTTCCAACCGTTACTTGCACAACATTGTGTTCGAACGAAAACGAAATGAGAACGTTATCGAAAACCGGTTTATTCCGCACCGCCCCGCGCAAGCCGTATGGCGTGCGCCGCGAGCGGCGTACGCGCTAGGTTGACGTGTTTAATTAATTAAGCTTATTTGATTTGATTCTATCATTCATCCCGATGCGCTTGTTTACTGAGAACGCCGGACGCTTAGGCCAAGTTCGTTTACTTTCCTTCATATTAAAGATATATATTGTTAATACTTTAGTACCTTGGTTGTGTTTGTGCGTATTTAACAATGAAATAAAACAGTAAAAATACTGTGTCTGTACATTGAATATATTAAAAAAAAAAAAATTGAGGGGGGTTTAGAAACAGTAATAGAGCACGAATCCAAAAAAAATAATCTGTCTGTTTGTTTGTACACGCTAATCTTCGGAACTACTGAACGGATTTGAATGATTTTTTGTTGTTGTATAGGTATTAAGTCTGGGCAACATATAGGCTATAATTTATCTTGGTCGCTTGAGCACCTGATGCAGAACCGTAACAGACCAGCTAAACTATAAGAGATACAAAAATGGTACCATAGCAAAAATTGTTCCATGTCATGAACAATTTCTGCTGAGAGAATAAATTTGAAGATCTGGAATACCCGATGTTGAACTCCAAGAGCCCAGCTATACTATAACATATATAAGAATGACGTCTTTGCAAGAGTTGTTCAGCCTGATGAGCACTCTCTGTTGACGCATAAAAATTGAAGTTCTGGAACACATGCTGTGGAATTCCAAGCGCCCAGCTACACTATAACATTTATAGGAATGACGTCTTAGCAAGAGTTGTTCAGTCTGATGAGCACTCTCTGTAGACGTATAAAAATTGAAGATCTGGAACACCTGTTGTGGAATTCGAAGCGCCCAGCTACACCATAACACATATAGGAATGACGTCTTAGCAAAAGTTGTTTGGTCTGATGGGCATTTCCTGCTGACTTATAAAAATCGAAGATCAGAAACATGATTTCCACATCAGGAAATCAAACCTATCACTAATTTCACTGTATAATTATAAAATAACACAAGCTGGGAGTACCTCGACACGGTGAAGGCGGTAACAGTTTAGGACTGATTTTCGATGAATCATTGAAAATTTGACTCTTCTGACCAAAACTCCCATTCATTTTTTTATTTTGTCGAATAAATATGCCTTCGGGCTTATGTTATTTGAGTGTTTAATTTCCTTTTCCATTTATCTTCGTGACACGGTAGCCTACCCGGCAACGCAGGGGAGCAGTCACTTAGATTTTAATTGATCAGGTATCTTCAGAATAAAACTTTAACCATGCTTAGAAATAGGTCAAATTTTTCCCAATGTTCCAAAGGAGCTAAACGATTGAGGATCATCTAGATCCCAAGAATCTCCCGAAGAGCGTCAGGAGAGACTTGATGCTGTTCGAAAACATCAGGCTGCAACTCGCTCCATGGAAACCTCTTCGGATCGCAAAGCACGTCTGCGTTCTCAGCGTATTTACGTATCTATATCCAGGTCTCTAGAGACCAGTGAAGAATATAATGGGCGACTGACTGCTGATCGTGAACATCATACATTGTCTCGCGAGTTGCAGACGTTCACGGATAGAGAATTGCGCTTGAGTTCTCAGCGTATCGACGAATCTGCTTCTAGGTCTCTAGAGACAAGTGCGGAACGTGATGCGCGACTGTCCGCTGATCGTGAACGTCACGCATAGTCTCGCGAGTCGGAGACGTTCGCTGATAGAGAATTGCGCTTGAGATCTCAGCGTATCTACGCATCTGCTTCTAGGTCTCTAGAGACAAGTGCGGAACGTGATGCGCGACTGGCCGCTAATCGTGAACGTCACGCATTGTCTCGCGAGTCAGAGACGTTCACGGATAGAGAATTGCGCTTGAGTTCTCAGCGTATCTACGCTCCTGCTTCTAGGTCTCTAGAGACAAGTGTGGAACGTTATGTGCGACTGTCCGCTGATCGTGAACGTCACGCATTGTCTCGCGAGTCGGAAACGTTTACCGATACAGAATCACGCTGTGTGTAAGTGTTTAATTTCTTTATTGAGTTCTTAGCGTATTAGCACATCTATTTACAGGTCTTTAGTCTTCAGGCGACTAACTGCTGATCGAGATTATCATACATTGTCCCGAACACGCACTCATCAAAATATTCATAATCCGTTAGAAAGTGAGAGAGAAAGAATTTCTGGAGTACGGCATGAAGAGACAGAAGAAGAGCGCAACGAACGTTTGAAATTTGATCGACTTCGACATTCTCTGAATAACTGTCCCGGGCCTTTGAATTCGACAACAGACGTTTCAGATCTTTGATTTTGACGATCCCGTTGTTGTTGTAACATTATTTTTGTGCAAAATTTAACAGTAGTGTATCTATAATTAAAACTCTGCTACATTTAAGGCACTTAATCAAATTCTTAGGTAATTACTTGTCAATATTTCCTCCTCATTTTTAATAAAAAATGGTTGACTATCTGGTAAATCGGTAATCGGATTTACATCCTGTTCTTCAGTAAACACTGGTTGGCTGTCTGGTAAGTCTGTAATTGGATTTACATCTTCTACTTCAGTATACACTGGTTGACTGTCTCGTAAATATGTAAAGGAATTTACATCCTCTACTTCACAATACACTGGTTGACTGTCTGGTAAATCTGTAATTGGATTTACATCCTCTGCTTCAGTAAACACTGGTTGACTGTATGGTAAATCTGTAAAGGGATTAACATCTGAAATATTCAATTTACTTAAAACCCTATCATATTATTCAAAATTAAATACACCTTATCATCATTAACGTCCGCTATGGTTTGTTGACTGTTAAAGCAATTATTCGAATCTATACAAGGTGTAACGGAAAGGGTATATACATAGAAAGAGCAAGGCTTCTTTGGATCATAACAAACGATATGGCAAGGGTTTCAACTCAAAATAAAATACTACAAGATTTTTTTTATTTTGCAAACAAAAAATAAAAATGCGGAACTCTTTATTCAGAATTACCAGGAGTAAGTGGTTTATTTTTAGTTGCAAATAGTTTGTTGACATCGATCAGCTGATTGAGTGCTAGTGATGTATTTATTTCAATTTGAAAAGTTTGGTTTCTGGTACCAATGAATTTAAAAAATCATTACTTCCGGACTTGTAGAGATAGCATTAAATAACCCTTGCCATATCGTTTGTTATGATCTAAAGAAGCCTTGCTCTTTCTATGTTTATACCCTTTCCATTACACCTTGTATAATATTAAAACGCTAAGCGAAATCTTAATACTGCGGGCACGGAGAGAGTGAGATTTGGCATAACTAAAGCGATTAACTGTAACCCGCCCAGCCAAGTTATCAAGTCCTATCTATACTTATATCTAATATTATAAAGCTGCAGAGTTTGTTTGTTTGTTTGAACGCGCTAATCTCAGGAACTACTGGTCCGATTTCAAAAAATCTGTCAGTGTTTAATAGTCCATTTATCGAGGAAGGTTATAAGGCTATACTTTATTTTCAAAAAAAATTGGGATCCGTAAGAAAATTGCGATTTTGTAACCCAAGGTGTAAAATCGAAAACCTATTTGTGCGTGCGCTGCATAACTATTGACAATAGAACAAAATGATGTACTACGGGTTTGTAGGTCTTATTAAGATCTAAAAAAAATTAAATCAATTAACAGAATATAATTATACGAAATTTAGAGCGTATTTTGTAAAGATTTAAAAATATTCGACTATTTAGAAAAACATTGACAAGTAAGTCCTTCCTGAATTATCCATAGTTATCTCTCTTATTCGATTATTATTGAACTTTATTTACCTATGTAAACAGCTAAGTATATTACACATAAACAATAGCAAACGAAGACACTCGACCACGACCGTGGCAGTTAAATATGTAATAACCTACTAACTAAATGAGAAGGAATAAGAAATGAATGAAATAAAACGGTTTTAAACGTTAAAAAAACCAAGAACGATATAATTTTGATCTTCTTCAAAAACGTTATTTTTAACGTTCCGTTCGAACGTAACCGAAACATTTCGTTCTTTAGGTATTTTAAGTGAGAACCGTTCCGAAAAAGATTTCGTTTTCCGAGCCCTGCTTCCGGGCACTATTTATAATGGCCGGTCTGTATGGATAATGCCCGGCTCAATTGGGCAATTAAATGTGATTAAAACAGCATGGTTAATCACTTTTCCCGGCCATTATGAATAATGCCCACCCTATCTTGGGCAAAATAATAAAATAGGTGAACTGTAGTTTTTTGTTTATTAAATGAAATTTATATGAGCAGCGCAAAAGGTTTTTGGGTGGTAAAAAAACCTAAACCTAAACGAATTTATCAAATTGCCCGGCTACAAGTAGGGAATTATTCATACTGCCCGGTCCAAGTAATAAATTCAAGCTATCTCAAACACTAACTTATTACATGGACCACGGGCCATCGGGCATTATTTATAATGGCCGGTCAAAGTGATAAATTAATCACTTTACCCATCGCTCTTGTGCATTATTAATAATGACCGGTCCTTATTAATAATGCCCAGTTTAACACGTTGCCCGTAACATATTTAAAAATAAAAGTGATATTTTTATGCTAGAATTGTTTCTTCTTGCGCCTTATTAATTTCACAAATTCACGGAAAAAGGTTGCACTATCAAAAAGCTGTAGAACCACGCCTTATCTTGTCTTCATGTTACTGTCTCCGTAATATGAATAATTCATCAAATTCCTCTGAGGATTTATCAAATCTACTATCCATATTTTCCATTTAGTAACTTGATTAAGTGAACAGTAAGGAATTTTAAATACCCCAGTTATATAATATTTTAAACGCGAAATTTTGTAGTTATGGATGGATGGATGTTTGTAACACTTTCACGTAAAAACTACTAAATGGATTTGGCTAAAACTTTGCACGGGGATAGTTAATTAGCTCGATTAACATTATAGGCTACAAAAAATCACGCTCCAACCCACTGGAGCAGAATAACGCGGGTAAAACCGCGGGGCGCAGCTAAGAGCCTATATTTAATTATGTAGTTCCCACCGTTCACATATCATTGCTTAGATAACACACAACGTAAATCAGAAATAGATACTTAAAAGGAGAGTGAAAAAGCGATATAATTTTACATAGACACATATAGGTACAATACAATTTTACTTTATTCTACGAGTTTTTATTAGACGATGTGTTTTTAATTGATTAATCTTTCTTTCGACTCTACATATATCTATTATCAAAACCGTACAAAAATACTTATATATAGACAAGCTCCAGGACTCCGAATTTGTAAACTACAAGCAAGCGATTCAATAGAACATTCTCTCTGGTGCGTGGACTTCAACTCAAGGTGGTTTCTGAAGGAGAAGATTAAGGAATAATGATTTTAAAATTAGTTTTATAGTTTTTGAGTTTATCTGTTACTAGCTTCCGTTCCCGTTGCAACTTCATAACGATATATACCTTATAGTTTTTTATCAATAAATGGGCTATCTAACACTAAAATATTTTTTCTAATCGGACTAGTAGTTCTCGAGATTAGCACTTTCAAGCAAACAAACAAACTTTTCAGCTTTATATAGGGTGACTGGTAATAAGTGACCGATACCTAAACACATCATTGTGCTCATGATAACAAACAACTTTTACTATGGAACAAAACCTGAAATCGCGAAAAAATAATCAACTGCTTCCTACCGTGTTGACGAGTTATGTGAACATGAATGTATGGAACAGCTGATTTTATATCGCGGGTTCAGGGTTGGTGCCATAGTAAAAGTTGTTTGTTATCATGAGCACAATCATGTGTTTAGGTATCGGTCACTAATTACCAGTCACCCTATATAATAGTATAAGACCCGCCACGGATTCGCACTTGTGCAATGCTGATGTTATATGTATACATATAAAAATTGTGTGTGTGACTGCACCGGTGGCTCAGTGGTTACGGTAGTTGCTTCTGGGATCTGGTATTCTGGGTTCGATTCCCACCCGGGACAATTATTTGTGTGAACCACAAATAATTGTTCTGAGTCTGGGTGTAATTTGTGTCCGTGAATGTATGTTTGTAAAGTCCCCCGCGACACAGGGATTTATTTCCCTAGTGCGGGAGTTGTCTTTTTTAAGAGAGAGAGAGAGAGAGAGAGAGAGAATTCCTCTTGAGTCACGTTATCCGCATCAAAATCCGTAGAGTAGTTTTAAAGATCTAAGCATAAAAAAGGGACAGACAATGAGAAGCGACTTTGTTTTATATACTATGTAGATAAACTAACAAATAAAATATGAGTTTAATAAAAAAAATAGAATTAAATTAAACAAAACACAAGGCGTTGAGCCTTTTGTATAAAATTCACAGCTTTGATACCAACCTAATATGGCGTTTCAAATGGGTGCGATCCAAATATTTCCATTATGTCAAAGCGCTCTCCCCATTCCTGTGGGGTTTGGAAAATTCTTTGTAATTGGAGATTCGATTGCGAATTATTTTCGCAATACGTTTGATAGATCGTTCGTCAAAATGAATTTGGGTGCTTTTTATTTTTGGATTTGTTTTCGAAGATAAATTAAATGTATTATTACTTATATATCGCTTTGTTGTGAATGTCAATTTATCAAAGCAATTGATAAATATTCAAATGGAATGACAGTCTATTATAGGTATATCTTTTTTTTTCAGATGAACATTTATTTAGTTAGCCACAAGGCTTTTGCAACTTCCTCGGGTATAAAGTTGAGCAGAACTCTCGGGAATATTAAATGGTTTATAAACTTAAAACTAAGCAGCTTACTCAAGAGCGTGCCCCCTGTAGGACTTGAACCTTGACTCAGGACAGTCGCTGTTTGAGGGATTATGACTTGTGATTTTGGGAGTTTAGTGCAACTGCCGCTCTTTATTACAATTCGCAGGCCTCTCGGACTTCGGGTCTATTAGGACATTGGAAAGTATATCTTATCAGCTTTAGAAAATAAGGTCTTTATTTTCATAATCAGCTTCTATAATGTCCACTGCTGAACCCACGGTCAGTGGACATTTGTGGTTCCACTGCTTACATTATAGAAGCTTCTTGGGAAGACCAAGAAGGTTGAACATACTCGTACAACCGGTATAGAGGTAACAACATGGCAGTCATGCTATACATACATCAATCAATTCAATTGAAACTTTTAAACAAGAGCAATTAGCGAGCCATGCAAATTTCATGATAAAAAATAGGACAGTCTCATTTTCAGAGACTAACATAGTATTACTATAAAAACATTGGCTTGAATCTTGTGGCGAATGAAGCCAATTAGTGTGGGACAATTTGAAATTATTTTGCACAATACCCTAGGGTACCAGTGGACGGCAGCCAGTGTAATTGGTTCGTGTTATTTCGTGAAAATACTCATAAATACGTGGTTTCGACTGGTTTTTAATTGAGTTTAATTACTTGTTTATCATACATCATGTGTATACGTCGTGGATATTCCCTAAAGGGGTTTAAAGAGGAGTATTATAACCACATTTTGTCAACTACTTCACGTCCCAAATCAATCGTGGCCTATACACGTGGCCCACATTAAGCCTATACAGGGTTTTTTTTTTTTTTGCTTACTTTTGACCATAATCTCGCTTGATGGAAGGCGAAGATAAGGCCTAAGATGATACACGCTTGCCTAGAAAGTGTCTGTTCACTTTACCCTTATGTGCAAATAAACTATCATACTTTAGCTAGATAGCTATATCCTACTAATATTAAAAACGCGAAAGTTTGTAAGAATTTATGGATGTATGTTTGTTACTCTTTCACGCAGAAACTACGGAACGGATTTGGCTGTAAGTTTACACGCGGATAGTCAATAAGCTGGATTACCATATAGGTTACTAAATATCACGCTCTGACCCAATGGAGGAGAGTGAACTGGGTAAAACCGCGGGGCGCAGCTAGTTTTCCATATTTATCGATGGAAAATCTAATATCACTTTAACCTCATAACGCGATGGTTACGATTCTAAGGTAAGAATACCCTGAAATTGAAATGAGAAATTACGCTGGACTCGAAAGACATGAAGCGTACTTTATACCTAATCCAGAACCAGAATCCTTGAAAGATCCTAATAACCGACTTAATTGAAATGTAGTTTTCTTAAAAATGTCACATATTTATCAAAATAATTAAAACCGAACTTATATGAGAAGAATTCTTCTTGTTCTCTACATTATTTTAAAAAGACAATTCCCCACTAGGCGAATACATCCCTGTGTTGGGGATTTTTGCATTTGTAAAGTTCCCTGTGACAATTTACGAACACAAGGAACACACAGAATCAGAACAACTATCTGTGGGCCCTACATATAATATACCCGGCTGAGAATCGAACCCAGAACATCCTGGTTCAGAAACAACTCCTGTAACCACTGAACCACCGGAAGTATTTATATTTACTAACGATTCCCATTACCTAGTTTATTGAAATCAAATCTAATCAATATACTTACTATATAAAACTGAAGAGTTTGTTTGTTTGTCTGCTTGAATGCGTTAATCTCAAGAACTACAGGTCCAATTTAAAAGAATAATTTATTGTTACATAGCCCATTTATCGGGGGAGGCTATAGGAAATATTTTTTTATGATGTGCCCATGGGAACGGGAGTTACATGAGTGAAACCGCGTGCGGAAAGCTAGTATCACAGAATTTTAGATACATGATCATTCCTCGTGTCTTCAAAATATTATAGCCCATATCCATACTTCATATTTTCTATCCTTTACATTTTCCTTATTGAAGAAGAAGTAAAAGGGCTTCGGTATTGGTTAGCTTTTCGGTTCAGATAAATATTTATCCATTTCCTTACGAGTTCCCAAAATAAACTGTTATATTTATTACCTGATAAAGGATATCAGGGTGTACCTATATAATAATAAGCACCAATTTATCTTTCTTAAAAAAAAATACCAGCTCGAGGTCAGACAGTTGGTGGCAGTTTACCCGCGCCTTGAAGAGCACGTTGGACTATTGGTCTTTCACATGATCTCTCACCGGTAGTAAAAGCAATCCACTAGATTTTAAATCAGAAAAGAGGAGGTACGCAGAACAACGCGGGTTACCGACATAGCTGACATATAGCACGGAGAACAGATCGATCAGAGGCTTTTAGGACCGAAAAGTTCTCGAATTAAGACCGCGGATGGGCAAGCGTAGCGTAGGACATCCATCAACTGGATGGACGGATGATCTGGTTAAGGCAGCGGGAACACGGTAGATGCACGGCACTTCCAAACGCAATAACTAGAGATCTATGATGGAGGCCTATGTACAGTTGTGGACGTCCTACGGCTGAAATTCTTAGAGTTTGGCCATCGTAGCAGAAACCGGTCCGGACTACAAGAAGCACCATATACCCGAGCAGTTTTAGAGACTCGTAAAACTAAGTTACATGTTAAAATGAGATAAGCATGTCATTTTTAATTTTTATCCTATTTAGGAATTCATATTAATTTTTATAATTAACTTTCTTAATATAACATCTCAAAAATAACAAAGCATCAAGGATAAATATAATGTTTACCTACTAATATATTCTATGTACACTAAACAAATAAGAATTCTATTCTATTCAGAATTGTTTAAAACCACTTGTAATCGAATCCGTATCAAATCACCAAAAACTGTTTAAAATACCAAGCGCAAATAAGGCTAACTAGCTGTCGCGCGTAGAACCCGTTCCCGTGGAAACTTTATACTTAAATGTAGCCAGTTTATAGTAAACTGCCACAATGACATGCATTTCTATCGGTAAAAGAATTTCCAAAATCGGTCAGTGGGTAGTCTTAGGGGCGGTTCAGTAGATCTAGAGATTACCCCCTACATCGTCACAAACTCACAAACGTTACCTCTTTATAATATATAGTATAGATAACTCATTAAACTAGGTCATAGAGGGTAATTACTAATTAACCACCGCTAATTATGCAGTCCAAATATTTTTGTATTTAATTTAAAATGATAGTTTTAATATTAATATGACATTAAAACATAAAAAGTAAAATAATACCGTCTTTTTTCTAGTGACTCTTTGATTTAATTTATACATCAATATTAATAATGAAAATAATTATAGGATACACCGGCCTAATTACACGAATAAAACTTATAATGAACTTCAACGAAATTTTCTGAAAGAAGAAAAACGTTCTACAAATTTTTGAACAGTAATTAATTTAATAAGTAGTTACTTACGTGCCACAACAAATCCAACTGCTCCTCAATCAATATAAAAGTTCACTCAATGTACCAATAAACAGAGAAATCGAATCAATTTAATACAACCAATAGACTAACAATAAAATGAAATTACTTTAAACAAATATTAGTTTAAAAAAACTAACACAATTCGCAGCCAAACAAGTCACTATAGCACGAGAAAATAAAGGAAAAAATTGCCCGAAGTACTACGAAATGTTACCCGTAGCCGCGTACCGTCGTAGACGACTGAAAGCGACGAGGCCCGTAACGCGACTGGTGCCGAACGTAGCGCGTAGCACACGTAGCCCGATTCTGTAAGAGGGCGTCCCGTCGTCGTCGTTCGTAACAATTGTTTACTGGGAGGTACGACGACATTTAAAATTATTGAGAAAATTTATAAGACATTTTTTATTTATTTAATTACGAATTGAATAATACTACTATACTAACATATATTAATACTTCTATTCCTATAAACCTGAAAAATTTGTATGTTTGCTTGAACGAGCTTATCTCAGGTTCGATTTAAAAAAATATTTCAACTAGCCCATTTATTGAGAAAGGCAATATTTTATTATAAAGTCCACGTGAGAGCGGGAGCAACGCGGGTGAAACCGCGCGCGGAAATCTAGTAAATAATAATTGTATAGGCTATCATTTCATATATTGATCACAACATAACGGTAGGAAGGCAAAGTAAAAATAGATCAAAATATGGATTGGATGTTATAATATAGCCCACCGTATTTTACACGTTATATTTTAGTCATCAATCGGCGTTTTTTTTTGTCATATACAAGCGTTTAATATAAATTTATATTTTGTGTAGATTTAAAAGATAGTGTAGTCAATTAAGTGTAAGTGAAGCCGTGCACGAACGGTTTCCACTTGCGCTCTGAAGTCTCATTTTCGGTCAAGGATTACCTAAGTACTTGGCTGACCGTCCTCAAGAGATCGGTTCATTGAACATCTTGACCGGTGGAATGACCGGTGTACATTTGTATCTCAAGAAGAGTACTGTGGTACTCTTTGTCGGATTGACTTCGATCCACTTTACCATTGGCCTAAGACATTCACCAGTCAGCCTAACATTTGTAGTGAATATGGCCTTCCATTCAGAGATGCGTATGTCTATTGGTCAGCAGAGACGGTGTATGGGTTATGATTTGATAACTTGTTTACCCTAATTCATTTTGAGCTATTACAAAGCCGATCTTTAGTTGTAATGTGTCATATATTTTCTCAAAAGTAATATAATACTATTATGTTTGTTTATTTTAGTCCTACACACACTATCCGTCATTTCTTTTTACGGATCCTTCGCTTTAATAAGCAGTACCTTTGGACCTTTGTTGTCTGAGTACATAAATTAATACAATAACCACTTGCCGTGTGGTTTCCAGCTTAGAATAGACCACCCCATATGACTATATAAGAGACATACAGTTATAGCATATAGCATTAATGAGCTCATAGTTAGTCCTATTTTACTGCGATCACAATCCGCCTGCCAAGCGTGGTGATTACGGCAATATTCCTTAATAAACCTGGCTTGCCAAGGTCAATGCTGGATAATGTTCACGACTGAATCTCTCTTGCAGTAAGCTACTGCATCCAGGGATATTGGAAATTTCCCGTGAGGAAGTGATGATGATGGTGATAATTCAAAAATGGTTCACTATAGCTTAATGCATCATCATCATCCCTATAACATCCACTCTGAACATGGGCCTCCTCCCGAGGGAGAGTATTTGCCATAGTCATCACGATTGGCAGGCGGGTTGGTGACCGCAGTATTATGTTGTAACACACAAGGAAACGCTGCCGGCCCGTTCCCTGATAAACGATTATTATAGATGATTTTATGACAATCGGGACCAACGGCTTCACGTGCTTTTCGAGGCACGAAAGTTAGTCCAGCGTGGGGATCGAACCTACTACGATCTCCGAGATTTAAAGCGAGCCAAATACCGCTACGCCACGAAGGTAGTAATAATGCATATGGAGGCGAAAAATATATGTCACCCCTATCACCCTCTAACGTGAATACGTCAAATTACCAATAACGCTGTACCTGCGGCTCGCTACCTGGTATGCGATTATCATTTTTTTTTAAGATGTTTTAACAATCAGGACCAATTATCGTGCGTTCTGAGACATGGAGGGTAGTCGGATTGCTTATGCGTACCCGGCCCCCGCCAACGGCGGATCGAAGAAGTGTCCGGGGGTTTTAGTGGTGTAGGGTCCTCTTCTCGTTGTATGAGTTAGCATACCACGCTATAGAGAGGGCGAGTCCCACATATCCCACCGCCAGCGCTGCGAATACGCTGCAGCGGCGGTGAGAATCCGTAAATACATTTGACTCCGGACAACAACAAAAAACCATGGAGTGTAGTCCATCTGTCATCCAGACATAGATTTTACACAAATATTTTTTGTTCGGAGCGAAAATCCAGCCACGACAACCTAGACAAAAAGCAAAACGCATACCGCTAGCCACGCAGTCAAAAGTAAAGTATAAATAAAGTAACTTTTAATTACAGTAAATGCCAATTAAAAACGTTAATCACAACTTGATCAATTTGATCTGATACATCAATTAATAATCTCCCAATTTTAGCGTTTAACTAAAATAATATTGTGTTTCGATTTTGATTAATCCGCGCCATCAAGTCGGGACGGGAGCAATTAATTCTGTGACTATTTGATAATATAAATATTAAACATCAAAGGTCAGAGCAATTTGTGTTGTCCGTAATCCCTACCTATATTATTATTAACTAGGTTCTCGCGGAGGCTCACCCGCGTATCTCCCGTTCATATAGGAACTTGATAATTAAATACAGCCAGAATAATTAAAAACAAATTTTCAGACAACTGGTATTTGACACGCTTTAAATATCGGCGGTCGTGGGTTTAGTCCACAGCCGGATAAGAAATCTATGTGTCATCATCATCATCATCATCAGCCCGTATAACGTCCACTGCTGAATATAGGCCTTCTCCCGAGGGAGGGTATTTCCCATAGACACCACGCTTGGCAGGCTGATTGGTGACCGCAGAATTATGTTGTAACACACAAGGAAACGCTGCTACCCGTTTTTTTTTTTTTTTTTTTTTTTTTTACTGCATATAGGCTCACGTTTGACCTTAATCTCGCTTGATGGAAGGCGAAGATAAGGCCTAAGATGATACACGCTTGCCTAGAAAGTGTCTGTTCACTTTAGCTTTAAAGAAGTCCAGATTATAGCGTTCCGGAAAAACTGACGCCGGCAGAGAATTCCACTCCTTAGCCGTCCGCATTATGAAAGAAGAAGCAAATCGCTTCGTGCGTATTGAAGGAATGTCTACAACAAAAGGGTGAAACCGCTCGCCGCGCCTAGTTGTCCGGTGATGGAAGGGTGAAGAGGGTATCAGGTTATGTAGAACCTCCGCACACTCCCCGAAATGCAACCGATAAAAAACTGATAGGCAGGCCACTCGTCTACGATGTTCGAGGCTCTGAAGACTTGCCTCCACCAGTGAGTTATTGCCTATGACTCTCTTCGCTCGGCGCTCCAATGAGTCCAGAGCATCCAGCTGATATCCAGCAGACCCATCCCAAAGATGAGAACAGTATTCCATTGAGGAGCGAACTTGAGCTCTGTAAAGACTTAAGAGCTGCTCCGATGTGAAGTACCGCCTCACCTTGGAGAGAATGCCAAGTTTTTTGGCTGCAGTGTTTGCAATGGACTCGATGTAGTGACCGAAGTTTAGATTAGAAGAGAGGTCAAGCCCTAGGAGCTCAAGATGGTCGCTGATCGGAACGGAGACATTCCGGAAAGTCGGAGTCAGTTGGAATGGACTCCGTTTCGCCGAGTTCCTTGATATACGATAATTATAAATGATGTTATAACAATCGGGACCAACGGCTTAACGTGCTTTCCGAGGCACGGAGGGTAGTCCCTCAACCAGACCCGGAACGAAATCTTAGAATTTACACAAAGATTTTCCTATCCGGCGTGGGGATCGAACCCATGACCTCCGAGATTTAAGGTGAGCCAACGCTACGCTACGGAGGTTGACATCTTTGTGTAATTCTAAGATTTTTTTCCAGGTCTGGATGATAGAGGGACTACCCTCCGTCCCTCGGTATATGTTCGAATTGGCTTGCGAATATGTGGTGCGCAATACAGGGCCCCGAGTCTACTATCGTAATGGCGTGTCCATGAACTGTCAATGACAGTTCAATGGTCGGTTTTTTTCCCATTTGGTAATCTATTAATCCAAATGACGTCACTATGACGCCACGATGACATTAGCGTAGTTGATTATAATAACAAATGATACATTTATAAGTTTTGAAATCGCCTAAATAAACATTACAATCTCCCTAACCATCTCCCCTGCTACTTTTGTTGACGGCCCTTTTCTGCGGTAGCAACACCGACTGC